>CM032335.1:31609893-32034398 GCA_019022515.1 Quercus aquifolioides | reverse complement strand
CGAGTTTTATGAACAAGCACTCATTACTCTTTAAGGGTTTTTGGACGGTGGTCGTCTACCCTTTGAATTTTATGAATGTATGCTTTTCCTTTTCATTGTTCATTGTGTTTGAATGTGCTTTAAGCTTTGTGAACAAGTTTCATTTATATCGTCCATACCGTTTCTGTGGTTGTGGGATTTTCCCACTTATGGAGATTTTATCTCGTCTTGAACATATGGACGAACTCCTTCCTGCATTGTTAGAATAACATTAGATGTTCATCTTTCAAGCAAAGTTTGTCCTTGAATGGTCTTTGCCAGATTTATTCGTTGAAAGTTAGGATGATTATTTACTCATCCTTAATGAAATTTTCCCAACAAATACTCGTCCATGGGCTGGATTGTTAAGTTGGTTAGATTCGTCTATGGGCCTGTGGTGTTTTTACACGCACATTGTTCGTCCATTTTTTAGACGATCGTACTTTAGGTTTGTCTCGCCTTGAGCTTAGACGAACATACCTTAATTTGTTTTTCTTGCTTTATCCTTATCTAAAGGAAAGCTCTTAGACGATACTTCCTTGTGTCCAAGGATTTTATTCGTCTTTGGCCTTTCGCCTTCCGTGGATCGTCTTGGATCATAGAAAATGGAGGATTCCCATACAATAATACATATACTTAAAACACATCATATATATATTTGGAAATCCATACTATGTAATCATTCGTCCACAATCATGGCACATGCTTGAGAGCTTGTGCTTTTAGGGAATTAAAAATACATAATACAACATAACTTCGTCCATGAGCAGCATAAAATACTTATACACTTAAAACACAATAGTAATAAGCAAATACTGGAAAATAATATTAAGCATTGCTTCAAACGTCCAAGGATCTCGTCCATGTCAGGGCTCGTCCATGATCACCCTTCATTGATAGTATCTCCTTAGGTGTTGAACATTCCACGGGTGCTCTAACTTTCGTCCATCCAGGACTTCCAAATAGTAGGATCCTTGTCTCTTGGAGTTGATAACTCTGTAAAGTCCTTCCCAGTTTGGTCCCAGCTTCTCATGGGCCAGGTTTTTGGTGGCCAAAGAAACCCTTTTAAGGACGAGATCCCCAATGCTGAAGCGTTTGGGTTTCACCATGGCATCATGTTGCTTCGCCATGAGATTGTTGTACCTTGCTGTTCTTTGCTCCGCGTCCATTCTTACCTCGTCTATGAGATCGAGGTTAAGACGAAGCTGTTCGTTGTTTTCCTCATCTTGATACTTCATCACCCTATGATTGGCCATATGCACTTCTGTAGGTATGACTGCTTCGCTCCCATAAGCCAGTTTGAAAGGAGTCTCTCCTGTGGGAGTCCTTACTGTTGTTCTGAAAGCCCACAAAATACCTGGTAACTCATCCGGCCATATTCCCTTTGCCCCCTCAAGCCGAGTCTTGATGATTTTCAACAATGATTGGTTTGCTACTTCTGCTTGTCCGTTAGCCTGTGGGTGGGAGGGTGAGGAATAATGATTCTTGATTCCAAGTTGTTCACAGAATTCTCTGAAAGGTGTGTTATCAAACTATCGTCCATTGTCAGATACTAGTACTCTTGGTACTCCAAATCTGCATACAATGCTTTTCCAGACAAAGTTTTTGACATTTTGTTGTGTAATTTTCACTAAGGGTTCAGCTTCCACCCATTTAGTGAAATAATCTATCCCCACCACTAAGAATTTCATCTGTCTGGTTCCAGTTGGAAAGGGGCCCAAAATATCCAAACCCCACTGTGCAAAAGGCCAAGGGGCCATCATTGGGGTGAGGTATTCTGAAGGCTGTTTAGGAATATTACTGAAATGTTGACATTGGTCACATACCTTAACATATGCCTTAGCATCAGCTTGGACGGTTGGCCAATAATACCTTGCACGGATGACCTTGTGGACGAGTGATCTGGCTCCTGAGTGATTACCACATGCTCCTTCATGAACTTCCTTCAATACGTAATTTGCTTCGTCTGGAGCTAAGCACCTCAGGTATGGTTGTGAAAACCTCTTTTGTACAGCACTTCGTCCATAAGGATGTACCTGGCTGATTTAACTCTAAGCTTCCTGGCTTCGTCCTTCCCTTCTGGAAGCCTTCCGTCCTTCAGGTATAACACTATCGGGGTCATCTAATTCTCTTCACCTTCTATCTGCAACATTTCTGGGAGGTCTATGCTTGGCATGTATTGTACTTCAAATTCACCCATTGCTTCGTTCGTGGAGGCTCCCTTCGCTAGAGTATCTGCTTCCATGCTCTCTTCTCTTGAGATTTGAACAAAATTAGCTTCTTTGAATTTCTTCATAAGGCGTACTACCTTCTTCAAATACCTCTTCATTCTATCTTCCTTGGCTTCACACGTCCCATTTACTTGGCCTATGACCAACTGAGAGTCTCCTAAGACAAGTATTGAATCTGCTTCCACCGATTTAGCCAATTCCAACCCTTTAAGAAGGGCTTCATACTCTGCTTCATTATTGGTCGTTTGGTACTGCAAGCGAACTTTGTGCTCCAGTTTATCTCCTTCAGGTGACTGCAAAACAACTCCTATACCTCCTGCATACAGTGTAGACGATCCATCTACATGGACGACCCATTTCTTATTGTCTTCTTTTTCATCCAAGTCCTCATAACTTGGAGTGAATTCTGCAATGAAATCTGCCAGGGCTTGAGCTTTTATTGCATTCCTCGGTTGGTACCGAATGTTAAACTCACTGAGCTCAACTGCCCATTGAATTAGTCGTCCTGCAGCTTCAAGTTTGTTCATTGCCTTCTTGAGTGGATGATCAGTCATGACATTGATACATGACCTTGGAAGTAGTGTCTTAACTTCCTAGAAGCCTGTTATTAGTGCGAAGGCTAACTTCTCTATCAGTGGGTACCTTCCTTCTGCCCCTCTCAATGCCCGGCTAGTATAATACACAGGCTTCTGCACCTTTTCTTCCTCCCTGATCAACGCTGAACTCACGGCATGTGGGGACACTGCTAAGTATAGATATAGTTCTTCTCCTAGCACGGACGGACTTAGCAATGGGGTCGTGGTAAGATAGTGCTTAAGTCCTGGAAGGCCCTCTGACACTCGTCGTCCATTCAAATGCCTTCCTGAGAATTTTGAAAAAGGGTAAACACTTGTCAGTAGCTTTTGAGACAACCTGTTCAGAGCTGCAACTTGTCCAGTCAGGGATTGGACTTCCTTGATGTTCTTCGGTGGTTCCATGTTCAATATGGCTTGGATCTTGTCTGGATTTGCCTCAATTCCTCTCTCTGAAACCATGAATCCTAGAAACTTTCCTGACGATACTCCGAATGCACATTTACTTGGGTTCAGCTTCATCTTGTATCGCCTAAGTGTTTCAAAGGTCTCTTGAAGATCGTCCAAGTGGCTTCCCTCGTCTAAGCTCTTCACAAGCATGTCGTCCACGTACACCTCCACATTCCGTCCTATCTTTGGACGAAACATGTGATTCACCAACCTTTGATAAGTTGCCCCCGCGTTCTTTAGACTGAAGGGCATCACCTTGTAACAAAACAAACCTTGACTGGTAATAAAAGATGTCTTTTCTTGGTCTGCCTCGTCCATCTTTATCTGATTATATCCTGAGAAGGCGTCCATGAAGCTCAACAGTTGATGGCCAGCTGTAGAATCAACTAGTTGATCAATACGTGGCAAAGGATAACTATCCTTAGGGCAAGCCTTGTTCAAGTCAGTGAAGTCTACGCACATTCTCCACTTGCCATTTGCCTTCTTCACCATCACTACATTTGCCAACCAATTCGGGTAATAGACTTCCCGGATGAACTATGCTGTGGTTAGTTTCTGAACCTCTTCCTTGATAGCCTTCTCTCATTCAGGGGCGAACACCCTCTTCTTTTGACGAATAGGCTTAGAAGAGGGGGACACGTTCAGTCGATGAGTGATTACACTTGGATCAATGCCAGGCATGTCGTCATGACTCCATGCAAAAACATCGGCATTCTTCTTTAGAAACTGGGCGAGGCCTTCTTTCGCCTTCTCCTTAATACTTGTTCCAATTCTAGTGAACTTCTCAGGATCATTTTCTTGTAATAAAACGTCTTCCAATACTTCAGTAGGTTCTGCAACAATTCTTCTTTCTTCTATACTCATAGTCTGCATCTGCTCATCCACAGCCAATATGGCTAGGTAACACTCTCTGGCTGCCAACTGATCTCCTTGTGTTTGTCCAACCCCACACTCTGTAGGAAATTTGATTGATAGATGGTAGGTAGATGTTACCGCCTTCCAACTGTTCAAGGTTGGTCTTCCAATAATGGCATTGTATGAGGATGAACAATCCACCACAAGGAAATTCACTTTCTTAGTTATCTGCTGCGGGTATGACCCCACCACTACAGGCAAGGTAATGGTACCTACGGGCTGCACTTTCATTCCTCCAAATCCTATTAGTGGTGAACATGCTGGACGAAGTTGATCTCGTCCAAGCCTCATCTGCTGGAAGGCAGGATAATACAATATATCCGCTGAGCTTCCATTATCCACCAACACCCTCCTAGTTCTGTAATCTGCTATGAGTAGGGTAATGACAATTGCATCGTCATGTGGATGATGAATTCTCTCAGCTTCTTCATCAGTGAAAGAAATGGTTGGTTCGTCCGTCCCCCTCGTCCTTGGGGATCGTCCAGAGAGTTGGACATTTTGCACCACTTTGAGATACGTCTTCTTTGATCTAGAAGATTGTCCTTCAGAAGTCCCTCCAATGATGACCCTTATTTCTCCGAGTGGGGGTCGTGATGACTCTTCCATCTTTGCTTTCAATTTTTCATCTTTATGATCCCTTCCAACGAAATGCCTCAACTTTCCTTGTCTAATGAGATTCTCAATCTGCTGCTTCAAGTCATAACACTCGTCCGTGTCATGCCCATGATCTCTATGAAAGCGACAATATTTATTCTTATTGCGCTTGTTAGGATCTCCTTTCATCTTCTCTGGCCATTTCAAGGAAGGATCATCCTTGATCTGCATGAGCACCTGATCGAGTGGGGCATTCAAGGGTGTGTAATTCTAATTCCTTGCTGATGGGCCTGCCTTCCTGTTATATCTGTCTCGATCCTTTTTCTCTTCCGTTCGTCCCTTCTTTGGACGAGGCCCTTGTTCAGAGTGACGTGTGGGGTTGACTTCCATTCTCTCAGCTCTCTTCCTCTTCTTAGCTATGATTGCGTCTTTCGCGTTCATAAAGTTTTGGGCTGAATGGACGAGTTCAGCCATGGACTGGGGCTCTTTTTCATACAACTTGTGAGTGAATAAGTCCGAGTTAACCCCATTGTGGAAGGCTGCCAATAGTAGCTTGTCGTCCACCTCGTCTACTGTCAGGGCTTCCCTGTTGAAGCGTGTGATGAAGGAACGCAGGCTTTCATTCTCTCCTTGCTCTATGGTTAACAAGCTGGACGAGGAACGCTTGTGCCTCTGTCCCCCAATGAAATTATTGACAAATAATTTGCTTAACTCCTCGAAAGAACTTACAGAATTCGGGGGTATTTTGCTAAACCACACTCACGCTGGTCCCTTAAGGGTGGTAGGGAAGGCTCTGCACATAATCTCGTCTGGAACCCCTTGGAGATGCATTGTGGTCTTAAAAGTAGCGATATGATCAAAAGGATCACGCGCTCCATCATATGAATCCAGGGAAGGCATTTTGAACTTCGGCGACAAGGGATGCCCATTGATGGAAGCCGTGAAAGGGGAATCTGTTCGATGAACCAAATCCTCTACGGGATTTGCCCTTCTCATGTTCTCCTTTATCTCGTCCATAACCTTCCTCATCTGATCCATTTCCTTCTCCAAATGTGGCACCCTTTGCGAAGTGGTGCCTCTTGATTGAGTCTCAGGCTCAGCATGTCCCCCTCTATCTTCTTGACTCTGGGATTGTCTCTCAGCATGTCCTTCACGGCGCTGCCTCTTTATCTCCCTAGTCAATTCTTGATTTTGGCGAGTTAACTCCGCCATAGCGGCCGCCATGGATTGCATGTGTTGGATGGAAGGCGACTGCATGACAGGCGCTGATTGATCTCGGTGGGGATGGCTGGAAGCATCCCTACTCTCTTGGTGGCCTGGGCTAGTGGCCCTTGATCTAGTCCGAACCATACAGCCTTTTGTCGGAGAAAAAAACTGCCAAACTCGAAGTTTTCTTTTTCCCATAGACGGCGCCAACTGATGATGAACAGAATCAGTAGGCTGGACAACTTGACTTCGATGGGCTGAAGGTGGTAGCGAAGGCCTGAAAAATAAACAAAATATCAAAGGAGACCGGGGTGGACCGGCCTAAGACCCTCCGATGACTAAGTTAGTATCTTCTCACGAATGGAGTTCTAACTGTATTGGGAGTAAAAATCTCAGAATCTCCTACCTTTGCATGGTTCAGACCGGTCCTTATATAGGGTACTTTGGGGCGGTTATTGGTTCAATAACTTCCCCCAGATTTGTGGAATCCGGACATAACTTCCTCAACGGCTATAGAAATCATAACCGCTGCTGGAAGTTACATACTTAGGAGGAATTGGTGGCGATGAACACGGGTTGATTAACCGCTCCAGAATTTGCTAAGTGTTGTGTGGTCGTCCATGCGCTTTGCCCATGGATGACTCTTTGTCATACTGTTGTGTGGTCGTCCATGCGCTTTGTACATGGACGACTCTTTCGACTTGATTCCCTGAAGTTTATTCAATTGATCAATACTCAGGGACGACATATCTGGACGAATCAGAGATGGTCTGGTCGTTTGGCTGACTGGTGATCACGGACGACTCCTCTGGATGAACTATAGATGTAATTTTTGCTATCCTATCAATTGCCCCCTTGTCCAGGGTGTAGTCCAAGGACATTATAGGGATTAAATTCCCTTTATGTAGCCACGTGTCGTGATTCAATTCGTTAAGTAGTTAAGTTGATTACATTTTTCCGCGCAATTGCCACGTGTCATCTTCTTAGTGGATGGTGTCGCTTCGCTGACCCTATTCCTGAGCCCTATAAATAGGCACATTCTCTTTCTTGCCCTTTACCTTTCTCATAAACTCCCTTCTGCTATCTCGTCCAAGGTTCTCATCTAGCCTTCGTCCTAGTTCTGTCAGGTATTTCCTCTTCCTTTTAGGTTTTCGTCTTGATCTTTTGTTTTAGCTATGTCTTCGTCTAGTAGTATAGAGAGAGAAATTGATGAGTAGAGTGGTGAGGGTAGCACTAGTTATAGTAGTTCCTCAGACGAGCATTATTCATCCAGGGTTCCAGGCATTTCCTTAGAAGAATTTCAGGAAATGCAACGTAGGACAACCTCTGCAGCTGGGACTAGCTCGTCCAGAGCGCCACCTAGCCCTTCTCAGGACGAGGAGGGGAAGAGGAAGACGTAATCTACAGCTGTGCACCTGAAGTAGCGTCCACCTTAGATGCCCCTAAGTTAAAAGTTTTAGTAGATAGATACCAAATCCCTAGAGAGTTCGAACCTCGTCTACCCAAGGAAGGAGAGTGGTGTTGTTCTCCTTCTTCTGGATTGGGAGTATACACATCTTACCTCTTAGTTGGTCTTAGGTTTCCATTAAATTCTTTTTGTAGAGGTCTTCTTCATAGGTTGGGCATTGGTCCTAACCAGCTCAACCCCAATGGTTGGAGGAGGATAGTTGCCATGCAAGTGTTATGGCGTGAGGCACTAGAAGGGGAATGTCTTATAACAGTGGATGAGTTCCTTTACTGTTATAAGCCCTCAGAAATAAAAAAAAGTCTGCTGGTTTTTACCAGTTTTCGTCTAGAGGCTCTCATTATAGCTTAATAAAAGGCCGCAGCTCGTCTGACAGGCTCTGGAAAAAAGAGTTTTTTATTATTTCTGGAAATTGGGCTGGGGACCCAATAGAAGTTGGTAATGCCCCCTTCCCTCCTTTTACTAGCCCCATAGGTCGCCTTCGTCCTGAGGGTATGTTTTCTTTCCATGTTATTTCTTTTATTCCTTACACTTTTTCTAACTCTCAATCGTCTAACCACCTTTCTTTTTTATTGGTGTAGCTGTTGCTCGTCCATGTTTGGACAGATCATACTCGAATCGAATCAACCAAGTACGTGCCTTCCCTAGAAGGACTTTTCACGATTTAGTAACTTTTAGCAGTTTGGCTACGTGGGGGCTTGGTCCAGAACCTACTGCTGAGAACCTAGGCCACGAAGAAACTACCCGTAGAAGTATGTATCGTCCATCTCCGCTTCATTTCCTTTCTCTTTTTTTTTTTCTTTTTTTTTTTTTTAACTGATTGCCTTTGTTGTAGGAATAATTACAATGAGAGAAAATAAGGAAAAAACAATAACTAGTGGGGACGAGTTAGGTAATGACAATTGCATCGTAATTTGGATGATGAATTCTCTCAGCTTCTTCATTAGTGAAAGAAATGGTTGGTTCGTCCGTCCCCCTCGTCCTTGGGGATCGTCCAGAGAGTTGGACATTTTGCACCACTTTGAGATACATCTTCTTTGATCTAGAAGATTGTCCTTCAGAAGTCCCTCCAATGATGACCCTTATTTCTCCGAGTGGGGGTCGTGATGACTCTTCCATCTTTGCTTTCAATTTTTCATCTTTATGATCCCTTCCAACGAAATGCCTCAACTTTCCTTGTCTAATGAGATTCTCAATCTGCTGCTTCAAGTCATAACACTCGTCCGTGTCATGCCCATGATCTCTATGAAAGCAACAATATTTATTCTTATTGCGCTTGTTAGGATCTCCTTTCATCTTCTCTGGCCACTTCAAGGAAGGATCATCCTTGATCTGCATGAGCACCTGATCGAGTGGGGCATTCAAGGGTGTGTAATTCTAATTCCTTGCTGATGGGCCTGCCTTCCTATTATCTCTGTCTCGATCCTTTTTCTCTTCCGTTCATCCCTTCTTTGGACGAGGCCCTTGTTCAGAGTGACGTGTGGGGTTGACTTCCATTCTCTCAGCTCTCTTCCTCTTCTTAGCTCTCCCAATCTATACCTACGCATGCCGGGGGCCCAAGTCTCACCACGAAAGACATGCTCGGCAATGCTTTACCGGGCATATAAGGAAAGTTCGACGAGCAGGCACATCACCCTCGTTTGCCCGGCTGGACTCTCTGGAACATCTCCTTCGAAGCCATCCACGGGAGTGGGAGGCAAGTTCCTAGGCCACCCAAACTTAAAATCCCACTTATCATCACTTCTGCTGGACCTCCCATCGCACTAAGCACGAAACGTCTTTGCCGAGCTATCCACGGAAGTGGAAACCAAGTCCCAAGGCCATCCAAACCTGATCTCCCACTTACTGGCGACGCTACTGGACCTTCCATCGCACTAACTGCGGGAGCATTAAAAGCCTCTCCCTGAACTTTGAGCTATAAATAGAAGAGAAGGGTAAGAAAGAGGGGGTTGGACAAAGTGAGGGAGCGAAAAAATATTAGAAAAGGCAAGGAGAACATTTTGAGAAGAGAGGAAGTGAGGCACTAAAAGAGAGAAAAAGGGAACTCATTGAGTTTCCATGATGTGAACAACCCAGAGTAGGAAATCCTGACCCAACACACAAATAAGTTGTGAGCCCAAGTGGGACTTAGTCCATCAGTCTCATTTGCGCCCCGCACAAAAGTAATATGATTAAATATTTTAAAATTTTAATAGTTTTTTTTTGCCTTAAAAATATAATAGTTGGATTATATGTTTTTAATGTTTATGTCAAATTTTGTGTCAATAAGATATTATTTATTATTCAATTCATTAACTTATTTTTAATACATAATTTTAGATTGTAGAGACTTGAAATTCAAGTATTTTATAATAATATAGCTATTGATATTTGATTTTTTTGAAAATTTTGTAAGTATAGAAAATATAAAAAGAAAATGTAAACCAATTTTCGGATTTGTCAAAATTCATATCCAATAAAAAGATATTAAGTGAAATTGTAACCATTAATTACGACCAAATTTGTAACCAACTTTATCCGGAACTAATCGCAGACCCACGCGATACGTTGGAATAGATAATTATTTCGTAGTTATGGTATAATATATAATTTGTTCTCTAAGTTTTGTGTAAAACAATTCTTTCTAGCTCCCAAAAAATTAAACAATTTCTAAAAATAATTCATTCTCTAAATTATGTTTAAAATTGAACACTTCACCTATCAAAATAAAAGAAAATCATTTGTATAACATACAACATACACTTTTTTATTTATTTATTAAGATTTAAGTGCCTTTAATTGGACATTCATATCACATTTATTGTTGCTATGTTCATGTTGAGTCTTCTCATCCACCACATCATTATTCTTTTTATTATTTATTTTTTAATTTTAATTTTTGACTATATTAAGTATAAAAATATATTGGCTTTACAAATTCATTTTAGGCAAAACTTTACATATTCATTTATTTTAATTTTGATGTTATAACTAAATAATAAATCAATGAAAAATTAAAACATAAATATTGTTTATATATATTCATTTTGGGTGGTTTTAATAGTTGATAGACATTTAAATACATAACTCAACTGGTAAAATCTCTCATTCTCAAAAAAAAAAAAATGGTAAAATCTTTAATGGTTGAATAAGAGATCTGAGGTTCAATCATCTCTTACACAAAAAATTAATTAGTGTCTTGGTCTACGTGTGATTTAAAAATTGACACTTTATCCATTTGAAATAAGTTCCGTCTATCTCGTGTTACCCGCTTCTATTAAAAACATGGATAAATTTGTATTTTTGTTACATTTTTATATTTTTCTCATTTCAAAACATAAAAAATTAAGAGAAAATAAGATCTAAAAGTTAGGTTTGTAAAAATTAAAACCTAGCTTTTAATTTTAGGTTTTAATTTTGGTTTTGGAGAAAGTTTACCGTTTGTCAGTAAAATGAGACATTTGTGAAGTAGAGTTTTCTCTGCTGATCTGATTCTCTCAGGATTTCATGTTCACTAGTTGGACATTCTTTTATGATTATTGACGTAAATGTGTAGTGTAATAGCAGAAGAGCCTGGAAATTTTCCGATTTGATTGCTTCCGTGCAATGCTTGCCACTAAGACCCGTGAAGCTTTTGAAAAGACTCGTCTCTTTGAGAACCATTTGTTCAAATTATGATGTAAAATTCTGAACCAAGGCGGAATTTCTTCATACAGCCATTTACTGTCATCCCCGTTAACTCCAAACAGTGGACTCATTCATGAACACCACCTACCTCCAATACACCTATGAAGATAAAGTACTTTACCACTAGATTTACCACTTCAGGTCAAGCATGGTTTTGCACCACTGGTGTACAAAGCGACATTGTTATCGAAGTCGACGACGAGACGTTTCATCTCCACAAGGTTTTTTTTCCATCAATCCTCGAATTTTTTTTTTCTCTTCTATACAATATAACATTCTCTCATTTTCTTTTTTGATATTTCAGTTTCCTTTGATGTCCGAGAGTCGAAAGCTTCACGACCTTATAACGGAGCAAGAAACTAACACTTGTACTGTACAACCACGAACAACGGAAGAGGAACAAGAAAACAGTGACGGATACGAAATTGAGGAAATACAGTGTTACATAACATTATCGAAATTTCCAGGTGGTTCGGAGAAGTTTGAAACTCTGGCGAAGTTCTGTAATGTGCATGGAATTTTCCGATTTGTTGTTGATCATAAAGTTAGATTTTAATTTTTATAAAAACTAGCTTTTAGATTTTTCTTTTCTCTTGATTTTTTAGTTTTTTTATTTTTTGAGAAGAGAGAAACATAAAAGAGTAGCAAAAAATACAAATTTACTTCTATTTTTAATAGAAGTGGGTAACGGAAGATAAACGGAGTTTACCTTAAGTGGGTAAAATGTCAATTTTTAAACCACAGACAGACAACATGTTTTTCAGGCAAACCACATATGGAAAAAGTGTAATTTTCCCAAAATACAATGATTCATCAACCTAAAGTAAAGCTACATAAAAGAATAAATAATATATATATATATATATATAGAGAGAGAGAGAGAGAGAGAGAGAATAAGATCCTTTTTTGGGAGAGAAATAGAAAATAAAATGAAAAGAAGAAGCGTCAAATTAAAATATATAGTCATGAGTAAAACACAAAATTATTCAAGTCATGCTATATAATAGAATAATATTATATTCTTGTAAACTATATATCTTTATATGCAATAGGATAACATTTAACAATCATATAAAAGAAAAAACATAATAACTTAAAAAACAAAAAACCAAATACCTGAAGTAAAATTCTAAAAAACACAAAAATTCATAAATCTAAAG
This sequence comes from Quercus aquifolioides, assembly GCA_019022515.1. Taxonomy (NCBI): domain Eukaryota; kingdom Viridiplantae; phylum Streptophyta; class Magnoliopsida; order Fagales; family Fagaceae; genus Quercus; species Quercus aquifolioides. The sequence continues at coordinate 32,022,121 of CM032335.1, read as the reverse complement.
TAGAGATAGAAAAAATAAAAAATTCACACAAAAATAAAACATGAAAGAGAGAGAGAGAGAGAGTAATAAACTTTTTCACGTGGGAAAATATGTATAGAATGGGAGAGAGAATAACATATTTATAGTAATAGAATGGGAAGAAGAAGAGCCAAAATAAAAGGAAAATGAATAGATAGATGAAGAATGATTAAGTTTGAGAGTAGTGAAGAGATAAAAAAGTAAAAGAGACATTATGGTTGAAAATAGTGGAGAGAAATGGTTGAAAATAGGTAAATTATATGGCACTGATATAACTCAATAGGAGCGTAGCAACAATAAATACTATATTTCTACTTTTAGAAATATATAGATATAGATATAGATAATATGTTCTTCCAAAATAAGAGAAAAAGAAACAAATGAGCCTATCTAGGTACATTTCATGGGTTTGATTAGAAACTATTTAGCAAGAGGCAATTATATTCTTACATCCGCGTTTTAAGCACCTACTTTCATGTCTTAGACCGATCTCTCTCCCTTTTTTTTTTTTGCCTTTTAAAATGTGCACATACATGCATTAATTGTGAATATATAGTGTAGCATGGATGTAAAAGAAAAATTTTAGCTTCAAACATGTTTGAAATTATTTTTTTTCAACTCATTATGTGACAATTAAAAAAACCATGCATATATAATTTTAGTCGCATGACTTTGTTAATAGCTCATATAACTTATTTAAATACTACATATAAATAGTCTTATATATTACTATGTAATGAGTGGTAAAAAATAATTCAAAACATATAGGGGTGTCCCCCTCCCTCACCCTCACACACACTCTCACCCTCACTCACTCAGTCACTCTCACTCTCATCCCTGCATCACCGCTGCCAAGCATACCCCTATTCGTTCCCTCACCGCCGGCCAAAACCCTTAAGCCCTCTCTCATCCATGCATCATTGCTGCCCCCCTCACGGCCTCGCTCCCTCCTCCATGTGTCTCCACCTTGTTCTCCATCTTTTCTTTTTTCTTTTTTCTTTTTTTTTTGGGTTCATTTAATCTCAATCATGTGAGTTTGTGTTTGTGTTTGTGATTTTGAAAGGGAAAATCATAAATCTGTAATTTTTGTGTTTGTGATTTTGAAAGGAAAAATCATAAATCTAAAATTTATGTTTGTGATTTCTGTGTTTGTATTTGTGTTTGGGTTAGGATGTGTTTGTGATTTCTGTGTCTGTGATTTTGGGCCAAACATGATGGGACGGAGCACGCAGGACCCGACGGAACGGATTTAGGTTTTTTAAGAAAAAAACCCCAGGCAAGTTCGACTATAAAAACACTCGCCCCAAACTTGAGCAGTTGTCATTCCTAATTATATACTCTAATCGAGTTCGAGTGGAGGCAATAGTCACCTTATTGATAATGCGTTTCATAAAGCCAAAAAGTACTTTTTTTTTCATTTTTTTGGTGATCATTATCACCACTTTAACCATGTGGCCGACAATAAAGCTTACAAGACTCTGCACTAGTTGATAGAACACACATGTTCCACAGTCCACTATAAGTGCAAAAACAAATATTTTTTGTTTCGACTTTTTCCACATTCATAACATTGGCGCTAACCAGTAAAGGAAGACTGCTCTTTTTATTCTGAACCTACAATTTTGAACACACACTCTCTCTCTCTCCTCTCATTTTTGTGTGTACTGTGTGTTGGAGCTTGGAAGAAGCTATGGCAGTTGGGTTAGCCATAACAAGTGAAGAAGGGCAATATAATGCCAAGATGACCCCCTTTGTTGTCCTATCTTGTATGATTGCTGCCACAGGAGGAATTATCTTTGGCTATGATCTTGGAATTTCAGGTCCCTTCTTTTTTGAAACTTTATATTCATCAGGATTTTAAAAAATAAAAATCTTAACGTTATTTTGCTCATATATGTAATGTTAGCCACCAATTGAGAAACACATACTAATCTATACTTGTATTGGATTTTTAACTGCCTTCTATAGTTGTCAAAGACACATTTCAGGTTTTTGTTTTTACAAACATTGTACTCAGTTAAGGTCAAAAGAAGAGTGAAAAAAAACCAATGTTTTAAGCTTTCCAGCTGCTCACTAATTCAGTTATTGTTATAATTTGGCATCAATATGACTGGCTAATATCACCATGAATATTACTATTAGTAAGTAATATCAGTATCTAATAAACCCCGCTACAAAAGAAGTTTAGAATAGTTTCACTAACATATGAAATCAACTATGAAGGAGGAGTGACCTCTATGGAGCCATTTCTCAAAAAGTTCTTCCCAGAGGTGTATACTAAGTTGAATGAACACACCAAGATTAGCAACTACTGCAAATTTGATAGCCAACTGCTGACCACCTTCACATCCTCACTCTATATTGCTGGCCTTGTTGCTTCCTTCTTTGCCTCATCAGTAACTAAAGCCTTCGGGCGCAAGACATCAATTCTTGTAGGAGGCGTCGCATTCCTTGCTGGTTCAGCCCTTGGTGGTGCAGCTTTCAATGTGTACATGATTATATTTGGTCGAATTTTGCTTGGATTTGGTCTTGGTTTTGCCAACCAGGTAGTAAAATTACTCTCTCTTTTTTTTTTCCCCTTTTTGAAAGTCTTGAGTTCATATCTGTAAGAATTTTTTAACCTTCTTTAAACAGCATCAGTGATACGTTAGTAAGTTACATTAATGTTAATTAGACAAAAGAAGTTAAATGTGGCTATTGAGTTTAGCAGAAATTGTGAAGGTTATACGTATAGACACACACAAAAGCAGGACATGACAAAATATTTTATTCTTGTTTTTTTTTTTTTTCCTACATAATCATTCTTGTATAATTATTGGAATATCTTTGAATTTGATAATTGTCGAAATTTTTTTCTAACATAGACTTTGTATGCGCAGTCAGTACCCTTGTATCTCTCAGAAATGGCACCTCCAAACTACAGAGGAGCAATTAACATTGGCTTTGACCTGTGTGTTGGCTTGGGTATACTATTCGCAAACCTTATAAACTTTGGGACTGAGAAGATTAAAGGCGGTTGGGGCTGGCGAATCTCCCTAGCCATGGCTGCAGCCCCAGCTTCAATCCTTACACTAGGTGCTGTATTCCTCCCAGAGACACCCAACAGCCTAATCCAGAACAGCAAAGGCCACGAAAAGGCCAAGCTAATGCTGCAACGTGTCCGAGGCACCAACGATGTGCAAGCAGAATTAGATGATCTCATCAAAGCTAGTTCCATATCAAAAACCATTAAACACCCATTTAAAAATATTTTACAGCGAAAGTATAGGCCTCAACTGGTTATGGCAATAGCAATTCCATTTTTCCAACAAGTAACCGGAATAAATGTCATCTCCTTCTATGCACCAGTACTTTTTCGAACAATGGGTTTAGCTGAAAGTGCATCACTTTTTTCTGCAATCGTGATTAGGGCTGTTGCTACTGTCTCAACCATCACATCCATGCTTATAGTTGATAAACTTGGCCGAAGAGCTTTGTTTATGATTGGGGGTGTTCAGATGTTCCTCTCACAAATTATAATTGGTGGACTTATGGCTGCTCAGCTTGGAGATCGTGGTGGGATTAGCAAAGGGTATGCAACTTTGATTATAATTTTTATTTGCATATATGTGTCCGGGTTTGCATGGTCATGGGGGCCACTAGCATGGTTGGTTCCAAGTGAGATTTTTCCATTGGAAATTCGATCAGCAGGGCAAAGTATTACAGTAGCAGTGAGCTTTCTCTTCATTTTTATCAGTGCTCAAACTTTTCTTACCATGCTTTGCCATTTCAAGTCTGGTATTTTCTTCTTTTTTGGGGGATGGGTGATGGTGATGACTGCATTTGTGTACTTGTTGTTGCCGGAGACTAAGAATATGCCCATTGAACAGATGAGTAAAGTGTGGAGGGAGCATTGGTTTTGGAGGAGAATTGTTGGGGAAGTGAATGAAGATAGAAACAAGGAAGCACCATGATATGTGTACTTGTTTTATATCATAAGTACTATGTTCCCATGAGAATTTCCATTTTCGCTCTCTCATTTCTTGCAATTTTAGCTTCTGTTATGTTGGCTAATTGCAAAGTTGTGAGAAGGTGAGGATATTCCCGATAGTTGACAAATCAAGGAACACAAACATGTACATGAAATTCTTGAAAAGTTCCTCCAGTTTTTTGACTTAGTAGAGAAATAATTTATAGCAAGGAACTGTATAGCAGTGTGCATCTTCAAGTTGAGTCTATCGGTTTGAGTCCCAAGTATTTGGATTTGAGATAGCACTTGCTAATTGCCTTCTTTAGATGATAAGTAATAAATATTTTTGATGGGATAATGTTTTTCTTACCACACTAACATATAACCATTATCTGTACAAGATAGTATCGTAAGTTCATAACCATCCAAGCGTAGAAAAATTAGAGGAAGTGGATTGTTAAGCAACTGTGGCTATGATTATGTCATTAACAAAACTTTAATTTGAGCTAACTAATAAACTGTAGTTTTCATGTGGTCTGCCTTCTAACTGTTCCCTACTATCTTTATAATCAATTACTGTTTTCTAAACCACATGTACTCTCCAGCCTTTACCATTTTCTTTTTTTGAAAGAGAAGTCAATTGATCTAAGGGGATTTGAAGTGTTTGTTAGAAACATCAAGAAATATCAATTGGTTTACAAGACTATTTGCCTTAAACCATAATTCAGAGATTTTTTTTTTTTTTTTTTTTTAAATGTACGTAAAAGACATATTTCAATTGGGGCGAAAGCTCACATAGATGTAAACATATAATAAAATTAAAAGGAAATGAGAAAGCCCACCATTAGATAAAAGAAAGCTGGAAAATCCGTATTAAAAATAGTCAAGAGTCTTTTGTAACTATTGAATTATCAATAAAATGAAATAAAAAAGATCTTTGAGCTGGGGGCAATTACGCAGCTAGCGAGGTTGTAACCAAGGCATGTCTATTGCCGGTTGAAAACTATTTCCAAACCCCTCTTGGGCCTGGGTTCAACCTAGGCCTTTGAGAATTTCTGGAATAACTCCCTCCGGGGTAAAGCCCTACAATTAGCTAGTCCAATACTCCAATATATTTTATTAGACCAAAAAAAAAAACTGGAAAAAAGTAAATTGCAACTATTGTAAAATCAGTTTTTTTATTAATATTTTTTTAAAAAATTTACGGATATGGGTTTGGTTTGGTTAAGACTTTGGGTTGTATTATTTTTGGGCCCTTCCTGTCCTCATCCGTATGTTGATTTGGATCCAATTCAATAGATGAGCATATATCCGAGCCCGACATGAACGTGATAGTTACATGCAGGCATCACACAATAGCCCACCCAAAGTTTCAGCCCATCAAAAGAAAATGTTTTTGTGGTGTACTTGCGGATAAGGTTCTGCCTTCATGTTGTATTCCTAGGACTATGAGACTGGCTCCATTAAAATTAAATGATGAATCCATCAGTTTCAAAGTATAACTTGTCATATTCTCCTTTAAAAATTGGGCACTAATTATAATATAGTGTTTTTATAAACTGTAATAATGAATTAAACTCACGATTTCAGTTTATTGAAACACAAAGACTGATTTTGCCATTAAAAGTTACTAAATTTTTTTAGTAAAGCTATATTAAAATCTCATTCCCTTTCTCACATGTTTTTTTTTTTAATTAAAATATTTAAAGAAGAAGAAGAAGAATTCTCAGTTTTTGTTTAAGCGTTTTGGAACACATAATATCAAATCCTTCTCCAAACCTTTGGAAAAGTGGCTTCTCTGCAATTGCGGTTCAGTAGTCCTCTAGTAGCTTAACCAAACCTGTGATTCTCATGATCGATGAGCCCACATGCTCCGCTAAGTCCAGAAACTATGACGTTTCCTTTTGACTTTACCACATTTTCTACATTGATGTTGATGCAGATGCTAGTCAAGGAAGACTGCTCTTTCTTTTGTTTACCACTTTGAACACGCAGACACACAGTCCATCTCTCTCTTACTCGTTTTGGTTTACTGTATTGGGGCTTGGAAGAAGCTATGGCAGTTGGGCTAGCCATAACAAGTGAAAAAGGGCACTATAATGGCAAGATGACCCTCTTTGTTGTCATATCTTGTATGATTGCAGCCACGGGAGGAGTTATCTTTGGCTACGATATTGGAATTTCAGGTCCTTTCTTGCTAAACTTTTATATTCATCTTTCATCAAGATTAAAAATAAAATAAAAATCTTAGTGTTCTCTTCTCTTATATATGCAATGTTAGAAACGAATTCAGAAAACCATACTAATCATATTTGTATAAAGTTGACAATGGTATATATAATATGTGGTACTAAAATTTTCAAGTGCCTTTTTAAGGTTGTCCAAGATAAATATCAGGTTTTTCTTATTACAAACATTCATGTACTCAATTCAAAAAAAAAATTCAATGTTTCGGTTATAGTTTCCATCTGCCTACTAGTTCAGTTTCGGTTATAGTTTGGCATCAATATGACTAGCTAATGTCTCCATGAATATTGCTAATAGGAAGCAATGTCATTATATAATCAACCATGCCACAAAGAAGTTTCAAACAATTTCACTAATTTATGAAAGCAACTATGAAGGAGGAGTGACCTCTATGGAGCCATTTCTCAAGAAGTTCTTCCCAGAGGTGTACACTAAGATGAATGAAGACACTAAGATCAGCAACTACTGCAAATTTGATAGCCAACTGTTGACCTCCTTCACATCCTCACTCTATATTGCTGGCCTTGTTGCTTCCTTCTTTGCCTCATCAGTCACTAGAGTCTTTGGACGAAAGCCATCGATTCTTTTAGGAGGTGCCGCATTCCTTGCTGGTTCAGCCCTTGGTGGGGCAGCTTTGAATGTGTACATGCTTATATTTGGTCGCATTTTACTTGGAATTGGTGTTGGTTTTGCCAACCAGGTAGGAAGTTACTCTTTTCTTCTTCTTTATTATTTTTTTCTTTTGTAAAACTTCTTGAGTTCGTCTCTTGGAATATTTTGTTTTTGTGAATCTTCTTTTAATGGGATCAGATAGTAAGTTACCTTAATGTTCATCAGAAGTAAGGAATGTTGAAATTGAGTTTGGTAGAAACTGTGAAGGTTATATGCATAGACATTAGACGCATACAAAAGCAGGACAGGACTTCTATTTTTCCCTCATATTTTTATCGGTATATCTTTGAATCGGATTGTTGTTAAAATGTTGTTCTAAATTCTAGTACTTCTTTTTTTGCAGTCTGTCCCTTTGTATCTCTCAGAAATGGCACCACCAAACTACAGAGGAGCAATTAACATTGGCTTTCAACTCTGTGTAGGCATAGGTGTTCTATCAGCTAACCTTATCAACTTTGGAACTGAGAAGATTAAAGCCGGTTGGGGCTGGCGAATCTCCCTAGCTATGGCTGCTGTTCCAGCTTCAGTCCTCACACTAGGTGCTCTATTCCTTCCTGAGACACCCAACAGCCTTATCCAGAACAGCAAAGATCCTGAAAAGGCCAAGCTAATGCTGCAGCGTGTCCGAGGCACCAATGATGTCCAAGCAGAATTAGATGATCTCATCATAGCTAGTTCCATATCAAAAACCATTAAACACCCATTTAAGAATATCTTACAGTGTAAGTATAGGCCTCAACTGGTTATGGCAATAGCAATTCCATTTTTCCAACAAGTAACCGGTATAAACGTCATCTCCTTCTATGCTCCAGTACTTCTTCGAACAATTGGTTTAGGTGAAAGTGCATCACTTTTGTCCTCATTCATGATCACTGGGGTTCTAGGTACTTTCTCAACCTTCATATCCATGCTTATAGTGGATAAATTTGGCCGAAGAGCTTTGTTCATAATTGGGGGTATTCAAATGTTCCTCTCACAAACTATGGTTGGAGTACTTATGGCAGCTCAGCTTGGAGATTATGGTGGGATTAGCAAAGGGTATGCAAGTTTGATTATATTTTTTATTTGTACGTATGTGGCCGGGTTTGCATGGTCATGGGGGCCGCTAGGATGGTTGGTTCCGAGTGAGATTTTTCCATTGGAAATTCGATCAGCAGGGCAAAGTATTACTGTAGCAGTGGGCTTTCTCTTCACTTTTATGGTTGCTCAAACTTTTCTTACCATGCTTTGCCATCTCAAATCTGGGATTTTCTTCTTTTTTGGGGGATGGGTAGTGTTGATGTCTGCATTTGTGTACTTCTTGTTGCCGGAGACTAAGAATATGCCAATTGAACAGATGAATAGAGTGTGGAGGGAGCATTGGTTTTGGAAGAGAATAGTTGGGGAAGTGAATGAAGATGGAAAGATGGAAGTGCCATGATATGTTTACTTATTTTGTATTAGTTCATACTTACTATGTTCCCATGTGAATTTCCATTTTTGCTTTCTCTACTCTTGCTATTTTAGCTTCTTTTATGTAGGCATATTGCAAAGTCGTTAAATAATAATGTGAGAAGGTGAGGATCCTGACCCTGGTATGAAAATTGGCTAATTGAGAAACACGAGTTTGTACATGAAATTCTTGACAAGTTTCTCTAGTTTTCTGATTTGGAAGTGAAAAAATTGATATGAAGAATCCGACTAACTAATTTATATGGGACAATACATCTTCATGTTAAGGCTATCTGTTAAGAGTCCCAAAGGTTTCTTACCATTTGGGTTTGAAATAGCACTTGCTAATTGCCTTTGTTAAATGATAAGTTAATGATGTATCACACAAATTTATATCGTAAAGATGTAGTAGTTCAATAGCTTTTCACTATCGACATAGAACGTTAGGCCAAGTCATGTCAACTCTCTCTCTCTCTCTCTCAAATTTAAACATGATATCAAAGTTATATGGCTTTGAGAATCCTCTTCTTTTCAGCTTAGTCATCCATATATCATAACTTGTCACATAACCTTACAACATCAGCATAATAGCACATTTCTACCATTCTGGCATGCCACATCAACCAACACATCATCAAAATATGCCACATCACAAACACATCATCAAAATCTACCACGTCAACACCACCAAGCCATGTTAATAATCAAATCATCTAGTCACGATAGTACACCATTAACTTAACCAATAATGAATTTGACTATTGACTTTGAACGATCGATGTCTTCTAGCTCCTACTACACTAATATCCTTAGCCAATATCTTTCGACAAACAATGTCGCTCTCCTTTGGCGGTCAATGTCGTCACCTTTAACTACCATTTGTCATTACATTTTACGTCAAGCCTAGTTCATTCTACATTTGATCTGTTGTAGCTTACTTTCCTACACAGTTACAGTTTCTTTCCAAACTCAAAGGTATCCTTAAGCTTGTACCTTAAGTTTGAGTGAGTAAAGTTTGAGGTATTAGTACAATAGCAAATTGCAATCGCCAATTCTTGGAAATATTTTAGCTGCAACTCCAAGTTTACTTTTCATCCAAAAGGGTAAGATTTAGGTATAGTATTTAGATGATGTTTTTTAAGTTTCCATTTTAAAATTCTGTCATGTGGATTTTTCTCATGGGATGGAAGTGTATTTTTTAGTTAAGTAGTTACATGACTGAATTTTAAGAAGAGAACTTAAGCAACAACACTTAAGGTATTGCACCTAAGTTTTGTTCTTATTTTTATATAGAGAAGCTTTCTTTAGCTTGTATCTAACAATTTGTTGAATTCACATTAGACTAATAAATCACAAGGGCAAAACATGATAGGGATATTCATTTCCTTTTTTCTATAACACACTGAAATCTAGTTTCTTAATTTCTAATCCTTTAATGCTAATGGAAAGGATTTAAAGTTTGTTTGACATCAATTTCAACTTTTAATTTTTAGCTTTTATCTTTTATATACTACTTTTTAAAACCTTATCTTTCCCACTTTTTCTCACATTTTCGCACATTTTTCAAAGTACAAGTATATTTTAGCATACTTTCAACAAAAAGTTTTCAGCAAAAAGCTAAATAAGCTGTTCTCAAACAGATACTGAATCTTCTTTTAGGGGAGGAAATGAAGGTCTGAGACAGCAGAGAAAGCAATTAGTATATCCCATTGTTCTTTTGGGCATACTTGGTTGATAGTTATCCAATTTTCTAGCCACCTAGCTGACTTAATCCTCTTTATTATTATTATTATTATTATTTTGTGTGTGTTTTAATTATAGTGGGAATGAGGATGTTTTCGTAAATTAATATACTAATAATACAACCAAATCTCTTCCCGTGGAAAAATGATGGATCATCCACCCAATTATTGTGTGGTGGAGATGGTTCTCTTATTTTTATTAATCCTCCTTCCAAAAAAAAAAACTTATCTACCTTTCTTCAGACAACACATGTAGTAAGTCAAATGGTCATGCTTGATTTTGTAAAATGGCGTGTCTGAATATATAAGCCCATATAAGCCCATATGCTTACTTGAAATATTCCACACCACATGCTCCTATTCCTATCCCATGAAGTTTTCAAAATATACTATATTTTATAATGTACATTTTTTTTTTGAGAAACAGTTTATAATATACATTGATAACATTATTTGTTTTGACGATTCAAATTGACAACAATGATGTTGATCTCTACCGGTCAAGGAAGACTGCTTGCTGCCTTTATTTTCTACATATCCACAACATTGAACTCTCTCTATCTTTGTCGTGAGGGATAACAGTGAGTGAGCTTGGAAAAAAGGCCATGGCGACAGGCCTAGCAATAACAAGCGAAGGGGGGAACTACAATGGAAGAATGACCCTTTTTGTGATCCTATCTTGTATGATGGCTGCCATGGGAGGTGTTATCTTCGGCTATGATATTGGAATTTCAGGTACGTCTTACAATATAGTTTATCATGTCAGCTTTCTTCTTAGCATGGTTAGCCATTAATCCATTGACATACTCAACCAGTTACATGCATCATATATGCTATGCTAGCTTTAGGCCTATAAAGCTTTTTTTTTCAGTAAAGTCGTTCTATCTTTATTGCTATGCTAGCTATGAAATTGAAGGTGTTATATTTAGATCAGCTTGGATGATTGTTTGTTTTCCGATTTCTGATGTCACATATTGGTCTATATGAACAATATTATACTGCACATACTATTATACCCTTATTATAATTTTTTTTAAAATTTTTTAATTTTCTGTCTGAGAGACCATTAATATCATGCTAGTAACTCTAAAATATCTGTTTGTTTGTACCTACACGTTTGTTTGCCTTGGGTCTATTTTTGTTGTTTTGCACTTTTTAACTTTTTAGTTTAGGAAAAATGATGTTGATCTCTACCGGTCAAGCTAATATTTTCTTAATATAGTATGATATGAATTGATAACAAAATACTCCAAAATTGGGGTATCATATCTTAAACAATCAAAGAGGTACCATAGAATTAGTCGTGAAGATTATTACAAATTAGGTTATTATAGTGTGTTCAAAACATAATAAAAATCCTACAAATAAAACATAATAATTGTTAAGAACGAAGTTTAGTTACAAAATTAGTTATACGCTTGTAACATTAGATTACAACTTTACTAAATATGTTTTTATTGGAAGTGAATTTTGACAAATCCACAATTGGATTACATCTTTTTCTTAAATCCTCTATGCTTGCAAAATTTCTAGAAAATTGAAGATCAATATTTATGTCATTAATAAACTATTTAAATTACAAGTTTCTATAATTTAAAATTATGCATAAAATATAAACTTATAGTTCATATGTAAATAATATCCAAATTGACACAAAATTTGACATGTGTATTAAGAGCTTAAAAAACATGTAATTTAACTGTTAGATTTTCAAAATATGTAGTAATGTTTATTTTATTAAGTAAGATTGTAGTTTTAGACTACAACCAATTTTGTAGCTAAACTTTGTCCAAATGGTAATTATTATTATTGTTGTTGTTGTTGTGATCATGACAGTTGGTTTCACACCAATATTGTGAAGAAAAATAAATAGACACATAAATCAACATTTCAATGATTGGGCAGGCCTACACTTTATATCAATTGATAACATAAATTTCATAATCGATCCAGAAAATATCGAAAAAAAAGTGCTTGCTTGAGTTGATCATCCATTCACTGGATCTGGATTATAATATAAAATTTTATTGAGATTATTATCATTCTTATTTATTATGTTCAACCATTGCATAACTATGAAGGTGGAGTCACTTCTATGGATTCATTTCTGAAGAAATTCTTCCCGGAAGTGCTCACTAAGATGAAAGAAGACACCAAGATTAGCAATTACTGCATGTTTGATAGCCAATTGTTAACTTCCTTCACGTCTTCACTCTACGTGGCCGGCCTCGTAGCGTCCTTCTTCGCCTCCTCAGTCACAAGAGCCTTTGGACGCATGCCATCAATCCTTGTAGGAGGGGCTGCATTCCTTGCAGGTGCAGCCCTAGGCGGTGCAGCTTTCAATGTCACCATGCTTATACTTGGTCGTGTCTTGCTTGGAGTTGGGGTTGGCTTTGCAAACCAGGTAGCATATTAAGAAAATTGCATTTATATTAATACAATATTCACAATTAAGAATATTTAGTGTTTGTGCATGTGTATATATAGAAGATTGGATATATAGACTCCATCCGTTATTATGGTGCTCACCCACTTTCACTTATAATGGTAGAATTTTATGACAATACATGCTCTCCCATTCACCCTTCATACTCAAAATATATTTTTTTGTTTTTGGTGATACAAAATAAATTACTTTCAATTCCATATACAATGTTTACTTTCTTTAGAAACAGAAAATTTTATTGATTAGCCAAACTTAATTTTGTTTTAAACACTCTCTATCTCACTAGAAGGTATTCTATTTTAATACTTTATAAAGGAAAATGACCAAAAATTTCACTATAATTAATTTCTTCTCCCACCATACACCATTGTCTTTTCATATTTCTAAAGATAGAAGATCTTTGAATTGGATATTCTATTTTACAACAACAGTACTTGTCTTTGCAGGCAGTCCCACTATATCTCTCTGAAATGGCTCCAGCAAAATATAGAGGAGCATTCAACAATGGCTTTCAATTCAGCGTTGGAATTGGTGCTTTATCGGCTAACCTCATCAACTTTGGTACACAAAAGATCAAAGGTGGATGGGGCTGGCGAATCTCTCTAGGAATGGCCGCTGTCCCTGCCTCAATTCTAACTCTAGGTGCAATTTTCCTTCCTGAAACACCCAATAGCCTAATCCAACGCAACAATGACCACCAAAAGGCCAAACTAATGCTACAACGTGTCCGAGGTACCAATGATGTGCAAGCAGAATTAGATGATCTCATCAGAGCTAGTTCCATGTCCAAAACCATTGAACACCCATTTAAGAAAATTGTACAAAGAAAATATAGACCACAACTTGTAATGGCTATAGCAATACCCTTCTTCCAACAAGTGACAGGGATCAATGTCATTGCATTCTATGCCCCAATACTCTTTAGGACAATAGGTTTAGGTGAAAGTGCATCACTTTTATCTGCAGTCATGACTGGGATTGTTGGTACTGTCTCAACCTTCATGTCCATGCTTGTAGTGGATAAATTTGGTCGAAGAGCTTTGTTTACAGTAGGGGGAATTCAAATGTTTATCTCACAAGTTCTTATTGGTGCAATAATGGCAGCTCAACTAGGTGACCATGGTGGGCTAGACAAAAGGTCTGCATATTTGGTTCTGATTTTGATATGTGTGTATGTTGCTGGGTTTGGATGGTCATGGGGTCCATTGGGATGGTTGGTTCCAAGTGAGATATTTCCCTTGGAGATTCGGTCAGCTGGGCAAAGTATTACAGTGGCAGTGAGCTTTCTTTTCACTTTCATAGTTGCTCAAACTTTTCTTGCTATGCTATGCCACTTCAAGGCTGGGATTTTCTTCTTTTTTGGGGGATGGGTGGTGGTTATGACTGTGTTTGTGTACTTGTTTTTGCCGGAGACTAAGAATATGCCAATTGAACAGATGGACAAAGTTTGGAGGAAGCACTGGTTTTGGAAGAGAATGGTGGGGGAAGTGAGTGGAGAGAGTAAGATAGAAGGACCATGATGCATGATTTGCAAGTCCTCTGTTCTTTCTTCTCCTTCATGGTCCAAAAATACAAAATAGGGTGATGGTGGGATTCAATTCTAAATGTATGATACAACACTAAGACCATGCCTAGTAAGCTGGAATAGAATCACAATCAATAGAATTGCTATTCCTTTGAAATTATCATTTAGTTCAGTTATTTAGTTGTATTTTTGTTACTAGTCCTTTAACTAGGATTAAGGAATGGTTATATATTATCAAATAAGCCAAGTAATAGTCCCAAAAAAAAAAAAAAAACTCAAAACCCATCATTAGAAAATGTTGATTATAAGTATAGTATAAGTGTAATCAATTTATACCATGATATGAAATTTAATTAAAAAGACAAACAAGTTAGAAACCATTTTTTTTCTAATGTGTTAATTTAATTTCAAATATGTATTAACTTTTGCTATGAAACATGTATTTTTTGAAAATAAAAAGTTTTATATATATATATCAATATTTCATTCAAGCAAGTAACTCCGTTAGCTGTTAGAGTTTAATGTTTATCAGAGATGTTGTCGATTTATATATATGTGTGTGTGTGGAGAAATTGATATGAGCAAAGTACAAGGATATTAATTAATTTTACAATTATTGAATTTTCAAATAATTGAATGTTAAGAGAAACCTAAGAAGAGTGTCAGTATAATTATAAAAATAAATTTAGAAATTCGATAGGAATATGATTCCATTATTATATCATCAAACCATGTTGTACCAAACTATGAAATACAAATTTATAGTTCTATTTATGTACTATCACCAAACAAATCATAGAAATAGACAATAGTTATTCAATTACAAGTAGTATTCCTCAGAATCAAGGATAGAGTCATTTTTTGGCCTTGGGGCCATGCTCCCCTCCTCTTGAAATTTGGGGGGGGGGAAAGTTTGTGTATATATATAATTTAACAATTTGGTTCAATAAAATTATATTTGCCCCTTATAATATCATTAGCCCTCTTGCATATTGTTTGCCCCTCCTCGTTGAATTGTTGGACAACCACCATGGCCCAAATTTCAGCTTTTCGGACCATCCACCACTTCTTTATTTTAATTTGCTGGATCATCCACACTTCTGCTTCTTATTTATACCACCCCTCTGTCTTTTTTTTTTCTTTGTCTACGCCTCAGTCTTTCAAAATTCCTTTTGTTTTATTAATTGAATTGAGATAGCCTTTTGTTTTTCGGTCAAATGCTTGAACTTTGCCTTTTGTTTTCATCAAGGCATCAGATAGGTGTGCAATCTGCAATGTGATGTGCACAATCAAGTTTTTAACACTAGTTGTTTTTATTAGGTTTGGTGAGGTGATGATTGACCATTTAAGTATTTAACAATTGTTATTATTATTATTTTATAAAATTGTAACAATTATTATTATAAGTATAATAATTGTGGTTGTTTGTTAGTGTCTTTTTTTTAAGTAAAGTTTTTTTTTTTTTTTTTAGGAAGTTTTTAAGTAAAGTTGAGATAATTAATTGTTGTGTCGTTCTCTTTATTGCCGGTATATCTCTATATATAGTATAAAACTGAAGACGTTAGACTATTTTTTGACCTCACCAAAATTTGACACATAAGCTTTAGAGGCCTTCATGCAAGTTTTGAAAACCCCATCTACAAAAATTTTACTATGAAAACCCTAAACTAGAAACCTACAGATGCAGAAAATCACCCCATTGACAGTATACCCACCAATCCAATGAAACCAATCCAACCAATTTTGAGCTGCCTAATGTCTACCCCTTTTATTGATAGTGAATTCAGATGTTTTGCAACAATGTAGCTACACAAGAAACAAATATTGCTTTGAACCCGTTCAGGTACACCCTAGCGAGATCATGAGAACTACAAAAGCACTATTGGTTTAGTTTCATATCACATTAAGTCATTCTCAAGTTGTTGCAAATAGAGACTTCTTCGTTTTATTATTGTTTTATTTGTTGTTTATAACTTTATATGAATGAGGGCAAAGTTCCTATTTTGGGTTTAAGAATCTTTTTGACATTGAGTCTTTGTCTAATATGCATGTTTATTTTTCTAGACTAGTGATATTGTGCACTATAAGGTTTGAAATTGTAGATTATTTTGTAGGTTTTGTTAGATTTTTTATTTTTATTTTTTATAGACAGATTTAACAAAGCAATGAAGTATAAGGAAATATTAATTCTTGGGGAGTGCTTCTCTTTTGTTGTGCCATTAGCTGAGAAGATAATTTATTTTCTTGGTATTATTTATTTGTTCTTTAAAGTGGACTCCACATGCTTGATGAAATGTCTAAGTTGAATTTCATGGATAGTTTAAATAGGTTGGATAAAGATCTTGCATTGGGTTTAGCTTCTATTTGCAAATAACTATTTGAATGATGAGAATATGAGGTGTTTCTCCTCTTAAAGGCCCATTTAGTAGGTGAGGATGAAGTTTGCCTAGGAATAACTATTGTAATAGTAGTTGATTAACGGGTTATGGGGTGTAATAATAGTGTTGAGCTATTGGGGAAACACTACTTTTGGAACTTAAAAAGCTTTAAGCAATGGTTTTTTTTTTTTTTTAGTCCTAGCAAATAGTGGTTATTATATCATCTTCTCTATAAATAGGATTAAGCTTCAACTTGGGTTAGTGATTTATATGATAGTGTAGACATAATAGCATGTTTTTTTTTCCATTTATCTCATGTTCACTTTGCTTTTCCCTTTACCTTTTTTAAACTTACAATTTTCTATCTTAAATGGGGTACATGTTTTCTTCTCCGGAATCAAACTTACATGTTGGGTAGGAAATAAAAGTTTTGAAAATTAGGTCATATAGATGCAAGAACCCAAAATAAGGTTTGCTCTAAAATTCCTATAAAAAAAATGTTTGCTCTAAAATTTCTTTTGCAATTTTCAAATTAAATATGGCCTCTTATTTGGAGATATGAGAGTTGAAACTTTCAACCTATAAATTAATTTCCTAAGCGCCACCATATTCATTTGACATTCACCAATTATCATAATCTTACTTTTCTTATTGCAGTTTGAGGACATAATGTCTTCTAGATTTTATTTTTTGAGCATATATTAATTAACTAATTTGAAGAAGCTTTTCGTCCATCTTCTATATCATTACCACTGTATCCTTGCATATAATGATATTGATTTGAACCTTTTTCACTAATCTCATATAAAAAGGATTGTTTAAAGTGCTTACATGTAAGAACTTTTGAAGTCACAATTGGTTAGGTAGATGTCATTGACTTAATTTTAGGAAGTCACTATATTAAGAGCAGTTATATGTTTAAACTGTGTAGTAATTCTTTTGTCTTTTATACTTATCAAAGCAAATGTAATAGCACTTTTTATAGCAATGATTTAACTATACATGAATTCCATTCATGTAGCATAAGTTTTTTGTTATCATTTTCAAGTCATAGTACCTTCAAGCAAACTAAATAGTTTTAATATTTATTTAATTATTCCATGCATCACGAGTTAGCGACTAGTTAATACTATATGGATACTTGTTTTGAGTTTTATAATGATCTTTTTTAATACTTTGGTCCTCTTAATTCAAAGACCTAGCTTTGTCTATGGTCATAATACTAACTCCTACTTCCAAGTAATCGTCATTAATTTCTTTAATTTTAATAGGTAAAGAATCCCGATTCCATCAATTAAATCTCAAGAAATGTAGATGCATTTACTAAAACAATAAAATGATGATGATAGCTAAAGCATTGACTCCTAAAATAGTCACTAAGGCACTACTTTTTCTTTTTTCTTTTCTTTTTTTTTTTTTTTTTTTTTTTGGAGAGTCCACTAAGGCACAAATAGGGTAGGGCCTTGAGAATGAGTTTGACAATTAACAGACTCCAAAAAAGTTACTCTTAGACATGGACATTCATGGGTGATGTGCCGGGTGCTAGAATAACATACAATTGGTCAATGAATTGTCATAAAATCTTATTTCTAAACTACTTGTTTCCAACAAAAACATGGACATTCTACAGGGTCTATTAGGGGAACAATTTGACTTTGAGAATACATTTATTTATTCCCATTTGAATCGTCGGCATTTTTCTTCTTGAAAATTAGATACTTTCAAAGTACAATGATGTAATGCTTCGTTATCTCATAATCATAATGTTACCATACTCTAGAGTGCCTAATAATTACTCATACTTTTCCAATTCTCCATCATTTATGAAGATTTGTTAGAAATTTGCATTTTTTTTCCCCTTTATTCTACTTCTTTTTCTTACATTAATAAAGTGTTTAATCATACAACTATAATAGAATATACGATCAACCAACACTTATCAAATTTGAAAAAAAGCTATAAAGATGACATCCACTACTCGATTTTCTTTAATATTCACCGACTTTGCCATCATCCAAGGTCCAAAGCCCTTCATCTCTTTTTCCGACCTTTGATCTGTTGTGGTCGTCTTTCTCCATCTGCATTCACCTTTGGTATGGCCTAATCTTATACTCCCTCAGTCCCAATTTGTTTGTCATGTTTGAAAAGTCAAATTTTTTAAGGGAACATCATTTATTGTCTTGTCTGCCTTATAAAAATGTATAAGTTTACAAAACTACCCTTAAATAAATATATCAGCTCTTTTTTTTAAAGAGTTATTTTTAATGAGGCAACTAAAAAGGTGTCCCAATTAGATTGATTTTTTAAATATTTGTTAGTTTTCTTTTTAAATAGTTTTGAAAATAAAGTAGGGGTATAATAGAAACATTAGTAAATTAATGACTTTTATTTTTAGAAATAGAACAATATTTTGGGACATCTTAAAATTGAATAAAAGACAAACAAACTGAGACAGAGGGAGTCCAATTTATAGCAGACATTTGAAAGTCGCTTGTATTTCAGTTGGATCCAAAGGTCATCCATAGGCTACTGCCTACTGTAAAGGAAAAAGCCACTCTTCAATAGGCTTTGGCCCATATCAGCCGAGTACCATCGCTATTCATAAAAACAATGGGTAGGTTGTGGGCACCCACAAGGAATAAAAAAAAAAAATCTATATCCCCAACTACTTGGGTTTTTCCTCATGGGCAAAGAACAAGATGATCATTGTTCCATGGGCCCAGAGTACCACCATTCTTTTAACACTCTCTGATTTGAATAGAAGTATTAGAAACATAAACAAGATTCCCACCCATTAAGGTTTACATAAATATCTTTGATTAGGACTACTCATTTTGACTAATAATTGTGGTAGGTAAAAGTATAATGTGGAACTTAAATTTATGCCTAGATTAAGAGAATCTTTGCGTTTGATCTTGAGTAGTTATCATGTTTTTCCCAAATCATGAGGCCCTAAATGAATGACCAGCAAGACTCTTCTCAAAAAAAAAAAAAAAAAAAACCATATAATGTTTGACACGTAACTTCCATTTAGAGAGATTAATATTAATGTCGAATAAAATAATTATTTAACCAATTTTATTATCCTAGTAAAAGTTAGGATTATGCTAACGAGTGCCTTTAGAGTAATGATTAATAATCTATTTTAGGAAAGTTTTGACATTACTTTTATGGAAATGAAAAAAAAAACTGTCAAAATATTAATTTTTTTTTTATTTTTCCATAAAAACTTTCTTTAAATGGATTGTTAATCAGTGCCCTAAGGGCATTCGTTAGCATTTCCTTAAAAGTTATTCTGTTTTACAACTCTCACATATTATTTTTAAAACCCATTCAAAATTCAAAGTCTATTTTCATGTTCATTCTTCTGGTGAATTTTCTTTTTTCTTTTTATCAGTAAAATTCTTCCCGTCAAATTATAGGTTCATATGATTTTTACAGTTGATATTCAAAATTCAATGATAATGATAGAAATAGCCTTTATAAAAAAAATAAAAAAAAAAATAGCATATGATGCCTAATTAGTGAGATTAATAAATTTTGATAGGTGACTTAAAGGTTCAATGAGGCTTCTATTTTGAAATTCAGCTTTAATTGTGGCTTGCTAGCTCAAACTATCATCTATGAGAACATATGATTCGGAGGTTAGGCCCGAGAGACCTTCATCGATCTAGCTAGAGAAAACCTAACCCTTCAACTGCCCTTAGCTTCTGACCTTCATAGCCCAAGGCAAGGAGGTTGCAAGCTTTGAAAATTGTGACAATGTAGTGGCTTCCATGCTCCACATGGATGAACGGGAGTGGCTACTATGTTGAGGTGAAATGCACATTGGTCAAGAAATCCCCAAATCTCTAAATTGTTGCATCGATTTGGTAGAACAATGATAGAGAGAATGTTTCCCTTCCCAATGATGGATCTAGATCCTCTCCATTTCTATTTGAAATGGAGAGTGTCCAGTTAAGGGTTAGGATCTGCCTAAAAACAATCAAAGGCCTAGAACATTCCACCTCATTTAAAAGCTTTAACCTAACCAAATAGCAAACTCAAATTTTGTAACCAGAGTTAACGCTTGTCCAAAACCCAAAAAAGCCACCCTAGGTTCCCAGCAAGGCAGCAACCATATCCTTAGGTTCAGATCCTTTCAATCTCAACCCCAAGTGCCCATCAGCCACCAGCAACCGAAGTGATCAAACACTAATTTGGCTTGCTCTAAATTTTCAGTTTGATTATTCTTTTTCATTGATAGAATAATCACTACTTTTAATTCCATTTTTTGACCCAAAAAAAAGGCCCAATTATAGTTACTGGAATCTAAAAATATTGTTGGAAATGGAATGAACAAGACCATGATTTACACTTCATGTGGAGAAACAATGGCATGGGGTTTGGAAATATGAGTTTGTAAACCATTCTAGGAATCAAGACAGAGGAATAGCTTCAGTGCTCACAATTCTGGAAATTTGTTTCTGTGGAAAGTGGAACTTTTTGATAGATATTCTTTAGCTCATCTTGTTCGTCAGTAACCTCTTTCAACAGGGAGAGCATTGAAATTTCATCCTTGACATCTCTCTTTTCAGCCTTGGACTCAGAATCATCAAGGTAGTGCTGGTAGAAATATGAAATAAAGCCCCAAATAGCCAATAAAATGGAAATCGCCTTTACCCCATTCATTTTTTCATGGAAGAAGATTACGGCTAGAACTGGAATAACAAGCAAACCCAACACACTTATGACATTGGAGAACAGGGAAGACACTTGTTGAGATTGAAAGGATCTGAACCTGAGGATATGGTTGCTGCCTTGCTGGGAACCTGGGGTGGCTTTTTTGGGTTTTGGACAAGAGTTAACTCTGGTTACAAAATTTGAATTTGCTATTTGGTTAGGTTAAAGCTTTTAAATGAGGTGGAATGTTCTAGGCCTTTGATTGTTTTTAGATTGATTCTAACCCTTAACTGGACATTCTCCTTTTCAAATAGAAATGGAGTGGATCTGGATCCCCCAATGATAGGGGAAACCTACCCCTCAAGTGATCAAGTCTATTTTTTTTTTTTAGATAATTACAACATACTATTAACCCCGCAAATCGAACCCTTTCCCCCCTAGACCCCCAAGCACTTTGTGCATGGGAAAGTGCCAATTCAGCTACAAGGCTTTTGGTAGTCTATTTTGAATTGAATATGTTAAGGGTTGAATTCTAAAACTAGTCCAAATATAAAAACAAAGATGCCAATGCCAATGGGCCATAATGAAACATGCCTCTTTAAAAATATAATAATAATAATTGTAGGGTCAGATTCTGCAGCCCAAGCCCAAGAAGGTGTGGATTTGGAGCCCACTGAACCCAAAACAATAAATTTGTAGAGAATGGGTGAAAGAGCTAGGCTAAAAATGAAACAACGGTCTTAAACAGCAGTACTAATGGGAGAATTGGTATTAATACGTGCTCGGACGGATGTAAATGCCACGTCCGAAGAGGTGTTTTCCATTGAAGAACTTTGGGTTACAATTCTTTAGAGCTACAGTAGAATAATACTCTTTTTCTTTCTGATTTTTCGATCCCCCCCTATCAGAGACACCTCTATCTTATATAGTACCGCCTTTCCACATCTTCACCGTCCACTTGTTGATCATCTGGGCGCCCACTTGAGTGCATGTCCCATCAGAGGTGTTCTTTAGCCGTGTGAGTGGTGGTAGCTGGGCTGATACTGTTCAGGGGTCTTCTCCACATTAATGCGGCCAGAGAAGTAGGTGCAGTGCATTTAATGCGGTGGTTGAGGTCTCTCCTAGATATTTCTTCGCTCCAGTTATCTTCATTCGTGTCCGAGGTTCATCTCAGTCATTACATCTGTCAGGGGGATCACTTGGGCTGCAAAGGGTTGAATGTCAGACCAAGACTCTTCGGAAAACAGGGTATTGGACTCCTCGGCCCATCGAACTTCTCCTCGGATCACGGCCATGCTCCTCTCCTGACATGTTCCTTTCTCTGTGCCTCCAAGTGAGCTTCTTCATCTCTTCGGAAAACAGTGGTCCTCGGATAGGGCCTTGGGCCCAATGAGCTAGGTTGGGCTTTTCTCCCCCACAATAATAATAATAATAATAATAATAATAATAATAATGAACTAATTTTAAAATAATAGAATTTGAGGTTTTTTTTTTTTTTTTTACTTGGGATATGAGGAATTTAAACCCGGGATGTTTTCGTTAGAAACATTAAAAGATGCCAACTAGTTGAATTACAAAACTCTTGGCATCTAGAGTTCGAGTATTGGACAAAAATTGTTATTGAGTAAAATCTATCAAACATAATTTCGCTAATAAACGTTTAGGCATATGGGTTTTATTAATGTACATAGTGCTCATTTAAGGTAATGTATCTCTCAATTACAATCCATTGTTTCAAGAGAAGACCCTTTTAATTCCAACAAAATTCCTTTTGTACATGAGTTTATTTTTTGTGTTTAAGGGGATATGTGTTTATTATTTATTTATGGCTGCACCTAATAACGTATTTAAATTGCCTACATACTTTTGGTGGGGATCAAGCCAATTTGTAGTTCTTAAATTAAGGTTTTGGATATAAAATTCTCAAATATGATTTTTGTCCACTGACATTTAAGTCAAATACTTGTTGTGGGCTACATTTTTGTACTCCTAGGGAAACTATTTGCGTACTCCCTAGGAAACTTTTTGCAGTCCCACATCGAAGAGAACTTCAAAGTGGGGGAAGTTCTCTTTGATGTGGGACTGCAAAAAGTTTCCCAGGAAGTACGCAAATAATTTCCCTGGGGATACAAAAAAGTAGCCCACACTTGCTATTTAATTAAGTATTGACTTAATTTTTTTTTTTTTTTTTTTGGGTGAGATAATTTCTTTTAATTTTAAGGATGAGTCAAGGATCCATGTTTTTATGGAAATTGAATCAAAGATCCAATTTTTGAGAAATTAAATGTACAAACAAATTTCCCTTTCTTTCATTTGCTTTTTGTAGGAATTTTATCAAGCAATGATATTTTGATTGAAGTCCCCAAAATTAATTAAGGGAAAGAAAACTCATTTGAAGTAATTTTATTTTTATGAACATTTTTAGAGATTGGAAATTGGAAAATTTTCTCATATCAATTTTATGATCATTTTACTTTGGAAATTGGAAAATTTTCTCATATCAATTTTATGATCATTTTATTTCTTAATTTTAAAATCAAATGTGGGACCACATCATAAATATTTATCCAAGTGAGCTATTAAGTATAAAAACCAAAGAGTCTAGAATAAATGAATCATAAAAAAATAATAATAATAAAAAAGTGCTTCACAATAATTTAAAAAAAAATGAACAATTTACATTTTATTCCTAATAATATCTTTAAATTTTTTTTAAAGAGTTAACAAAATATAAAAATGACTATCAATAGTATTTAAATTATATTATGCATCTTATTGTATATTTTTAAGTATATCCATGCATATGCATGAGATTACAAGCTAGTTAATTCATAATGGTAGAGTCAAGGATTTTGTTAATTTGTTTAATTGGTGGAATCAAGTACTCCATTGATTTGTTTAAATTAGTAGAGTAAGATACTCCATGAAATTAATTTAAATTGGTAGAGCTAGAGACTCTATTAATTTGTTTAAGAAAATATTTGTGTTTGATCCTGAGTAGTTAATATGTTCTTATGATTTTTACAGTTAATATTCAAAAGTCAATGATAATGATAGAATCTAAACTCCAAGAAAAAAAAAATAACAATGATAGAGACAGCCTTTTATAAATTAAACAAAAAACAAAAATTTCCAGCACGTCGAGCTGAAAATAGCACACAGAACAGAACCGTTACATCAGTTACAAAAAATTGACACGACCCTAAACTCACAAACAAATACGCACTGGTCCGCGTACTAATCCCCCAAAACTCTTACGTGTCACCATTCCATTGGCTCACAACGTTAACTAATATCCCTGACTAGTCTCACAGAATCCCTGACCTCTCTCCAACTCCACCCACCAACCACAAAAATTTACACAACTTTTACCACAATTCTCTCGCAACATCACAAGACGCGAAATGACAAAAAAATTGAGTTGTGAATTCGTCATGTAGTCACCACATTTTTTTCCGCCATTCACATCTCGGTAAATGTTACTTGATGACTTGTGACAAAAGTTGTGAAAAATAACATTTTTTTTTTGAAATGCTAATAAGTGCTCTTAGAATATTAGTTAATAATCTATTTTAGAAAATTTTGACATCACTTTTATGAAAAACTAACCTTATCTCGCACGTGCAATGAGGCTTTTGATTTTTTAGTGGTGGTAGAAAAAAAAAATCTATGTTTTTTTTTTATATATAATTTTTATTTTGAGAATCTAATTTATAAGTGGATAAATAAATTTAAAAATCAACAAAAGAGTGAGCCCTATTTTTTAGGTAATATTTTAATAAAAGTTAAGGTTGTATTTTTACCGGATTATCCTTTAATTTTTTCTCTATTTAAACATATGTAGAGGTATTTTAAAAAGAAAAAAAATACCGTCCAACTGGAAAAAATTCTTTAAATAATAGTATAGGTAAAAAAAATTGTCAAAATATTAATTATTTTTTTTTTCATACAAATTTTCTTTAACTTTAACTGGATTATTAACAAATGTCAACTCGTTGGCAGCAATTTTATTTTTCTAACTCCTCTGACGGCTGACACACTCTCTCTCTCTCTCTAAAATACCTCGTCTAGGCTGTTGGCTTTTAAATTTGAACTCTCTCTTTCTCTCTCTAAAATTATTCCCTTTATTCACCATCTTTTCCAATCAGAACCTAAACAAAGCCACGAAGGTAAATTACTTTCTCTTAACTTCTCTCATAATTAGGGATTCTCTCTCTCTCTCTCTCTCTCTCTAAAAAGATTTTTTTTTTTAACATCATATATTCTCGAAAATTTTTAGTTTTTTTTTTTAATAGAAAAAGTTAGTCGAAAATTTGTAGTATATCTGATTTATATAAGCGAATTTTGATTCTGAAATTCATTTGATTGCCGAGAAAATGTTAAGAATTCAATCAACATGACTATAAACCTTTGATTTTTCTTTTCCCCTAAACAGACCCCAAACGATCTTTTAGTAAAAAAAATTTCTTAATTTGAAAACTAATAAAATTTAGAATCTCTATAATTAGCACTTCTAACCCAATTAGCTAATTGTAATTTACAAATTTTGTGTGTGTGTGTTTGTGTATATATATATATATATATATATAGGTGATAGGTCCTGTTTGAGAACAAAGCTTCAATGCCTTCAGCAGTCTCGCCTCCGTGGCAAGAGAAGGCTAGCGGTTTCTTTTCTTCCTCAGGTAATAATGTCAATCATTATTACATTAATTAATTTGATCATTCAATTCTATGCAATTGGTTTTTTTTTTTTTTTTTTTTTTTTGAAGTGTTTAGAATTTATGGTTTTGAAAAGCAGGGGTGAAGATTAAATCCGCAGGTCAATCGGCCGGAACATTTGTGGGGGAGGTTGCAAAAGATGCCAAAGGCAATTTTTCTGATGTGGCAGAGCGGGTTGGCACGCTGGTGAAAAGCCGGTGGGCGTTCTTTCAGCAGCCTTCCACGAAGCAGGCCGTGCAAGAACGCCTCATATCCGCGGCTGCTACCACCGGCACATTGCTTAGGAAAGGCGTTGAGGAGACCAAGGACAAGGTTGTTGTTGGAAAAACTAAAGTTGAAGAGGTAGTTTTAGCTCAAATAGCCCTTTTTTTTTTTTTTTTTGTACCTTATTAGGTTTCTTGTCAATGCAGAATACTAATTTTTGTGTGAAATTGTAACTGAGATGAGGTAACTTGTTTGACATCATTTAATGCATTTGCAATTTGAAGAATTTTGGAATTGTGTTAGTGATATTTATAATTTGATATGCTAAGGTTAGGGGTTCCCATGAATCTTTGCTGCTTGATTATGAATTAAGTCCCTGTGGTGATTGTCAGCCAATCTCTCTTCGTTTATTTTATAGCCTTAAGCCTTGTCAAATTTTTTAATGCTCTACCGGAATCCAGTGGTCTCCAACAACTAGGGATTCTTGCTGTTCGATTTCTTAATGAACCAAGTTAATTAGTGGTATCTGTTTAGGAGACTATGGAATATGGATCAACTGTGAGGCTTCTTTTAAGCAAAGTAACATGCAAAAGCAGTGTTCTTTTCAGTTAATTTTACTATTATGGGATTAAACTCATAATTTAAAAAAAAAAAAAAAAATTTATATTATTCATACATGTTCTCATGGTTGTACTGTTCATTTTCATCTATTTGTTTGATTTCTTAACATTTCTTTCTGCCTCTTTTTTCATATCTTAACATTATAGTGTATTTATATGATATAATATATGTAGGTGATAAGGAATTCTGACAGGTAAGTTCATCTTTGTTTACAACCACCTATAATAGCCTTGATTTCAAGTTAAGATGATAACTGACACATCTGAGATGCTGAGTTTGTCTCAGGTGGCAAAGAAGACCGCACAAAAAAGTAAGACTATCTTGACGGACATTGAACGATGGCAGAAGGTATAGATTCTGAGGCAGCTAGTAGTTCTTGCTCTTTTCGTTCTCCTCTCTTTCTCAAGTTTTAAAATTCTTACTTAAATCTGTTTTGGTCATCTGCAGGGTGTTGCTAGTACTGATGGTAAGTTACTTAAACCTTGATAATTTTTAGCTTCTTGGATAGTATCTCGTATTTGGTAATCCTACCTTCTGTTGGTTGAACATGAATTGCCTGCCTCTTCAAAGACATATGGCTAGGATAGGTTCATTATATTAGTTTATTGAAGCTGAGATAGATGGTAAGAGTACCCTTTTTTTTTTTCTTTTTTGTGTGTGTGTGTGATATTGGAGACTTTTTGTCATGTAGTTGAAATTCTCTCCAATAGAGTTATTCAAATTCTTGCAATGGTTGGAGTATCCAATGTACCATTTATTGCTTTGTAATTTTGTTTGATGTGGATAGTGTGGAAGGAAAGGAATAGCCACGCTTTTAAGGATATGGAGCAACCTCTTGATCATTTGAAGTGTTTGTTGTTTTGTACCTTGTTTGACTGGTCTTGTGCCTGGGGTTTTACTCATTGTAATTCTATTTTGGAGTTCCAGGACTCCCTGCATTTCCCTATTTATTTTCTTTGTACTTTTTTGGATACTTTGTGTTCATCATCGTGAACATGAAGTATTCTTATTTCTTACTTTTTACATTTTTTTTTTTAAAAGAAGAAGCTATTATATACTAACAGATCCGTAATGCCTTTGGGGTTGCTTTTAATTAGTATTGTAGTTTTGGCTGTCATTTCTTTATTTTTTGTTTTGTGCTTTCCTAGTATTTGGAGTTCCAATTGAGGTTACGGTGCAACGGCAACAGTCCAGCAAGCCTGTTCCCCATATTTTGGTCAGATGTGCAGATTATCTCATATTATCAGGTAATTAAGTTTTGACAAAGTATGTTTTCCTGGTATAATATATAACCACTCTTTAATTTTTCATTTTGATGCTGAGAGTAACCTGTTTATTGTTTTAATTTGAAGGACTAAACTCACCAGACCTTTTTAAGTCTGAAGGAGATAAAAAAGTCATTCAACA
The DNA here is from genome assembly GCA_019022515.1 of Quercus aquifolioides. Taxonomy (NCBI): domain Eukaryota; kingdom Viridiplantae; phylum Streptophyta; class Magnoliopsida; order Fagales; family Fagaceae; genus Quercus; species Quercus aquifolioides. The sequence goes on along the minus strand of CM032335.1, from coordinate 31,994,100 downwards.
ATTGGTTTCAATATACAACCAAGGTATCCCTGCAGTTGTTATCATTTGTTTAATTTGGTTGATATTATAATATAAAGCTGTAATCCAATGCTGTAGTATATTTATTACAGATTCAAATGCATCATTACCAGAAGGAGTAAATCCAGTTGATGTAGCAGCTCTAGCTAAGTGCTACTTAGCTAGCCTTCCTGAGCCACTAACTACATTTGAGCTTTATGATGAGATCAAAGGTGCTCGTTCTAGCATTCATTCAATGAGAAACATACTGAAGAGGCTTCCTAGTGTAAACTACATGACCCTGGAATTTATCACTGCTCTGCTACTCCGCGTTAGCCAGAAGTCACTTCTTAACAAGGTATGAATCTTTCTCTTTCTCTCTCTCAAATGGGATTGGTTATCATGGGTGTCACCCGTGTGTTGGGGTGCAGGTGGGCTCAAGTATTGGCTTATTAGATATGAGTTCCTCACTTGATTGAGGATTATATTGTCAGTGTCTTTTTCCAGCCAGCAATAGAATTATCAGTTGAGTTAGATTATCATTCTTTGTATGCGTTATATTTCTATTTAAAAATTTTAAACTTGACTGAAGAAAAGATTTAAAAGATTATTAGATTAGCTCATTAGAATTATTTTGAATGCTTTTGAAAGATAACATGCCTTGATCTATTAAAAAATTCAAGGAAGTTAATTTTGAAATGCCTATATTTAGCATCTAAACTTCTCTAAGCTATAGTTCCACTGAAACTGTATGCAACTATGTCTCCAATGAATAAGGCACCCCATATATTGATATTCATTAACTGCTTGATTTATTTTTACATCCACTGGGATCATACAAAGCCTCAGAAATCCATATGAGTCTGGAAAAATGGAATTTTCTTGTACTTGGGGTTGCTGATGGGCAAAACACAATTTGATAGTCAACTGGTCAAGATCAACTACTTTTCCTTTTATCCCCTACCTCTGTTCAAGTTCAGCATTTTTAATCAAATCACAACATTTCATGGTTAACTTGCTCCTCCACATTGACCATGAAGGAAATATATTAGGATTATCTGTTGTTTGTCGCTGTGCAGCTATAATTTTCATGCAACTAAGGATATTCTTCATCTAATTTATTACGGCCATCTGCAATTTCCTTTTTTATTTTATTCTTATACTGAATGAGGAACTGTGGATCAGAGCAAAAATAATTGTTAGCCTACAGGTACATATTATTTCATAAACTTTCTCAGTTGTTGTTAACTTTCCAACAGATGGATGCCCGGAGCCTTGCCATGGAAATGGTTCCTGTTATTATCTGGCAGAAGGGACGGAAACCAGAATTCTATAGGCAATATTGGAATCAACCATCCAAAATTCCTTCCAAGAACTTGGATCAACCGCCTAGTTACAGTGCATGGGACATGCTTGCTGGTGAGTAATCTTATTTCATACAGTTTGTGCATGTATATCAACTTTTTGCCTAGGCTAGTGTACTCTTGCATCTAACTGTCTGTGACACCAGTAGATTGAATAACATTCATGGGACATCTAGGCTCTGATTACACAGGATTTCACTTCTAATGGGCTCCAAATCCTTTAGACATGTACAAGTGGAATGTTAATGCAATACTTGGGATAAGAACATTGTGCCAGTCTTATTAGATCAAATATAGAAAAGAGAAATTAATTTAAAATTTAAAATTCTTTAGACATCAAACTGACCCCTCAAAAGTTAATCTGGACTCTGCAATGAGTTTTGTAACCCCACCTCAAAATGCAGTTTGAACATAAGATGATACTCTTTGGTTGGAAGTAGAAAACATTGAGGGCAATATTGGAACAAAGTTTCTCTCCAAACTAGTTTGGAGAGAAACTCTTCAAACTTCTCATATATCTCTCTTTTTTTTTGTGTGAATTTTGAAAATTTAACTGTTGAATTTCACGTTCCTTACGTTCTTAATATGCATTTCGAAATTCGTTCAAATTGGATGTTATTTACTATTCGATCAATAAAATTATTTTTTATACACAATTTTAGATCACAAAAACTTGAAATTTTAACATTTGTTTGATGACATAGCAATTGATTTTTTATCTTCTTGAGATTTTGCAAGCACGAAGAATATAATAAGAACATTTAATCCAATGGTTAGATTTTCAAAATTTACACTCAATATAAAGATATATGAGGAGTTTGAAGGGTTTCTCTTCAAACTAGTTTGGAGAGAAACTTTGTTCACAATATTGTAAGAGGTTTTTCCTTCCTCTTTTTTTTTTTGGGGGGGGGGGGTGGTCAATGATAATAGTTTTCAATATTTTGTTTTCTTTTCAGTTGAATTACCTATAACCCATTTTCCCATCCCAACCCATTTAAGAAATCCATATACTACAGGATTTAATTGGGTTATAAATGGGCACCTATCAGGAGCCACATAGCACCTAACAAAAGCCTCAACTTACCTATTCTGCTACCCATTTGACTTCTTTGGAATACTTCTTGCATTATCTTGAGATGCCTAACTAACTTTTGCCCCAAATCCAATTAATTTGGTGATTTTTTTTCCCATTTTGAAAAAAGATATGCTTTGATTGGTAGCTTAGAAAATTGAAGGGGGAAATTGAGATCATTCAAACACCCCCTGGGTTGGGTTCTCAGACAATTAGATCTTGCTTTCTGCTCTGCCTTGAATGACCATGATCCAGCATTCATAGAAAGGAAATTAGAAATCCATCAAGTGGATGTACTGCCTGGAGTCTTTCTTATTCCTTGAAAAAGGCCCTCCTGAGTTTTATAACTGTTCATATATAATTGCGTTAACTGGTGGGTAGAGGTGTATCCTAATTAAATTGATTGGGTTGGGTATAGGTATCAACAGACTTATTATCACTTATCCAAAAAAATAAAAAGTATCAACAGCCGTATGAAAATAAATAAATAGTTGTAAACTGCTAAATTTGTAATAATGTACCGAATCCATCTATGGCTTAAAATTTATTTATTAAAATGGTATAAGCCATAAGTTTGTTTCCCCCTAATAAATTGTGGGATAATGCAAATATATTGTGCTAATTGAAAAGTAAACTTTGTTTGCATTGGTAAAGCCTTACTCTTCTGCCTCTTTTTTTTCTTTCCTTAATTTTGTGGGTACAGAAGAGGGTGAAAGTGTCGATGCATCTTCTCTCATTCCCTTGGATGATGGTGTGCCGACTGACTTTGGTGCTATTGAAGTTGTTCAGTGCCTTATAGAACATCACAATGCAATTTTTACGGATGCAAATGTGACGACTTGGAGATGACTTACAATGACTCTCTACCTCATCCAGCAGGGGATTTAATGAGTAGAATAGTTTAGCCAACTATTTCTCAAGGTTGAAATCTTGACTGGTCACAAGGATCATTGCTCTGTAGTGGATGTTACATTCCTTGATTAAGCTGAGACCATTGCTGGATTTGGGTCTATATGTTTATAGTGATCAGGGAGTAGTGAAAGTTGGATTTAAATGAGTCTTGGTTTTGCCAATATTTGCCCCTTTGGAAATGGAAGTGCACCACGCATATATTTTTAGAAGATCAATCAGTCAAATACTTTACAAATACATATCTTTTAGGTGTGAAATTCTTGTGGTGTGAATACAGTTGGAATGATGATTTATAAGTATGCAAGTAATACATTGTAGACAGAAGTAATTGTATCTGATTATAGGATTGATCTATGGTGAATTGGCTTGTCTATATTCCCTTCTGTGTAAGATGAAACTGAATTCTTTTCATGGGATTTCATTTGGGGAAAAAAGGGCATGCATAAAAGGATGTATATTTTGCAGTAATTAATATGTACTTTTAAGAATAGGGATTCAACACAACCTATTTGAAACCTGTGTTTTGATTCACAATATTTCCCTCAGGCCAAGGTTGCTACATTTGTTTTTTTAAAGCTAACAGTTGGCTTGGTGAAGCCCCCATGAAGGGTTTGCCATTAAAAAAGTATTTCAGTTTTCTTAATGATGTTACATTATTACTATTTTCATTATATTATGTGTGTATATATATATATATATATATTAATAGGTAAAGCTCAAAGAAAGTTCAGTTAAAATTTGAAATTAGAATTTAATTTTGCGTCATATGTTTAAATTTATATGGTTTTTTTTTTTTTTTTTTTTTTTTTTTAGAGATAAAATTTATATGGGGGTTACACTATAATTATCTACTTAAGTTTTTTAATCTTTATGTTAAGTGAGTTAATGAGTGCAAAATTCTAAGAATTTAAATTAATGAACTATAAATTAAAAAAAAAAAAAAAAAAAAAAAACAATCACATATACAGCTTGGATGCTTGCTGCATAGAAGATGTGGACTGGGATGATTTGCTTGAGCATATATAGGTCGGGAGAGGTATGTCAAAAGCGATGGTCAAACACATCGGTGAGCATTCAAACAAGTCATTTGCTGAACAAGTTGAAGTCCTTTCCAAACGGTATCGTCCAGATGTACTTGAAGCAAGAGAGGCCTATGATAGCAAGCCTGCGGTTTCTTGAGCACTATCTCCCAAAGTGTTTGAGTGTGTGATACACAGGAACTATTTAAGATTAATATTTTGTACAAGTGATGTAAGTTAAACTAGGGGAGTGGGAGTAAGTGTAACTACATATGAAACATTGTTTGGTTATCGTATCCTGTTGCTTTTTGGTTGATTATTTTATCATTTACTATTGATTGCTATATATGTTGTCACTCTTCATTTATTTAGAAAAATATTTAACACACATGGAAAGGTAATTAGTGTCCGTTTGGCAAAGATTAATTTTTGCTAACTTATTTTACTATTCAATTTATTTTTATTACTATTTATGGGTTCCACTGTATTATTTCAACTAATTTTTATTTTTATCTACCGTACTTTCAGCAAAAAGTTTTTAGTTTCAGCAAAATAAGCAGATCTTAAACAGATCCTTAATATGTGTGGATGGTGATTTGCTTGATTTTGTTGCTGTCGCTTTTGTTGTTCTCTTATTCTCCATAAACTTGCACTAATTGTTGCTAGCTTATTGTATTGATGTCATTGGATCAAACTGTCACCTGGTACTGGTCTGAAAATTTTCCTATAACATCAGTAAAATTTGACCTTGCTCACTGTAGTTTGGGTATCTGATTAAAGTTAGGAAGTGGGCTGAGTAGATATGTTTTGTTTGATTGAATGCTTTTTGTGAAAATCTTTTTCCAGGATTTAACGTTTCGCATTTTACACATTTATGTTGATTATATGACTCGGGTTTTTCACTAAAAAGTGTAACTATAAATTGGAGCATTTTGGTTTGTTGTTGGGTCAGCTTTGTTCTTTGATAATTTTGTTATCTGTTTTCATTTTTATTTTTCCTTTTCAAAACTAAACCTAAGGTAAGGATGCTTAAAATCAAAAATGGGTAATTGTTATGGTAGGTTAAAAAGTGATGTTAGTAGTGAGCACAGATGAGGACTGATAAATGTCAGCCAACTCAATTGCTATTAAAAATGTTGTGAAATTTTTTGTGTAGGTAACATTGCTCTAAAATCAATGAAAATGAACTTCAAATACTTTTGACCATATAAATGATCAAGACATTCAAGTCAAAGGATTTAAAATTCATGGAATCCAATCTATGCATTCTAAATTTCTATTTTGTAAATCTAAATCCTTGTTCTCAAATGCAATCCTAAAGTTGGATTTGATCACCTCAATCAAGCAAAAGCAACCCAATTTCTAAATATGCAAACTCATTCAGCTCAGACAATAAATTTGTTTTGCATTTTCTAAGTTAAATTTATATTGTTATTGAGACATTTAACGGCAATAGAATTTCTTTCGTGTGATGGCTGAGGGGTGTTTCAGCAAATTCTTACACTTGTAGCATGTTGATAGATTTTGACATAAGTTACTTGAGGCGGGAGAGGAGTTGAGAAGCTCAGGGTCAATTACCAAGATTTGCCAAATAATTTAGAAATAGAAACAGGCCAGTATACCTATTTCTATTGATAATCTAACTCAACTCTTTAAGAAAATTATATCTTTTGCAAATGGAATATTTTATATATATATATATAATTTTTTAATTACTGAAAAAATAAGTAAAAAATTCACTATTTGTATGAAAAGAATCCCAATATGGATGAAATTAGAAATAAAAACTCGTTTATTAGATTATGTATCATGTTTAAAGGATGATAAAGTGAGAGATAAAAAATATTTAGTTTTCTCTCGTACGTATTTAATTGGGAGGATGAAAAAGTAAAAGATGAAAACTTCTTTATTTAGTTGAAAATAACAATAGGAGGATGGAAAAAGTTGTTTGCATGAATTTGCTATTATATATCTCTATTACATAGAATGATAAATATATAAAAAGTTACTGAGTAAAATTAGTTAAAAAGAAATACTAAAAAAATAATTTGATGAGATTTTTTTTTTTTTTTTAGAAGACGTCATTTGTAGAAGGAGCTAGGGAAAGGAATAGTTCAGTATCCTCCTTGTATTATGCTAGATTATATGTCTAGGTCTCGTTTAAGTCTAACTTATTAGTTATTATTATTCACTTTTATTATTAGGATTACCCCGTAGGGGTACTCAAATGGTGTTGTTATTACTTAATACTTTCAATCCACCACACTATCGGTTAGAGCATTAGTATTGGTGTAGGCATTTTGCTAAAATGCTAAATTTACTATCAAAATATAGCAAAAGTGGTCTGCATTAGTGGTGGTGGTTGTTGTTTATTATAGAAGATATATTATTTTAGTGTATTATTTATATTATTTTATTGTGTTGAATGCTAAAATAAAACCACTGATGTTGGCTGTTTTGTAAATTAAATGAAATAGTAAAATAGATAAGTAGCTTTTTGTAGTGTGAAATTGCTAAATTTTTTGCACCACCAATGTTGATGTTCTTAATGTGGTTTCTTGGGTGTCTCATAGATAAAGCAAAACACTTTGGACAAAGTTTGAAACACCACTTTCTTTTATATATTATATGTGTCAAATATTACAAATTTAAAAGTGTATTTATTATGTCTTTCTTTTATATATTACATGCGAGCCATTCTTTGCTCCATATCTTCGAATTGAGTAAGTCTTTCTTTCATTTCATCAAAACATGCTAGTTTCTCCTCCATAGTAGCCAAGGAAGCCTTCAGATGTGCAACTTCATTGTCCCTTGCTTCACTTGAATGTACTTGACCGTCCGTGAGAGCAATACTCTTGCTACTTCAAGCACTTGGACTTGGACCAAATCCTACCCCATGAATACGACTTTTGCGCTCCTTACCTATCACTTTGGCATACACATCATCTGGTGACAATGCAATACTACCAGATGTGTCAAATGACTGCAGTTGATTGGAAGGGTTAGCCAACGATTCCTTCATTTTGTCCTGATATTTAGGTTTGAACAAAACAAAAAAGTTAGAACAGGGGCTGTTGGCAGTTGGAAATTATATATGATGCAGCCGAATTAGTTTGAAAAGTGTTAAATAACAATCTTTAAATGAAATGAAGGGAAGAAATTGCTCTTCATCTTTCACTATCACACCTTTCACCTTAATTGATGCAAGACATGCCACCAACCACTACCAAGTACCACAATACAACTCACAGTATGTACCAAGTATCACGATTACAACTCACACTAAGTACCACAACAAGTATACACAAACAGCAGCATCAGCCTTTAGTATGCAACCATAATCTATATATTATTCTAAAGATGAGTTACTGATAGGCCAAAAACGAATTGACCCCTTGTAATGAATTAATTGATTAATTAGCCAAGTTTATTAATTAATCAAATTAACATGAAATTGTATGTGGCAGCACAAACAAATCACCAATAACTAAAGTATGCAGCAGAAAATAAATTGACACGGTGATTTGTTTACGAATGGAAAAAACCTACACGGCAAAAACTTCATCGTATGATTTTAAGGTCATCACTCTCGAGAATCCACTATTATCACAACAAGCAGTTACAAGTAAAGGAATCTCAGTATCTTATACCAACCTACAGTTGAACCCTTACCCCAATACCCAATTGGACTTGTTCTGTAATGACAATCTCTCCTTATAATGCATGGTTCCCAGTACATGACTAACCAATCTGATGCACATACTCCAGTATGCAGCCTACTCCTTTGCACGAATCCAAGTACGTGACTGACTTCACAGCAACCCTTTGATTGTTGTAGTTGATTTGCAGCAGCTTTACATAGAAACACCAATAAGATCTTTAATGTTGGTGCAAGAGACTTTGCTTAGTTACAAAATCCAAAGGCGTACAAGAAATGCAGCAAGGACTCTTTCTTCTGTAGGAGGAGACTAGGGTTTTAAAAAGAAAACCATATAAAGCTCTCTAGGGTTAGGGTTTTTCTTTTTCCATCTCCTTTTAAAATAAGAGCTTAATGGGCTCTCCTATTCCAAATAGGTTTACACAAACCTTGGGTTTTCCTAGTCCAATAAGGATTATACAAACCCATAAACAAATAGCCTTTTAGAATAAAAACATTGCTGGCTATAATCTGAATCCCGTAAGCTCGATAGATCGAGACATCTGTCGAGTTTTAATGAATCTCGACAGATCAAGCTTCTGTCAAGGAGGTATCGAGACCTGCAAATTGCACTTTTCTCGAGCAATTCTTGAGTAATCTTCGTGTCTTCAATTTAACCACTTGTAATGATCATCTTGAACCTACTTAGATTTACCCAAATACAAGTAAAGTGTGTTTTGTTAAAAGATATGTCAATTACAAAAAAAAATGTCCCTAACTTTGTCCTGATATTTAGGTTTCAACAAAACAAAAAAGTTAGAACAGGGGCTATTGGCAATTGGAAATTATATATGATACAGCCGAATCAGTTTGAAAAGTGTTAAATAACAATCTTTAAATGAAATGAAGGGAAGAAATTGCTCTTCATCTTTCACTATCACACCTTTCACCTTAATTGATGCAAGACATGCCACCAGCCACTATCAAGTACCACAATACAGCTCACAGTAAGTACCAAGTATCACGATTACAACTCACACTAAGTACCACAACAAGTATACACAAATAGCAGCATTAGCCCTTAGTATAGCAACCATAATCTATATATTATTCTAAAGATGAGTTACCTTTTTTGTGGTGGGGGACCATTCTCACAGATCGTAGATCTTTGTTTTTTTTCTAGACCATACTTTTTGATCAACAAATCTTAAAAACAAAAGCAATTCTAGACCATACTTTTCAAATCAATTCTTTGAAAACCAATTCAAAACAAGTTGTGGAGTGAAGTAGTGAGACGGGCCCGTTTGGTACATGTGTTTAAAAACTGAAAATTGTTGTTTAAAAATTTTTGTGGAAATACGTGTAGGTGAAAAAGTGTGTAGAAATGCGTGAAATGTTGTTTAAAAACTGAAAATTGTTGTTTAAAAACACTCACTAAACACCCAAATTAGGGTGTAATAGCAGGAGCTAAGGCAACAATTGTTGCTACTATTGCTACTGCCATTCCAACTTTAAGTCATTTTTCTCACAATTGCCTCAATCTGAAAATATTTACATTTTTTTTTTTCATTATTTTACAAGTACTAGCCATTGATGAAACTGTCCTTGCAATCTATTTCTTAATTTCTAGTAACCCCTCAATGATCCATAATGATAAATTAACACTAGCAACCCCTCAATGATCCATATGATACAACTCATAGAAATTACTCACCATTTTTGCTTGCACAGTAGGATTAATTGCAGATCCATTCTTTCGAGTATACACTATTGGATATAATGCAGCACGCTCTACAGGACGTCCATCCGCTTTTGCCTACATCATGAATAGCATTTTTATGTAGTGAGGAATATTGGATCCACATAAGGCTATAAGAAGTGGTCAAAATCATTTACAAATTATTACCTTTTTTGCAGCATGCACAGCAAAGCTACAAGAACCAGCAGAGTGTAAGTCATCCTGTTTGGAACGACCGTCCTTATTCTTCTTTGACTCTATCTACATTTAAAAAAATTACATGATTATATATAGCGTGCTTTAAGTGCCTATTTCACAAGTACAAAGGTAAATATATGATCTTCATGAAGCATGTGAAGTTTGATATATACCATTGCATCTTCAATATACCAATACTCAACAAGTACATCCCAATTTTCTGGTATGCATCCTTTGGGTCGGTTATTCTTCACCCGTGCTTTGTTTCTTGAATTTGGTATATAATGCTTATTTTTTAGCCTACACTTATGGTCCCTCCAAGCTTTCCCAATTTTTTGTAAGGTAAATGTATTCAGAGTCGCATATGCAACAGGATTAGTAGGCATAGAGTACTTTCGCTGCAATCAAAGAGTTGAGTTAAAAAGTTACAAATGTTTTCATGCTAAAATACTTATGTTAAGCCTAGTGCAAAATGTCATAATTACAAGTACTTTAACTTCTTTAATATCTCAACAAGATGCCAACACTTTCTTTAAGTTCTACTGGCATGGCCTTCCAACTAAGATGTCTAATTGGGCACATGTTGGGTTTCTGCGCAATCGTACCCAACCATCTAGTGAAATTCCTTGCTCCCTCATCAACCGACTAATGCATACTGTTTAATGGCAACACTTGAGGTGCGTTTGGGAAGCGCGTTTTGCGCTTCCCACGTTTGCATCTGGCTGATTCTTCTTCTTCCTATTTTTTTTTTTTTTTTAATTAAGTCTAGCGCTTCTTGCACTGTTCATGGCATATAAACAGTACTTTCAAGCATGAACAGTAATTTTTTATTGGTCATTGGGAAGATCCCAAATATCCAAGTACTTGCTTGGCTCGCGAATGGCACGTGCAACTGGTGGCACCTCTGAAATTCAAAGCAAACAATATCAACCAAAGGTTAAAATTAGGTAGATAAAGTAAATAAAAGAGAAAGTATGTAGCTTAAACATAGAATCAAACTCTAGGAAGCATTTGCAAATGCAAAAGTTAATTTACTCGAATGCTGTCCTTCAATTCTGATTTAAATGTGAATTAAATTTTTTAAAGAAAATAGGGCACTATGAAATGTTGATGCAGTAAAAATTTTAACAATTCCAATCAACAATGTAAGAGTATTATTATATGAACACCATAAAAGTATAAGAACTATTAGTTAGCTTGTGATTTTTGTTCCTGTTCTGCTTCTCAATGTTCTGTCTTGGCTTTCTATGGACATACTAAGATGAAATCCAAGGCATGAATCACATTTAACAAAATGTCTATAGCAGCTGAACAACTGAATCCCATTAATTCACAATTTGGTTGGTGATTATAATTTAGATAATAAATAAAATAAACTTTAAAACTGACCTTTGTCCTTAAACTTTGGTTTATTTGATTCTAATTGACCTTTGTCATTTGCTACATAAACAAGAGCCCTGAGCAAGGACTAGAGTTATGAAATGTCTAAAATGCATGGTTCTTTAATCAGCATATACTTTTTTAATGAATAAAAATAATTTATTAAAAATAAAGGACAAGTTATGCAAATTCTCCAATTACTGCCCATAGTAACTTCTACCAAACGCATATTTGGGAGTGCTTTAAGGAAAACGGTAAGAAACCCTCAAACATCCTGCAGAATAGAGATCAATAAACTGAATTCCCTTTCCCAACACAGCCATGAGGCACAAAGAGATACAGTTTTTGGAAAACATGGTGTGAGCTATGGAAGAAGTTCACATTACAATAAGTTCACATTACAATCCTTACATGTGTAATTGCAAAGGCACCCCATTCCATGTGAACTTTTTAAAAAATTATCAAAAGTCCATGTAATCAAATAATTGAAATTAATACCCAAACCGACGGTATGATTTTCACTAAAAAAATTATGAATTTTAAACTATAGACTTCAAAAAGCCCTATCCAGATGGTGGACCAGGTTGTCATATTATAGCATACAAGAACAGCTTAATCTATAATAAGACCAATTAATAATAAATACAACCATGATGATGAAGAGCAATTGTAAATATTAAACAACCATGGGATTTTTTTCACATTATTTGAGCTTCTTCTTTTCTTTTTTTTTTCTTTTTCTGAGTGGGTGACCAAACTTAGAAATTGAACTCGGTTTTGCTCTACTTCAACCATAAACTGTTCCTTTCCTCACACTTACCAAAACCAGCATACTACATGTAATCTAAGCTATGAAGCACCCATAATTGCTTCTCAAGCTGCATGAGCAACCTCTTAAGACTACAATTAGTTAAATACCCAGTTGACATAGAGAATTTAGATGTCACAATTAAAAGAAACACAGAACCCAACATAAGAATGAAGGTAATATAGTATCAAGAAAGTAATTACTTAGTTTGGTTGTTGAGAAAAATGAAGAAAAACCCCAAGATATAAAATCTTTGACTTAAGCTATTGATTTTATGCAAAGAAAACAACAAAAAAAGAGAAGACCCAGAATTTGATCTTATATAATAGTCGTACTTCATTTAGAGAAAACAAATAGACAAAATAGCACCATTTCATTAAAAATGAAAAGATGTGAAGATTGAAGAAGCTTTACCTTAGGAACTGTAAAAAGCAAGAGAGAGAATTCCGGGTTTGGTGAAAAGGCTTGGTTTTACTTTTAAACAGTACGATAAGTTTGTGATATTATTATTTCTTTCTTTCAAACAAGAGTTCAATGCTATTTTGGTGTTGTAAAACTAAATTTGAATTTTATTGAAGCTTCTTGAGAAGAATTCATGTCCTATTTTGATGCTTTGATATAAGAAAAGTTGGAAAAAAACCCTGGCTAGCATGTTGCTATTCTGTGAACAAAGCATACATGACAAGGAGTATTTGATTAGCTACTTGTTAGAAGGTTATGACTCCTCCATGTGTTAGGTGAGTGGGGTGTTGGTGGGAAAGGTTGTTTCATAATGTGACATAGTTCTACATTTTTAATGAAGTACTATATAATATACAGGACTTAAAAAGTGTATTACTGTGGATTATAAATCGTATAAGGCTTAAGAGTTAATAGTATATAACTGTAGGATGACAGATAAAGTGGTCAAAATGGAATAAGCGAGGGCATTGCCCAAAAACATGTTAGTCTGAACTAGAATTGGATTTTTTTTTTTTTTACTAAGTTTCAGTTTCTAACCTTGCACAAGAATTAATTAGCCCAAACAACTGTAATTTCTAATTGTAAAATATACATATGGTATTGAAGTTTTCACTAATGGTTGGCTAAATGTGAATTCATGTCATTCTCAAGATGTGATTTGTGATTGATGGAGAAATCAATAAAGTCATTCCTTGAGTACCTGGAGAATTCCCTTTCTTCTCAAGGGCCTTAATCAATGTGAGTTTCCTGCATAAATACCTATGGCACATCAACCAAAAACTGGTTTTGGTGGTCCCTATTTTCTGATATAGATGGAGCAGCCACCCCCTACTATGTGTGGCTAAATGAAAGGCATGACTCAAGAGCTTGAGGTCTATTTTATGTAGATTAGCTCTGTGGGCTGCTTCCTACCACATTTGAACCCCAAAGACTGTTGTCCATCAAGGAAAAATTAATTATGAGAAGACTTTGTGAGAGTGATATGAGATGTGAAATTAAAAACAGAATTGAGTAATATGGCAGTTTCTATATTTCTGTTTAGAACAAGGTAGTTTTTTGTTGCTTGTGGGGTATCTCTGATACTGTCCTAAGAGTCAGTGTAGCCAACAATTGTAAATTTCAGGGTGGCTAAGCCTTGAAATGTTGAGCTGGGTGTTTGTTTCTTATTAGCTGTAACCAGCTGTGTAGTTATTGAACTGCTTGTAAATTGCTAACCGAAGAATAAAACTGTTTATTCATTTAAAAAACTTTCTTTTTTAAAAGGCAATAATTTAATTCAGTACTTTAGTGCATTGGATCATTACGATGATAACATGTATTAGCTTTTTAGCCATGTGCTGCCATTGTAAGGGATCCAATGTAGTTGAGGCATTAGACCCAAACCAAGTCCTAAATAAAATAAAAAGTAATAGAAAAGGGCAAATGTTAAACAAACACCGCATAGGTGCTTGTTAAGATTGTACAAAAGTGGGTCCTATTTAATAAAAAAATTAAATAAATAAAAGAAAAGGGTATAAAACTAGTTTTTTTTTTTTGTTATTTTAATATATTGTTTTCTCTATACAAAGTTGGCAAAAACTTATTTTGATAGGGAATTTCTGGACTCAACCGATGCAGTGCATCCTAGCTACTTGACTTGTTTATTCTAGTACTTGAGCTTTAGCAATAACTAGCTGCGAACCCGTGCGTTGCGCGTGATAATTATTTTTATGGTGATTTTATTAATTTTTTTTTTACAATTTAAACTAATCTAATAATGAGTAATGTGTTTCGTAATTATATTTTTATTTATTATAGGAACAATCATAAATGTAATATAGGAACAATCCAAAACACCAAAAAAATGTTAACTAAAAAAAATTAATAAAACTTAACAATGATTAATTGAACCAATATTATGATAAAATTTTGTTTTTAATAATCTATTAAGGTTATTTTCCTTGTAGAAATTATAATTTTGGCCGCCTAAAACATATTATCAAATAAAAAATTATTAACAAAATCTAAGAATTAAATTTCTATACATGCATTGTTATAAAATAATAATAATTAAAATAAAATTGCAAAAGTTAAAATTTGTCACCTATCCAATTATTTTTGTTTGGCTAACCTTTACTTTTCTTTAAATAAATGTCATTATAGAGTACTTCTAATACAACTATTAAGAGTACTTTGTCCACCACAAAGGATTAGAAAATAAATTAAAATTAGTAAAGTCTCATAGTTTAACATCTAAATTGAATACTATAAAAAATCATATTATATAACAGAATAAATACCAAATTATCCAAATCATGCTATGTAATAGAATAATGTTATATTTTTATATGTTATATTTAATTCTTTAGAACGCAATAGGATAACATTTAACAATCAAAGAGAATAAAAAAATAAGTAAATAAAAAAAAATAAAAAACAACAACAACAACAACAATTTAAAAAACAAAACTAAATCGCATTAACACAAAATAGAGTTTTAAAGAATATAAAAAATTATCAACCTAAAGTAGAGATGCAAGAAAAATAAAAAAATCCACCAAAAAATTTAGAGAGAGAGAGAGAGAGGGAGGGAACCTTTTTTTTTTTTTGTGAGGGAAAACTATGCATAGAATATAAGAGATAGTGACAAATTTATAGTAAGAGAGTGTGAATAAGAAGATACAAAAATAAAGGAAGATGAATGGAAAGAGGAAGAATGATGTTAATGCAGAGAGTAGTGGGGAGATGAAAAGGTAAGAGAGGGAGAAAGATTGAAAAAGTAGTGGGGATATGAAATGGTAAGGGAGAGAGAAAGGTTGAAGAAGTATAAATATTAAAAAAAAAATGTTAAAAACAATTATAAGAAAATTGGGGGAAAAAAAACCCTAAAGCTTGAAAGGCTTCAACGTTGTTGTTGTTGTTTTTTTTTTTTTTAATTAATTTTTTTTTTTTTTAAAGTTGAAAAGGATTACATAAAACCCTAACGCCGAACTGAAAAGGCTTTGGGTTGAGCTTGATAGTTGAACTAAATAAATAAGAAGTGGGCTGGATTAATTATACAGATTTATTATAAGGTGATAGTGGAAGTAAATAAATAAGTAGTGGGCTGGATTTATTATAGGGTATAGTGGAAGTAAATAAATAAGTAGTAGGCTGCATTTATAGGGCTGAAAATTGTAAAAATCATTTTAAAATTATAGGAAAAATTATATTTTAAAAAAGAAAAGAAAAAGAATGACGTGGCCGATAATGTGACGCAATGTGAGAGCAGCAGTATTAAACGCTACGCTTCAGCTTTTAGTAATATATAGATTAACAAGCTTGTACTAGTTGTAACAAAGGTTGTTTAGGATAAGAAAATTTTGACTATTTACAGGCTCATCGGCCTAACTCTATCAATCTCTTTAAATTTGTTAAGTAATTCATTAGAAGAGAATCACCCAAAGTAAAAAAAACCTGAATACACACACACACACACACACGATGTTTCGACTGTCTCTACTCTATTTGCACATTGAAACTTTTTTCTTTCCTTGACCTACTAGACCATTCTTGAGCTGTTTGACTGATCAAGAGCAACTGAGCAAGTCAGTTTGACTGATCAAGTTAGCTTGACTAATCAGTGTAAAATACCTTGAGCATGAAAGCCATTACCTAGTCATCAGTATACCATTGCAACAAACAAAGACCCCTAACCTATCTAACAGCATAAATATGGTTTTATTCAATTGTTAAGGTGTTTAGAGATCATGAGTTACTGATTAAAAGCCCGTACCTTGCATAGAAACTTCCATGATTGCTTGGTCTAATGCTTGATCCACATCTTGTGTAGAAGTTCCATCCAATGTTACACTCTTCGCACGCGTGCACAAATTTGTCTTTCGCTTTGCCATTTCAATTGTCAAAGAATGAAATAAACAATTGTATAAGCACAATAAGAAGTAATGGTACAAGGCAGATTGCATACATCAAACATATACTTCAAATAAAAATCAAATACAAAGAAAAATAATGACTAGTCCATATAGCATACATCAAACATGCAGACTTGCATTCAATGAAACACCACCTTAATCACTAGATGACATAGAAATACATTCCTTCGTCAAAATCCCAACACACATGCAAGGCATACAACTAAGCCAGGACACTTCTTAGGTTGTAATACTCAAATTACCCTTTGCTATGAAAGGCATATAACTAAGCGAGGACACATGTAGCAACCAAACACACATACATTAAGGATAGTTCACCTGAATCACCAGACCAAACAATGCAGCAACCAAAGACACATGCAATTAAGGAGAATAAACTATCTTATTTTAAAAAAAACATAATTGGGTCTGTTCATAAACATAGTAAACATATATTTCAGGCCTTGTACAAGTAATGTTTTATACTACTAACTCTTTAGGATTGTTCAAATGATGACATTTATACTACTAACATCATCACTAAGCTCTTCATCATTGATAAAGTTGTCTTCAGGCAATTCATCCTCACTGATCAATGGTGTATTAGGAATGGTTCCTTGTTCATTAACTCGAGCCCAAGCGTGGTTGTCATTTGCATCATCACATGCATCATCAGTAGTTATATTATAAGAGACATTCTCAAAATAGGTATCCACTTCATCATCATCGTCATGTGAAGTATTAATACCAACATCAAACACCTTCCTAGGTTTGGTTTTGACCACCACCACCCAATCTTTATGTCTCGCATCTTCCACGTAAAAAACTTGTGGCTTGAGATGTTAATACATAAGGTTCGTCAATCGGCCGATCACCCGTGTGTATCAATCTTGAAAAATTGACAAGTGAAAATTTAAACTCATCTTTTTTGCATCCTCTCCACTAATAACGTCATCCCAATGACATTTGAATATTACATATCGATACTTATCAAAGTAGTTCAACTCAATAGTATCAATTAGTACACCATAATAAGTAGCACACCCTTCAGTAACAACACAAACTCCACTATTTTGAGTTTTCTTAGATGCCTCAGAATCTTTGGTGCAAAATTTCAAACCATTTATAACATAACACTTGAACCATTTCGCTTCATTATATGGATATCGCACAAGCCATCTAACTTTATCAGACAAATTCTTTTTCTCAGAGGCATCCATTGACATCACCTATTATAGACAAAGACTTTTATTATAAATATGCTATCTAATGTCTTACAACCCAAAATAGTTTTTTATATATGCCTCACTTACATAGTCCCTAAAACAGCTGCAAAATTTCTCCATGTGTTGTTTTTGAATAAAATCATCAGATACATGAAAAACACTGTGTAGACAAACGTGTTAGGGTTAAGCTAGAGTATTGTACTAGAATGTCATGGAAGGGTATGCAAGGACATATTACTTACTCACAAAATGAGGTGACTTCTTCACAAGTGAAGAGCATATAACGATGTGCTTGGATCCATGTATTTGAGTCTAGGGTAATGCTCACCACTGCACTCATGGATTCCTCGACATTCCTTACAAGTCGGTTGAATAGAGTTTCAACAGATTTAAAATAACGTGAGCAGAATGTTAAACATTCTTCTGCTATATACCCTTCTGCAATGGAGCTTTCTAGCCAATTTTATTATGCATGCAAGACTTAAGTCTTGACAAGTACCTATTGGAAAACCCAAGATCAGTAATGGGAAATTGCTAAGTTAAACGAAACTAAATAGATGAAGTTACTATAAATGTTACCTCTCTATGGGATACATCCAACGATAATGAACAGGGCCAACCATTTTGGCTTTGCTAGCCAAATGCATAACTAAATGTACCATCACTGTAAAAAAAGGAGGAGAAAATATCCTTTCCAACTCACACAACGTCACTGCAATTCTCTTCTCAAGAGCCTCAAGTTCCTCCACATTTAGGTCTTTGGAACATATCTCCCTAAAGAAACAAGATAAGTCAATCAAGTGCCTACTTACTTCAATTGGCAAAGATCCACGTATTGCTATTGGGAAAAGCTACTGCATTAAGATGTGATTATCATGGCTCTTCATCCCACTAATCTTGCGCTCTTTGAGTTTAACGCAATGTGAGATGTTTGAAAAATACCCATCTGGCACTCTTACATCCTTCAAAACTTGCAGAAAATCATCCTTTTCACTCACATTCATACGGAAGCAACCATATGACATACGTGTCTGATCATTCCCAACCCTTTCCAAGTGAAGTTCGCTTCTTATACCCATATCTTTTAAGTCTTGGCGTGCCTTCAAGTTATCCATTGTTTTGCCATCCATCAAATGATTTTTTTTGCTTACGGAATTTATGATCACTACCCAAGAATCGCCTATGTCCAATATAACTAAATTTTCTTCCATATCTTAACCAACGAGACTGACTATCATAGTTACAAGGAGGACATATAAGAGCACCTTTGGTACTCCAACCCAAGATATCACCATAGGCAAGAAAATCATTAATGGTCCACAATACTGCAACATGCATTTGGAATGATTTTTGGGAAGACACATCAAATGTTTCTACTCCAACATCTCATAACTCCTTCAGTTCTTCTGCTAGGGGTTGTAAGTACACATCTATATCATTCCTGGGAGAGGTTGGACTGAGAATCAATAATGATAGCATGAAATAAGACCTTTTCATGCACATCCATGGAGGGAGATTGTATGGGATCAAAATGACAATCCATGTACTATGAGTAGTACTCATATTTCCATATGGGTTGAAACCATCGACTGCTAATCCAAGCCTCACATTACGAGGGTTGGATGAAAACTCTATGTACTTAAAGTCAAATGATTTCCAAGTTTCAAAATCAGCAGGATGTCTCATTAACCCGTCATTCACATGATCATTGGCATGCCACGTCATATGACTGGCTGTTTCTGAAGACATAAATAGTCGTTTCAATCTTGCCTTTAAGGGGAACCACCGTAGAATCTTTGCAGCTTTCTTTTTTCCTTTCTTAGAGGAAGCATTAGTACTTTGTTGACCTTTAGACTCCTTACTTTCCCATCTTGAAAGGTTACAATTTGAACAAGCTTCAAGGTTGTCATTCTCCTTCCAATATAAAACACAATCCTTAGGACAAGCATGAATCTTCTCCTAACTCAAGCCCAGATCCTTAATAATCTTCTTAGCCTCATAACAATCTTTTGGCAACTTAGCATTTGAATGAAGGAAATCAAGCAAAAATTGCAGCAACATGGTAAATGATTTGTTAGTCCAACTATTAAGACACTTAATGTGATACAAATGCACAATGGCTGACAATTTGCTAAAATGTTTACAACCTTCATAACAAGGTCGATTAGTATCTTCAACCAATTTCATAAACTGAAGGACATCTTCATTAGGACCTTCTGCAGGACCTTCTGTGGGTTGTTGCACATTAGGGACTTCTTCCATTGGCCTAGATGTCATATCATGTATGAAGAACATGTCATGCAACATGTCACGAAGAACGGCATATTCTATCGGGTTTTCTTGGACATGACTATTAGGAATTTCAGTAAAAGTCTTTGCAGACGATGATTCCCCATTAAAAACCCAAGGGTCATAACCCCTACAAATCCCATTTGACACTAAGTGAGCCCGTACAACATTTTAGGCCACGAATTGGTATGCACGCATTTTTTACATGGACATGAAATCGTTCCATCTGGGTCTGCATGGTTAGATGCAAAATTCAAAAATTGTTGGACTCCATCTAAATATGCTCGTGACCTTCTATTGGTAATTTTCATTCAACTCTTATCCATTACTATGAAATGGTTTACAATAAACACCTATCATGTGATTTCATGAATGCACAAAACAAGGGTTAACAAATCATCATAACATAAGATAGATCCCAAGACAACATAATAAGCAAAAGCAGACAAATTTGGCATGTGACTGGCAGCACTGAGATAGATAAGTTACAATAAATACACACAAACAATATACATTGGTCTACATTTAATACAAGCATCATTGCTTATAATTGCACAATGTAATAGATAGCAAGCATCACCAATTATTTTACCTAAAAATAGCAAACCTAATTAATCACATACCACACTTCTCTTCATGCTAAACCATTATAAAACAAAGACAGTCTTTCCCTCTATCCAAACCAATGTTTAATTCTCGTAAACCAAGCATTTTAAGATACAAATGTTCTGACATAACAGCAGTTCAAGATACAAATGCACTAACTGCAATTAGTTCTAATTCCTTTTGCCCACACTTTGGTCCTTTAGCAATATTACTTCAATCCACAAGTCTATTCAACCGCGCTCTTATTCGATACCACCTATCTTATCAAGTCAATCAGACCCCAGTTGAGAGTCCCAACAAGAACAACATCCAAGTTACAGTCCTTGTTAATAATTCATTTTTTGTTGAAATAAAAACTACAATTTTATCATTCTCATTGACGTGATCTTCTTAAGTTTTTTTTTTTAGAAGCTTTTTAAGTTCTTTAACTCATTCTAAAATATAACTATCTCCTTTGGAAACAACAGAAGATGCCAACAAATTGAGCTACAATGCTCTTGGCAAAGGATGCATCTACTCTTAGGAAATCTTTAATCTTACAAATGACTGTCCTGGTTTCTTTGAAATGAAAATCAAAAAATTCTGCATGGGTAGAGCATAATATCTCCTATACCCACACAATAATTTTTTTTTTTCTTTTGGGTTTCCATATAAATGTTTAAAAATAGAGAGGGGTCAGTTTTACAGGGTAGAAGATCAATGAGACTTAGGCCTTCTCAAGTAGTAAGGCAACTAAATTTTCTTTTACTATTAGTCGCCACAAAAAATCTACTACACAATCAAAGCTTCGAATCCAATAATGCAACATAACTTGGGTCCATGAGAAGTCTAAGATTCAATTATAAGCCACAAAATATTAATCAAGAGGTTACAATGGCAATGACCGATGAAAACGCCAAGCTTAACTAGTTCAAAAGGATAAAAGAAACATCATTAAAAAGAAAATTGATACTAGAAAATGACTTGGGGTTGTTTTGTTACGAAAATCCTCCCACAAGAGCAACCCCAAGCCGAATCACAACCGACTACTAAGCACCCCTAATGAAGCAATGGTCACTAGTTCGAATCTCCCTTTCCCTCTCATCTTGGACCAAAACGTACCTATCAAAAAGTCAAACTTTTTACATAGCTCATTCATTTCTTGGTAGTGTAGTAGTGATGTTTAGCAAACACTTACACAATGAGTAAAATTCAGTCAACCAAAGCAGCAGTACATAAAATTCAGACCAACGACTTGAGATATACTAGGTTTTTATCATTCTACACACCATAATAGAACAGTCATAATTTAAAGTAAACAAACAGTAAACTTTTACAATAGAAATTAAATTAAAAAAAAAAAAAAAAAAAGACATTTAAAGCAGACCACTTCACAAATTACATTCTTAAAACAACAAAAAAAATACAACAGAAAATAAAATATGGGTATGGGTTTAACAATAGAGTATCCATTCTTCCTAGTCAATCTAGTAGACCAATCACAATTCAATTAGCATATTGAGTTTACCCAACAATATACATTGGCCCAACAATTTATAAGATTCATTACTAACAAAAACAAGCCTATTCATTACTAACAAAAACAATCTCTAATATTAATATTCCCAAGAAAGTTTTCATCCTAACAAAAATAATCAAGCCACAAAAAGTAACACACAGAAATAATGCTAAATCGAACTTAGACCTAAGAAAAAATTTCATAGAGTACCTTTCCCTTAGTTCAACTTTGAAATTGGCTCCTCCAAATCCAGAATCTACAAAATTTCATACATGCATGAACTTAAAAAAATTAAGAACATAACATATATTTGAAATTTAGAAAAAAAAAAAAATGGGTATCGACGATACCTTAGTGGAGAACATTAGAATGGAAAAACGGAAGAACACGAGAATGGAAGAAAAAAGGGTTTCGGCGATATGACTAGGAAGAATGTGTATCGGCGGCGAGCTCTGTATCAGCGGACAAGATGAGTGGGTCCTCGCGAAATGCAAGTGGGTTTGGAAATGAAAAGACAAAAAAAGGGATTTTGAGCTCTGAAAAGAGGTTTTGAGGTCTGAGGGAAAACACAAAGGTGCTAAAATGAAAATACAAATGGCGCTTAAAGGATAGAAAAAGAGGGAAAAAATAAGACTACATTTAGGCAATTAAAGGGGTCTATTGCGGTGGTCCACACCACCACTATAACTAAGAAGATATGCCGCAAAAAGTATCTATTGCGGCGATTTTACAATGCTGCCGCTATAGCTAAATAGAACGCTGCTAAAACACATTTATTGTGGCGGTTTTATGTACCGCTTGTAGACGACTAAATTTCTAGTTTGAAATAAATCAAACAAGTAAAATAGTTGCACAAATGTGAATTTGTATTGATGAAGATGTGGTACAATTCTCTAAAATTACAAGAGAGTGATCCTCTGATTCGATCTCCTTGAAAGATTTGTTGATTGGAATTGTGGTAATGTGATTTTGATTTAAACACCAAATATACTTCAATTTGGCTAAAGAATGGATCGAAGACCTTTGAAACAGAATTACAATGAATCTCTAGCTATGAGCTTGTTAGAAATTCTTTGTTCTTCGTACGTTCTTTGTGTTCTTGGTGTGTTATTCGTCTTCGAAGGTTTGTGGTGGAAGTTCTTCAGGGCTTTAGAAGCTTGGATCCGTAGAGCTTCACTGATTTATGATTTGTTGATGTTTTCGGACACTTTAGGCTTGATTCCCGCAAACTTTTGTATCTAGGCAGATAGTTTGGATGATTCTGCTTCGAATGTTCTTCATATTTGAAGGTTGAAGTTCTTGGAGGCTTTAGGGCTTGATTCCGGTAGAGTTTTTGGACTTCTGAGTGCTTCAGATGGCTTGATGTCCTCCTAAATGTCTCAGGAAGGCTTCTATTTATAGGAGTTTTGGGGTAGATGAGCGACACGTGGCGGAGTCTGATTGGTGACACATGTCACAGTCTGATTGGTCCGCTTATGTCATTGCTTACACGTGCGAGGCTGCTTATGTCATCGCTTACAAGTGCGAGGCTGCTTATGTCATCGCTTACACGTGCGAGGTTGCTTATGTCATTGCTTGCACGAGCTGATGCATGATTGGTTCTTGCATGACACTTGGCAAATTTCTGTTGGCTTCTGAATAGTGATAGTAAAACCTAGCAGCAGTATGTAGCGCTTTATAATTGGCTGTATTTTGTGGACTTGGTAGTGTGACGTGTCAGCTTGTGATAGGTCGGGAATTTTCCCTCTCTACACCGCAGCTGTAGTATACTACAAAATGATTTATCTATTGCAACGGTTTGATGGAACACCGCTATAACTACATCTAACACCGCTAAAATATATATATATTGTGGTGGTTTTATTTACTGCCGCTGTAGTACGCCGCAGAAGGGTAGATCTATTGTGGCGGGCTAAATGAACGCCGCAATATATCTCATATACAGGGGCGGCACAAAAAGCGCCGCAATATGTGACTTATAGTGGCGTTTTTTGAAACTACCGCAAAAAGCCCACCGCAACAACTAGTTTTTTTTGTAGTGACTTTATCTCTCTAACAAGTTCAACTTAAATTCAAACTCAAACAGTGATAATTTATTTCCAAATTTGCGAGGTTAATCATGAACACTATAGAAGCAATGCAAACCCCAATAATTTTTTTTTTAAGCCGAGTAGAGGTATGAGCTCTTATTCTTTTATTTTCTTTTCCTCTACTTTGTTAAAATAAAACATTTATTTTATAGTTTTTCATGTATTTTTAAAAAGTAATTTTCATACATGAACCACCAAACTTTTTTTAGCCATTTTTACAAGATACAAAAGCTTGCAATAATTGAAATTTAAGGTTGTTGCTACTGCATATATCTTTGTTTCACCTCACGATATGAAAGTATGTTAATTTCTTCGGCAGAAAGCTTATATACAATATATTAAGAGGAGGTATGGCTTTCATTATTTCAACGTGGGCTCCTACTCAACATTTTTTAGCGTGGGTCACAAGCTGATAAGGTTCGTTCAAAGTTTAGACCTGTTAAAATTTAAAACTTATTGCTTAGTGGGTTCATGTACTTTTTTCTTTTTCTTATATTTCTCTTTTGAATTGTTCCAATAACTTACTCTTTAATTATATATCTTTTTTGGCATTTTGGAAGTTTTAACATCTAAATTTGTGTAGTCACACACACACACACACACACATATATATATTATCTATAATTTGTAAGCTCTGAATCTTTTGATTCCTTTTAATAGTTATAACCATGGATTATTCTTTTGAATGTAACTTATCTTTCTATTATATTTCTCTATTATTTAGTCATATATATTTTGTTTTGTTTCAATAATTTCTAAGCAGTGAATTATCTGATTCTTTAATATATTTTTGTCTTTCAGAAGTTTTAATATCTAAATTTTTGAGTTATTTTTTTGCAGTATATTCCACATTCAAGCAATGGCTTCTTCATCAAATTGTAACACAAATTGAAGTCATACAAGAACAAATCATGCAATGGTGTATGTTCTTAATCAATTTAAGATTTTATAAAATTATTTTAGTCTACCTCACAAATAGATAGGTACCCATGCATAGCATGGGTTAGCGACTAGTGATTATATATATTGAAAACAGTCGTTTGTAATTTGATTAGTTTAAATAAATATTCGTATATAAACACAATAAATATTCTTAAACAAATATTCTTATCAATTGTATGCCATTTTGCATACTTTCTGTATAATGTATATACAAGAATTTGCATATTAAAAAAAAAAAGCATGTAATACATGTATACTTATGGATATATTTAAAATTAAACACAATTTTTATCAAAATAATATAAATAGTTAGTCAAAATGTTTTTTTAATTAATCGTAATTAGTCACATATTAAAATTCTTACCTAAATTCAATACTATTTATGATCATTTTTTTTCTTCTAATTTTTAATAAGATAGAATGTATGGTAATCTTTGTTGTGTGGTGATTTTTATTAAATATATGTGATTAATTTTTTTTTTTTAATTTTCTAGTTCATTAATAGTAAATTCTTAATATTTTACACTCATTAACTCACTTGGCACAAATATTAAAAAACTTAAGCAGACACATGGTACAAACTTAAGTGGATAATTATGATGTGGTCACTACATACATTTCGACATATGACACAAAATTAGATCCTAATTTCAAATCTAATTGAACTTTCTCTAAGCTTTGCCTATATATATATATATATATATACAAAATTGGATTCTAATTTCAAATGCCTATATATATATATATATATTTGGATTATATTAGCTTATGATTATATATATTGAAAAGAGTCACTTGTAATTTGATTAGTTTAAATAAATATTCTTATATAAACACAATAAATATTCTTATCGATTGTATGCCATTTTTCATACTTTTCGGGTAATGTATATACAAGAATTTGCATATTAAAAAAAAAAAAAAAAGCATGTAACATGTGTATACTTATAGATATGTTTAAAATTTAAACACAATTTTTATAATAAAATATAAATAATTAGTCAAATTCTTTTTTTTAAGTAAACGTAATTAGTCACATATTAAAATTCTTACCCAAATTTAATACTATTTATGATCATTTTTTTTCTAATTTTTAATAAGATAGAATATGTGGTAATCTTTTTTGTGTGGTGATTTTTATTAAATACACGTGATTAATATTTTTTAATAATTTTATAGTTCATTAATAGTAGATTCTTAGTATTTTGCACTCATTAACTCACTTGGCACAAATATTTAAAAACTTAAGTACACGCATGGCACAAACATAAGTTGATAATTATGATGTGATCCCCACATAAATTTAGACACATGGCACAAAATAGTAGATTCTAATTTCAAATTCTAATTGAACTTTCTTTGAGCTTTGTCTATTAATATATAGGCAAAAATGCAAAACTGACCTTCTAACTTTCAACGTTTTTAATTTCAGTCCTCTAACTTTCAGTTTTGTCATTTTAGTCTTCTAATTTTCAATTTTTGTCAATCCAGACTTTCGTTAGAACTCAGTTAAGGTTGTCGTTAAACTCACTGAAACAACGCCGTTTTACCCTTTTTTTTTTTTAATTTCGGAATTAAAAGAAAAAAAAGAAAAATCTGTAAAAAAAGAAAAGAAAACATTTTAAGGGGAATGATGACTTCCCCTGAAATCAAAACAAACAAAGAAAACGTTGAGTCAAATCCCTAATGTAAATCAAAGCAAAGAAACCTTGGGTAACTTTGCTTTCCAAAGTTTTATAAAATTTCTGGGTTCTGTTTGAGGCAAAAAAACTAACAAACTTTTCTCCACAACCAAAGAAAGTAAGAACAGAAACATAGTAAAAGAGGAAAAGAAAAAGTACCAAATGGGTATTGAAATTTAGTACCCAGAGATGAAAAAAAAAATGTTGATCTTGGCGTCTAGTCAAGAAACAAAGTTTCACACACGAACCGAATATGTTGTCTAATATGGGTTTAGTTATTATGGGAGAGTAAAAGGGTCCTCTTTGAAAACTCCTCTCTCTGTCAATTTGTGCGTGTTTTGGTCTGCCTCTATCTCTGAGGGGGGGAAAAAAAACAGAAGGGAGGCACTACGAAAAAGCAGAGAACTGTACAGCTCTATCTCCAGCTTTTAAGTGCTTTTAACAATTTTAGACTGTTGAGGATTTGGGATCCCTTGCCTTTTTTAAATTTCTGGATTGTAATCCTCTCAAGGTTTCTTTGTTTTGATTTACGTTAGGGATTTGACTCAATGTTTTCTTTGCTTGTTTTGATTTCAGGGGAAGGGGAACGACATCCCTCAAAATGTTTTTTTTTTTTTTTTTAAATTAAAAAAAAAAATAGAAGGGTAAAACGGCGTCGTTTTAGTGAGTTTAACGGTAGCCTTAATTGAGTTCTAACGGAAGTCTAGATTGACAAAAATTGAAAGTTAGAGGACTAAAATGAAAAACGTTGAAAGTTAGAGAGTCAGTTTTGCATTTTTGCCATATATATGTATGTATCTGTGTGTATATATATATATATATTTGGATTATATTAGCTTATGATTATATATATTGAAAAGAGTCATTCATAATTTGATTAGCTTATATAAATATTCTTATATAAACACAATAAATTTTCTTAAATAAATATTCTTATCAATTGTATGCCATTTAGCATACTTTCTATGTAATGTATATACAAGAATTTGCGTATTAAAAAAAGTAGCATGTAACACATGTTACGTATGGATATATTTAAACTTAAACACATTTTTTATCATAAAAAAACAAATTATTAGTCAAATTATTATTATTTTAAAGTAAACGTAATTAGTCACATATTAAAATTCTTACCCAAATTTAATACTAGTTATGATCATTTTTTTTTTCTAATTTTTAATAAGATAAAATGTGTGGTAATCTTTGTTGTGTGGTGATTTTTATTAAATATATGTGATTAATTTTATAAAAAAATTATATAGTTCATTAATAGTAGATTCTTAGTGTTTTGCACTTATTAACTCACTTGGCACAAATATTTAAAAACTTTAGACACATGGCACAAACTTAAGTAGATAATTATGATGTGGTCCCTATATAAATTTAGACACATAGCGCAAAATTGAATTCTAATTTCAACTTTCTCTGAACTTTGTATATTAATATAGAGTCATGCTAACGAGTGCCCTTAGGGCACTTATTAATAATTCATTTTAAGAAAGTTTTGATACCACTTTTATAGGAAATGAAAAAAGCTGTCAAAATATTAATTAGTTTATTTTTCATTTCCCATAAAAAATTTCTTTAAATATATTATTAATGAGTGCCCTAAAGGCACTCGTTAGCATTTCCCATTAATATATATATATATATATATATATATATATAGATGAGATGATATTGTTTAAGAAAATGTCATAATTGCTCCTGAGTCAAGAGACATGACTAATGTTTAATTCTTGCCTTGCATGCCAACAACGTGGCACCACAATGAACACACACAATGATTGGAAAAAAAAAAAATTAAAAAGACTATAACCAAAGAAAATTGAAACATGGTACCCAGGGACGGAGGGAGACTTAGACAAGGAGGCCAATGGCTCCTCTCATTTTTTTTATAAAAATATTAATATATACATAGGTACCAATTTTAGAAATTTTATTTTCTAAAATTACACTTTGTCCCTCTTAACAATATCATTGATTCTTTTAAAAGTACTACTATAGTCATAAACTTTTCTATAACATTTTTTACAACTGTTAAGGTAGTAAATTCTTATTGGTTTGCCTATGAGCTTATCAATTACATCATATTTTTACTTACTAATAACTACTCACCATATTAACAATTTGTAAAAATGTTTGCAACTTTAACATTTACCTCATTTTAAAGTTAGATCTAAAATCTAAAATAAAATAAACAAGCCCAAAAAAATTACCCGACAACAAAAATTATTAATAGTAAAGCTAAAAATAATTAAACTCAATCAACCAATTTTATCCAAAACAAACAACCTGGCCCTTAAAAAAAAATTAACAAAATAATTTTGTCCATACCTAGATGCAAACATAAAAAAAAACACAAATAAATAAAATAAATAACCATTAGCAATTAAGCAACAGAGCCAGAGGCTAAAGTTACCGCACACAACCAACAGCAAAGCTGCCCCCTAACTTCAAGTCCTGGCTCCGTCTTGGTGGCATCCCATCAAATATCTCAACCTACCCCCACTTTTTTTTTATGTTATCCCTCTATTTCGGCATTCGCATTTCAGTTTCTTCAGATATCAATTTCAAACTTTTGAATGTTTCATACTAGTATACATCCACTTTCCAATTTCCTTTTATTTCAGAATTTCTCTCTTAGTTGGGGATTCATTTCTTCAAGGGTGAAGGTGGATGTAGATCTAAAAGGCTATTCGACGGTCTCTCTTCCTCTCTCGCTCTCATTGTTTTGTTTTGTTTTTTATTTGATAGTCCTTTGTCAGTGGGGTTGTGATGTATATTTTAGAGGCGAGGCGCCTCAATCTTGCCAAAAACGACTGTGTTTTGACATCCTAACTGAACCGTTCTAAAACTGATTAAATCGTCCCAGTTTCTGGTTATTTTGGTTGAACCCACGATTTCCAGTTTTTTATGCTTTTTGTGTAATTTCCGATTTTGTAAGATAACTAGATCAGATTGTAGTCTTGTTCCCGATTGAATTGGCGGGTCCAATTCGGTTTTTAAAACCATACTGTAATGTAACAGGTACCTATACTAAACTGGATCTAAACAAGAACACTTTCTGAAGTGATCATTGTCAATTAAAAGGGTGATTTGTCACAATTATCCTATTGTTCTTAAATATGAGTGACATGCTTTCCAGAAAAATCCATGTGCGACATGCTTTCCGGAAAAATCCATGTGAAGCACATGGATTTTTCTGGAAAGCATGTCGGTATGGGCCGTATGGCCTTCCAGAAATTTCCGGAAAAATCCATGTGAAGCACATGGATTTTCTGGAAAGCATGTCGGTATGGGCCGTATGGCCTTCCGGAAAAATCCATGTGAAAGGTACATTTTGTGAGGCTTACTTCAAGGAAATTTTAATGAAAGAATTGATTTTCACAAAAGAAGCCAATAAAATAATATCTGAAAAAAAAACTAAGGGACACGTTAAAGATACCAAAAATAAAGGTCTTTGTAAGTAAATAGCTTCTAAAAAAAATAAATAAATAAATAAAAGTTTTTGTATTTTATATATAGGATAAAAAATTATTGTATACTTCTAAAATATTATAAATATGTACTTCCTCGTTTTACATGAATGATTAGTCATCAAAAACTTATAAATATGTACTTCCTCATTTTACATGAATCCATGAATGATTAGTCATCAAAAACTTATAAATATATACTTCCTCATTTTACATGAATGATTAGTCATCAAAAACGACCGAGCAAGCACAACGTGTCAAGATCTTTGTAAAGTTTCTAAAAAAAAAAAGTCTTTGTATTTTGTATATAAGACATCACATTAGTGGTTAGCCATCAAAAACGACTAAGCAAGCATGACATGTCAAGATCTTTGTAAATAGGTTCTAAAAATAAATAAATAAATAAAAGTTTTTGTATTTTCTATATAAGACAAAAAATTATTGTATACTTTTAAAGTACTATAAATACATATTACTCATCTCACATGAATGGTAGGTAATTTTTTATATAAGACATCACAGTAGTGGTCCGCTATCAGAAACGATTGAGCGAGCACGTAGTACTCTACAAAACTCTAAAAGAAGAAGAGACACTTGGTTCGCTAAGAAAGGTACGCCATTCTTGATTTATTCATAATCATGATTGTATGGTATAACAATCATTGAATGAAAAAAAAAAAAAAAAAAAAAATTTATTTGCTATTACTTCTGCAAACCATCGGTGGTATCATGCTGACATGAATATGTGTGTCGTAATCCATGAGATATATGATCTGCTGTCGTGTTCAGCAGCGTCGGCTTAACAATTTTAGAGACTTTAAGGGAAAATTTTAAATGAATTTTTTTTATATTTAAATAGTAATTAAATAATATTAATTAAAATTTTGTTATCTAAAATATATTTTTTATTTTTATTTTTATTTATTATGTGATTTAATAAATTAGTATTACTGAAATATAAATAAGTATATAAATGAGTTGATATAATATAAATCAAATTATTAATTAGTATAATAACTAATATTTATTGATAAAGTAAAAACTTGCATAAAAAATAATATATATTAATTTGAGTGGATATACATTGGGTGTGACCCTTGCGGGTGGATTAGGCAGTTTGTAAATTGTAGCTGTGTTGGTGGGGTCCTAAAATTGTTTTCTACTTTTTTTAGATTATAAAATATTATATACTCAACAACTACACTGTTCCTTGCAGTGCTAAGTCCTGTCATTTTATCAAGTATCAAGCTTTGTGCAGTGAGTATTGTCACTGTGCAGTGGCATTAGTGCTGTGGAGGGTGAGCAGATTGTGTGGGTGTAAGAGCAAACTCAGCGTGTTGTCCTTGTCCTGTCAATCAAGTAGATTAAAAAATATAACTTAAAATGAATGATTGAGCTTAAGGAAAAGATCATGAATCAAGACTCAGCGTGTTGTTATAAAAAAAATTAAAAAAAAAAGACTTAGCGTGTTGTCCTTGTCCTGTCAATTAAGTAGATTAAAAAATATAACTTAAAATGACTTATAAAAAAGAATCAAGAATCAAGACTAGCGTGTTGTCCTTGTCCTATCAATCATGTAGATTAAAAAATATAACTTAAAATAAATGACTGAGCTTATAAAAAATAAAAAAAATAAAAAAAATCAAGATTCAACACAAAGAAAAGAAAGGAAAGAATATAAATAGAGAGGCAGATAGATACAATCATACAAAGATGAAATAATTTTTTTTCTTGATTTAAAAATTTATATTCTCTATTTTAATATATTTTAAGATAGGAAAAATTATAATAAACTCACCTATAGTTTGATTTATTTTTACTCTAAAATTTAACACTTTATTCATTTGTGTTTAGTTCTGTTTAGTCTCTATTATCTATTTCCGTTAAAAAAATGAGTAAATAAATCTTTTTACTTATATTTTATATTCTTCTCCTCCAAAAACATAAAAATAACAAAAATATACCAAAAAAAAAAAAAACAAGATCAAATAGAGAATTTTGTAAAGAAACTAAATAAATAGAGGCGGGTATCAATTTTCCTACGTCATCCTCTCTCTCAAACTCTCAACGTCCCTCTAGCTTCCATCCCATTGTCCCTCTCTCAAACTCCCATCGTCTCTCTCTCTCTCTCTCAAACTCAGATCTCTTCTCTCTTCGTAGCATTGAGGAGACCAATTTGGCACCACGGCGAAAATCCAACTAAATATTCATATCATATGTGATTGGATATGCGTGCTATCAATCCTTTTGAGTATTGTGGGCCAGATCTATTTCGGTGTTTCCTTTCTGCTGGATTTCATAGTGGGGTGCCGATGGGTCTTTACCCTTTTGTTTGATTTCCACATGATGTGATTGTTAGAGTGATGATTCTATGTTGATACAAAATTATAAATAAAAAACAAATAAAAAAAATTGTTTGTTTTGTTAAATCTAATGGACAATTGATGCTGAGTAAAATTGTCAAAACAAAAATCAATTGACTTTATAAAGTTTAAACTTTAAACTACAACCAGTAACCGAATAGATATTTAGAATTATGAATTTATGATTGCTAAAAAAGTGTTTTACCTAGTTCTAAACTTGTAATTGAAGTGTTAGGGATATATTAAACATATTAGCCTAATATAATAAGTCCAAAATTACTTCTACTTGTATTAGTAGTCTAAAGTTTAGTTGCCAATATATACACATGTTATGGTTCATTGTAAGGTGGTGGTTCCAGGAATTTTGTTTAGGAGGGTCATTAAAAAATTTTAATAAAAAGAGAACTTGAATATATCGAGTTATCGACATAATAATAATAATAATAATACATGAAGTTTTACAATTTTATTTTACAAGTTTTCAAATTTTGAATGTTACATGATAGTTCATTACGAGTATTTATTGCCAATATGGGTAACTATTAGCTTATGACAATTTTATTTTGTTAAGTTTGTCTAATAGTTTTATCTTTATACAGTCATTATTATCTATTTGACTTTGTTTTTATAAAAATATTTTAGACGAAATGACTAATCTCAACTTATTGGCTCCATATTAATTATTGACACACACAATCACACTTATTCATATATAAAATTATACACTACATGTCTACTTAACCAATCAAATGCTTGAACAATCCCTAACTTTACAATTTTTTTCTTGAATTTTACTAACTTTATAACAAAAAATTATTATAATATGATAACAAAACACATACATGTAAAAAAACCTTCTATATTTTCTAATTATTAAATTATATAAAGTTATATTATATTTATATTGCACATACAAATATCCACACACATCATAATTTACACAAATAACATTATAACAAAAAGTAATGTACACAATCAATATTAGACACACTCACAGACATATAATATAAATTTATAAAAAAAGAATTACACTTACAATTCACAAACACTTACTCTTTACTCTTAGAGTCGAAAATACTTGTAATAAGGGTGTGCAAAAAAAAAAATTAAGAATAAATTAAAGTATTAAACTAACAAAAAAAATATATTTTACACATATAATTTTTTTTTTGGAAGTCAGGGGGTTCATTTGAACCCCCTGAATAGGTTGTAGCACCGCCCCTGATTATAATATAGGTTATTGTACTACACTCTTATATAATAAAGATGTAGTCCTTAAGGGTTTTCTCCATGGACATAGGCCGACAAGGCTGAATCATGTAACCTTCATGTTCTTGGTGTTCCTAAATTTTGTTTGGATCTATGTTAACTCATGTAGTATAGTTTTTGGTGTTTAATGCGCCAAATACTAAAAATTCAGCATTTGGCACACCTAATGCTAGTACTCTATTTAACTCAACTTATCACCCAATAAGAGAGACGAAATAGACAGGATTCAAATTTTGTCTATATAAAAAAATAATTAGTCTTTTGTTACAATGATAAAGAGCAATATTATGAAGCATATGTTATAGATTGAAATTATATATATAAAACACTAATATATTGTAGGCCGACAAGGCTGAATCACATAACCCTCTTACTGTAGCCCTTAAGGGTTTTCTCTTAGTCTTTTCAAATAATAACCCATTCAATCACAAAAACCACAGCAACTCTGCCTCAATGGATAACATATATGTAACCTACTTGCTTCTCCCCCTCACAGGAGCACCTCCCCCATCTAAAGCTCAGTCTATAACATCCAGCTAGCTACCAGTGGCATGGCAGACAACAATACGTCAAATAATTCCATTATTGTTCGGCGATCAGCAAATTACCAACCTTCTATTTGGGACTATGATTACATCCAGTCACTGAGAAACAAATATGTGGTATCATTTTGTTATTGTTTTCAATTGCTATATCATTTTACTAGTGCTTCTGACTATATATTACTTGGAAACTGACTGGCCCCTAATGATAAAATTGTGATGTAGGGAGAAACTTACATAGCACAAAGTAATGTGTTGAAGGAACATGTGAGGATGATGCTTCACAAAGTGGTGGATCCTTTAGAGCAACTCGAGCTGATAGATATCTTGCAAAGACTTGGATTATCTCATCACTTTGAGGGAGAGATGAAGAGAATATTGGAAGATCTATACAACAATGATCAAAGTGGTGATACGTGGAGGAAGGAGAATTTATATGCCACAACTCTTAAATTTAGACTCCTAAGACAGCATGGATATAACATCTCTCAAG
This sequence comes from Quercus aquifolioides, assembly GCA_019022515.1. Taxonomy (NCBI): domain Eukaryota; kingdom Viridiplantae; phylum Streptophyta; class Magnoliopsida; order Fagales; family Fagaceae; genus Quercus; species Quercus aquifolioides. Next base: position 31,959,141 of record CM032335.1, on the reverse strand, counting down.
GTAATTTAGAAACAAGGAAAAAAAAAAAACATTTGGCTATTTAAACAGAATAAATTCATCTCCAATTCACCTAAAATGGAAAGAGTACATTTAGGTAAAGAGTTTATTTCTTGGATTTGACAGTGTACATACTACCATAATATAGTTATTAATTATTGTGTTGGTCATTGCAGGAGTTTTCAATATTTTCAAGGATGAGAGAGGGAAATTCAAGGCATGCCTTTTTGAGGAAACCAAGGGTATACTATCCTTGTATGAAGCATCATTCCTTTTGACAGAAAGTGAGAATATGTTGGAGGAATTGAGAAATTTCGCAACCAAGCACCTCCAAGAATATGTTAAGCAGAATAAAGATAAAACTCTTTCTGCTATGGTGACTTATGCCTTGGAGCTTCCACTGCATTGGAGTGTAATAAAGTTTGAAACAAGGTGGTTTATTGATATATATAGGAGTAGAGAAGACATGAACCCTATCTTACTTAAGCTTGCAGAAATGGATTTCAACATGGTGCAACCAATCCACCAAGAAGATCTAAAACAAGTGTCAAGGTTAAAAAAACTTATTACTTCTCACATTAAGTTGAGTTTCATCTGACATATAATCAATACGTTAATTACTTAGTTATTGACAACCCTTGAAGGACTATATAGATTCTCTATTGAACTATTGAAGTGTACAATGATGAATATTAAAATTAAAATCAAATCTCATGGCAACATAAAATAAATAATCAAGTTTATTATAGCCTAAATTTTAATTTTAGAAAATTGATATTTTCTTGTTTTGTCCATAAAAAGGTGGTGGAAGAACACTAAGCTTGGAGAAAATTTGATATTTGCAAGGGATAGGCTAATGGAGATTTTCTTCTAGTCAATGGATATGATAGATCAACCTCAGTTTGGGTGCTGTAGGATAAATTTAACAAAGTTGGGTTCACTGATAACGATAGTAGATGATGTTTATGACGTATATGGAACTTTGGATGAACTCAAGCTCTTCACAGATGCCATTGAGAGGTATGTATAAATCACATTAGTGCATTACGCCTCATCCCCTTTGACATAAAAACTAAAAAATTACTCTTTCATTTTTTGTGTGACTCCAGATGGGATATCAATGCAATGGATCAGCTTCCAGATTATATGAAGATATGTTTCCTCATTGTCTACAACTTTGTTAATGAAATGGCTTTTGATCCCCTTAAGGAACAAGGATCCCATATCATTCGATACCTTAAAAAAGCGGTATTGACTTGATTTGACTTCTAAATCCATCATTGTTTATTGTTAACATTTTCTCCTAAATACATGATGGTTTTAATTCCTCTAATTCATGGTCCTATTTAATTGTTTCAGTGGTCAGATTTATGTAAATCTTATTTGTTGGAGGCCAAGTGGTACTACAACGGATATATACCAAGCCTTAAAGAATACCTTGAGAATGCGTGGATTTCAATATCAACACCAGTTATACTAATGCATGCTTACTTTATGGTCACCAATCCAATAACGAAGGAAGCCTTGGATTGCTTGGAAGAGTACCCCAAAATATTCTATTGGTCATCAATGATTCTACGACTTACAGATGATCTTGGAACATCTGCGGTATGCTAATCACACTATCCTAATAGTTTCATTAAGAACGCTTTCAACTACTTCACACAAGCATAGCCTAACAATGTTTTCTTTTTCTTTTTCTTTTTTCTTTGGAAACTTAGAATGAATTAAAAAGAGGTGATGTTCCAAAATCAATCCAATGTTACATGAATGAAACTGGTGCTAGTGAAAAAGACGCTCGTGAGTATGTGAAGTCTTTGATTAGTACAGCATGGAAGAAGTTGAATGAAGAGAGAGTTGCAAGTTCTCCATTCTGTCAAACATTTATTGAAATTGCAATGAACCTTGCAAGGATGGGTCATTTCATGTACCAATATGGAGATGGGTTCGGTGTTGCAGACCGAGAAACTAAAGATAGTATATTATCATTACTCATTCAGCCTATTCCACACTCCGAGATGTCTTCTGGCAATTCAAATACTACACCAAACTTGAACATCAATTAAGTGAAGACTTTAAACCATGATTTATGAGTATGGATTTTGGTTTTGGGGGAGTTATCTTATTTAATAAGTGGGTTAGGGAGCTGTACAACGGGTGGCCGATTAAGGTTTTTCTATGGACCCCCAAAATAAAGGAGGAGTTTGGTTTTCTAACATGTTGTGGTTAATAAATCCTTTATTTAGTTTATTTGGGTTATTTGAGTGTTTAGTTGGCTTATTATCTTTGTGGATGTTGTGAAATTTAGCAGTGAAATCATTATGTTATCTTTTGGAAAACGTTGGTCTTAAAATATGGAGGCAAAAATATGAATTGTTGACTTTTAAAGTTTTAAGATAGAGGTTGAAAATTCTATTATTGCATTGAAATATCTTTGACAGGTTTAATTAATGAGAAGTGCTACTTTTACAATACTTTCACAATAAATCTTAAGTGGCAGGTTGTTACTAGTTGTTATGGGTAGACAAAAAAGTAATTTCAGCTGTGGATTCAAATTATAACGAATAACAACTTACCACCTATGATTTGTTGTGAAAATGTGTACCTGTTCATCCTCTGACCCCGTTGATAAAAGATTATCCCATTTTTGAAATGGAAAATCACACATGGTTTAACTAAAAAGGCAAAAATAATTGGTTTCAAAGAAAGATGAATGTGCATGCATAAAACATGTATTCCATCCAAAAGGTATGAATGATTTCCAGACCAAGCCCCCTTCCACAAAGGTCTTAGCCTTTACATTTTTATTGCATGCTAGTTCTACATTTTATTTTTCAAGGCTTCAATATGTGCCTCATAAAAATCATCAAAATTTGCTGTCATTGCTTTTTTATAATCAACATGAGCTAAATCTTTTTTTCCCTAGGTGTGATTTTGATTCATAGGAATAGGCAATAACAATGATACTATTGATCAAATCAAGTACGACTAAGATTTCTGTCAATAAATAGCAGGGTCTATCAGTGTCGGCTTTATATATTACTCAGGTGTTCATACACACAATATTCTATGTTAGGGTCATAATTTATTGTAATTGGCTAATCCTTTGACAAAATGCACTTTATTTGTAATTGGGTAGATCTAAGATGTGTTTAGTACTTCAAGAAGCATGTTGTTCAAGTCAAGTATTAAAGACATGAAGATTGGTCCAAAAAACAAGTGAAGAAAAACTGTTCATTAAGTCTCGACAAATAGCTCGACAGATGCTTGCTATCAAGACTTAATATGAAGCTCGATAGATAGCTCGACAGCAGCTCAATCTATTGAGAATTACGATTTCAAAATTTCCAGATCTGAAATTCGGCCCAGTCTTGTATATTTGTTTGGGGTTTCTTTTCTCACAACCCTAGATATATATAAAGATTATTTTAAAGGCCGTCACACATGGATACAGAGACCAAGAGACTTATTTTCTCTATGTGAAGCTACTGCGTTTATACGCCATAGGGTTTTGTAACCAAGTGCTTCTTAATCTTCATTGTTAATGAAGTGAAAAACTTTGCAGCCAATAACATCTGTTCAAGTTGCTGGAGTTAGTCATGTACTAGAATCCGTGCAAAGGGTTAGTCACAAATTGGAGGTTTGTGCATCAAATGAAAGAAGGCTACTACAAGATCAAGTCAAGTTGGGTATTGAAGCAAAGGTTCAACTGTAGGTTGGTATTTCCGGATAGGCCAGAGTAATTGGTAAGATTATTTATACTTGTAACCACTTGATTGTTGATTAGTGGATTCTTTGGAGTGGTGACCTTAAAATCACTCGGTAGGGTTTTTGCCTTGAAAAGTTTTCCCCATTTGTCAACAAATCACCATGTCTAATTTATTTTCTGCTGCACTTAGTATTTTTGGTGATTTGTTGGTGCCTACACATTTTGTATGCGATTGAACTTAATTAATTAACTTGGGTAATTGAATTAATTAACCGGGGTCAAGCTATCTTAACCCAACAAGTGATATCAAAGCGGGCACACTTTGATTAGGTTTTAGTCATTGTTGTGTGATCCATTGACCCCTGTTGTTATAGATTGTGGGCAATCCTTGATTATCCCTCCTTTATTTGATGGTACTAACTATGCATACTAGAAAGTGCACATGAGAGCCTTTTTGCTGTCCTTAAATGGCAGTTGAAGTAGGTTGGAAGAAACCTGAAGAGCCACCCGCAACGTGGGATGATGCCAAGATTAAAGTGGCCAACTTTAACAGTAGAGCACTGAATGCTCTGTTTAGTGCTGTGACAAATGAAGAATTCAAGAAGATCTCTTCCACCGACAATGCCAAGGAAGCATGGACTATTCTTCAGAACACCTACGAGGGCACTAAAGCTGTTAAAAACTCTAAGCTCCAAAGGCTCACTACCAGTTTCGAGGAAATAAGAATGGATGAGGATTGAGGATGAGTCATTTGATGAATTCTATGCTAAGCTCAAAGACATAGTGAATTCAGCCTTCAATCTTAGAGAACAGATTTTGGAGCCTAAGATTGTTAGGAAGATCCTCAGATCTCTTCCCGAGAGATTTCATGCCAAGATCATTGCCATTGAAGAATTAAAGGATCTTGACTCTATTTCTTTGGCATAACTGATCAGGAACTTACAAACCTATGAACTAGGGTTTACAAGAGTTGGCAAGGTTTGGTAAAGGCAAGAACATGGCCTTGAAGACCAAGAATGATGACAATGATGAGTCGTTTGATGATGAAGATACCAAGTTGAAATCTTATATCACCAGAAAATTTAAGAAGTTCATCAAAAATGCGAAGTCAAACCTGGTGATAAGGATCGCAAACAGTTTGCTTTTTCTCAATTTAAGTCCCAAGAAAAAGGCAAGAGAGAATCCAAGGATATTGGTCAAGGCAACAGTGTTCTTGCTAGACCAAAGTGTTATAGTTGTCATGGATTTGGACACATGAAGCAAGAGTGTCCCACATATCTCAAATACATTGGCAAAAGCAAAGCCTTAGCTACCACCTTAAGTGATTCAAAATTAGAAGTAGATTTCGATGAAAGTGACCAAGAAGGGATAGTAAGTGCTTTTACAGCTATTGTTGAGTCTACAGAAGAAGTAGTAGACTTAGTTGATGAGGAAGAAGAACTAATGGAATCAAAGTTTGAGAAGATGGATGATCAGTATGACATCCACACTACTTACGCTAAGCTGTACAAGGTCTCTGAGAAGCTCTACAGGTTGGCCACGATAAAGCTCAGTGAACTGGAGTTAGAACATGAGGAACTCTCCACCAAGGTTGATGAGGCTAATAAGACCATTGGAGCACTGAGGTTTGAGAACAACTTCCTTGTTGAAAATGCCAAGAAACTAGATGCTAAACTCTTTCAGGTTAGAGCACAACTGGAAAGGACTTCAAGTGCCAAACTAGATGAAATGCTAAATGTTCAAAAGTCTGCATCTGACAGAACAGGTCTCGGGTATGATCACTCTCTCTCCTCTTGTAGTACCTCTTCTAATGCTTTAAATAGAGTAATTTTTGTCCCACCTACTAATAATGATAACTCTGAGGTAACTGATCCTAAAACTGAAAGAGTGAGTGAGGATAAGTGTGATAAAGGAAAATCCATTCTAGGAGCACCACCTAAGGTTGGTAAGAAAGAGACTAAGCAGAATAATCATCGCTCAACCAACAAGAAGTCTCAACCAAAGAAGCCTCACTTCTGTCACTACTATGGAGCATCTGGGCACACTCATCCAAATTGATATAAGGGGTTAGTCACTCAACAAAGCAATAGTGTGTCATCTCTGGGGAACCAAAATCAACTCCAACTCTCTTTAGCCCCTCTTGGAGAACTTCTTAAGGTGGTGATGCTTCTTTCGAACTTTAATGGTTTCAACTCTCCTTCTTATCCATCTGGACAAAAGTTCATGCAAAAGAAAGGATCTCCATCCAGGTCTCTCGTCTGGAAGGAAAAAGATTCTAAGTGATTTCTCCTTTTTTCTGATCTCTTGCATGATTTGTGGTGTGGTTTGAGTCAATCTAATTTTGATGCTTTGTTTGTTTGTTTTTGCTTTGTTTTAAGTTTTTTTTAATTAAAAAAATGAAAAAAATCAGAAAAATACAAAAACAGTGTGTGTTTGTGTATACTGGTACTTGTGTACCTTAGATGGCCATTGAAACAAGGTTTCTCAACTTTGTATCACTTGTAGCTTAGATGAGCATCTTCATGCACAACTAAGCAATGTGAGCTTTTTGGCTCGTTTATGTGATTTATATAATTTGGTTAATCTCTTATCTTTTATCTTTTATATTTTAAATCACTCTTTTTGACAGGGAGGACTAGAAAATCCTAAGAGAAAGGCATAAATAACCATTTCACTACTAAAACTCATCAATCATAAAACATCTGTGTGCAACTCATAAAAGCTGTGCTTGGTAAGGTGTAGCACTTGCACAGAAAAATTAGGATGTTCAAGCTTACATAATTGGGTACTTTCTTTTCTCTATTATATGCCCATGCATGATATGCTTAAAAGAAAAAATTATGCAAAGAACATGAAAAGCAAAAAGAAGCAAAAAGAATCAAAATGCTTTTAATATGGTTGCAAGCGTGTTTCCAGGAGATGTGAGAGCTATATGATGTATCTCGAAGGTGATAGTCCCCATCAAACAATTATGATTGTGTGTGAATATATTTGATCCTCTTATATCATTACTTTTCACATAATGATAAACTTATGCTCTCTTGCAAAAGTTTCACACACAACACGCATATTCTTTGCTACTTTTGATACTATTATACAGGTACAATGTGATTTGGTCATCTCAAGGAATACATGTGAAAGTATATGCTCTCTAAACTGTCTAAACTTGTTTTTGAAATAAAATTTGGTTAGACTTGTTTAGTGTGTTTTGATCTAGGAATGCTTTGCATCTAGAGTTAAGGCTGTATTTTTTTTATGTTTAACATGCTCTTTGAATGCTTGCTTTGATGGTTATCTTGATTGCATTCATCTTGTGGTGTTTCTTCTCCTTGGAATCCTTTCTTCAAGACTCTATATAGATAGCTCGATACCTGCTCAACAGCTTCTCGATACAAGCCTCTTCTATCGAGATTTCTGGGTTTCTCTCGATACCTCTTAATAGATAGCCCAATCCATCGAGCCAAATTCTTTGTGGTCTTTGTCTGCTCGATAGCTTCTCGATACCTTCCTCGTTCTATCAAGATTTTTTACCGTCGATACCTCCTCAATACCTCTCGATCTATCGAGCTTTTGTTCTCGATAGAAGCTCAATACCTCTTCGATCTATCGAGCTGCGTATTCTATATATATTCTGAGGTTCGACCCGGTTTTGAACCATTTCAAATATCTAGATCTCTCTCTCTTCTCTCTTGACCTAAAAACATTATTCTCACCAAAAACCTTCTCCCACTCAAGATTTCGGCCTAATCCAAGCCTCAATCCCTTGGTAAGTGTTCTAAATCTTCTTTTGCTCCTTTTCTTCATGCATTTCATGCATTTTGTGACCTAGGTTTTAGTTTTGGGAAATTTTTTGGGGTTTTTATGATTTTGTCAAAATTTTTGGGTTAGGTTTTGTTAATTTGATCTCACATGATCATGCATTGCATTCTAAGTTCATTATAACTTTGTTTCATGCGTTCTAGGATTGTGTGATTGATTATATCTTGTGAGTGCTGTTAGGTTGGATTGGGTTTTTCCCATGATGTTTTTTTTTTTTTTTTTTTTTTTTTTTTGCGCACATAACATGCTCATGCATTGCACTTTTTTTTCCTTCTTTCCTGTGCCTTAAAGTTTCTTTTGTGACTCTGTTTCTTTCTTTCTTTTTCTCTCTCTCTCTCTCATTTAGTCTTCTTGTCATGACACCCAAAAAGTCTGTCCTTTCTGAAAACCAGATTCGTCATGGTTCTTCTTTATCATCTTTTCCCCCTGATTCTGTTGGGTTCCGTGATGAGAAGGCACATAATGACTTCTTTGAGAACTTTTCTGACCGGGCGATTCATTCGAAACGCCAGGTCATTCTGTCTGATTTCCCAGACACTCTTCTACCCAATGCTATTAGCTTTCGGGGATGGGCTTCTCTTTGTGAGAAACCCTCAAGGTGTCCCGATGTGTTTATACAGGAGTTTTACTCCAATATGCACGCCATTGATACCTTTGTACCTCGGTTTACTATGGTATTCCGTGGTACACGTATGGTAATCACCCCGGACTTCATTTCCAAGGTGCTAGAGGTGCCTAGGATGGATCGTTTGGATTACCCTAGTCATCGTCATCTCTCTTTCATCTCTAGAAACAAGTTGGCCTCACTCTTCTGTGAGAAGGCCATGTTGTAGGGAGGTACCCTTAATTTCTCCACAACCAAGTTCACTAAGGATCCACGGATCCTTAATATGGTGATGACTTTTGTACTTACTCCACGGTCTCACTATAACACTATCACTGAGACTCGTGCTCGTTCCCTTCTTTCTCTCTATAGACACTCGATTTTGCACCCATGATTTAATCAAGGAGAATGACTTGAATGACCATCCATGTACCCCAAAAATCATAATTGCATAACATGCATCAATTTGTTCTTACATCACATGCATCATTTTTTATTTGCATTACATGCATAAGTTCATTCGTTGCATATCATAAAAATAATCTTGAGATTCTAACGGTTGCAACGGTGTTTTTGGTTTTCAAATCGGACCATTGGATCGAAAGATATTGCATGATCAAGTTTGCATGATCAACATGCATTATGTCTAGGTGGACTCGACCACACATGATCAATTTAAATTAATTCTGATAAGTCAAACAATTAAAATTAATTAAATAATTTTGTGATTGGTTGATAATTAGTGTTTAAAGTAGGGTTGCATGCATAGGAATAAAAGAGATGATTGGATAACAATAAAATTGTGGATAATCTGAACTTTATCAAGATTTATTTTAAGGGATTTATCCACACGATAATTGTTCAAGATAATTGTTCTTAAAAAGCCTGAATTATCCAGAAAAGAGATAAAAAATCATAGACGGAGGATGAAAAAATGTATAGATACAAGGACTGGCCAAAAAACCCTAGAAGAGGAGTCCAAATGGCACCCGAACACGAAAGCACGTTCAGCCTCCAAGAGCCAATTCGGCACATTTGGAGTGACGAATTGCCATCATGTGGGCTTTGGCCCAATGGCCTTCGGGTGATGATAAGGCACACCCTTTTCAATCTTTTTGCAAAAGGATGCGTCCGGATTCAAACCCTAATCATCTGTACCTATTTTTTAGAGTCCTCAGGCCTCTATAAATAGAGACTGAACCTCATAATTCAACACCTTTGTTCTACGCTTTAAGAGGCATATGTTTTTGGCTCCCAAACAGCTCATATTTTCTGATCCCCTCTCTGAGTCTTGTTGCAACAATTAGGGTTAGGGTTTTTAGGTTTCAAAGAAAGCTGAATAAGTTTCTTTGAACCCTAAAATATCCTCCCAAGAACAAAGAGTGCTCGTGCAAAAGGTTATTTCCTTCAACCTATCTTTTCTTTTATGTTTCATGTTTATGATGATGCATGTTTTCTTTTGTCCATAACATGAGTTGTTAATCATTCTATTGTTAATGCATAATCATGATTTTTTTTTTATGTGGTTGTTATAATCTCTTTCTTGAATATCAATAATCTGCATGTAAATAATTCTTTTTATTAAAAATAAAACAGATCTACATCTTTTCTAGATGTAGATATGAATTTTTCTCAATATAAAAACAGATCTGCATCTTTTCTAGATGTAGATTTAAGTTTTTCTCAATATAAAAACATATCTGCATCTTTTCTAGATGTAGATCTTAGTTTTTTTTTTTTTCCAATATAAAAACAAATCTGCGTCTTTTCTAGATGTAGATCTGAATTTTTCTCAAACTAAAAGAGATTTGCATCTTTATGAGATGCAGATCTGAATTTTTCCTAATTAAAAAACTGATTTGTATGTTCCTTAAATACAGATCTGATTTTTTAATACATGCTGATTTTTGAAATAAAGGAAGAGATAAAACATGATTCTTTTTGTGTATGTTGCATAAATTTAGATTATGAGTGAAACTCTCTTCTTAAAAAAAATCATTTTTATTCTTTTAAAACATATAAAAAACAGATCTGATTTTTTATCATCAAATTTGTTTTTTTTTTTTTATTTATCATTACAACACAGATCTGAATTTTCATCTCCAAAAACCTTTTTCTTTATATATTACAAAACAGAGCTAATTTTTCTATTGTCAAAAAATCATTTTTTTTATCACCAAAACAGATTTGATTATTTTCAAACAAAAGAAGAGATTTCATTCATAAATAAATTTATGTGATTTAGTTTTTTTAATTCACACGTTCAACATATCATTCATGACATGTATAAAATGCTACATTGGTCGCAAGAGTTTAGAAGACCAGACTCTATCTGGGCGGAATGGATGTCTAACACCTTCTCATTCTGTAACCTAGCCTCCGGATTTAAATCTTTAGTCAAGTCGATCTAGTCTTATCTTTGTTTTTATTTTTGGATAGATTGTAACTAGGACAAAAAGCCATGTATATTTGGTAGATTGTAACTAGGACCCAAAACCATGTAAAGTTCAAAGTTTCAATTATGTAATTTTTTTAATTCAATCAATGAATGAAACTATTCAGCCATGTATTTTTATTTAGTTTTTCTTATTTTTTGTACATAAAAAATAAGTGGTGACTCCATACCACTAACCCAAAAAGAGAGGTGCCCTAAAAGGTACCTAAATCTCTTTTTTTGAGGGACACCATCTCTCACACTCTCATGGGAGGTCTTTCTATAGACTTTCCATCTCACATGATAGAATATATTATAAATTGCTATCAAAACACGATTACATGTGATAAACTCATCTTTTTTTCGGCTATCACGCGCATCCTCACACACCTGCACGTTACTATTCCTCCCTCTCCTCACTTCTATGTCATGGATGCAATTAGCAAGGAGTCTATTCGAAGGAGTGTAGCACAGCTTGCTGCAAAGCGGCCACATGTGGGGCCTTCGGATGCAGCCCCTACTAATCCTATAGCCCTTTCCTCTAGACCCTTTTCCTCCTTTACCCCTTCTTCCTCATCTCGGGCAGCTATCTCCCTTGCTGACATCATGGAGAAGCTTCAGCACATGCGTGCTAATTTTGGTAGTCGTCTAGACCATTTATCCGATGAGATGTGTCAAATGAACACTAGAATCGGCCGCATCGCTCGCTGCCAGTCTCGCCTTGGTGGTTTTACGCCCTCACCTTCACTTGAGCATGTTGAGGAGTCTTCTTCTTCGAATGGTGGAGATGATGATGGTGGTTATGCTTCTAGCTCTGAGTATAATGATGAGATGACGACCTCTCAGTGATACACACTTTGTCACTCGTGACAAAAAGGGGGAGTAGTTTTGTAGATGAGAGTAGTCTAGGTGTTAGGGGAGAGTGCTTTTGAGGGATGTAGTAATGTTTTTATGTATTCTCATTACATGTACCATGGTCTTCTGACCACGTTTATTACATACATTATATTTCTTTGATATATATATGAGATGATGTATCTTTTCTTCACCTTTATCTCACATGTGTTGTTTCTTTTCGATCTTCATACACATGTTTCTTCTTGTATACAACTTGTCTATGTTTCACACATGATGCCTTGATGAATCTTGTTTAAGTGTTTCAATTAAGACAAGTTGCAAGTCTACCATGCCATGATCTCTCTTCTTGCAAAGTTTTTCAAGAGTTCGTGTTAGGGTTAGACTTATGTACTTTTGTAAATTATGGGATAATTGTGTTAGACTTCTCTCATAATTGCTTTTTGTGGTTTTGTCATGGATTGCCAAAGGGGGAGATTGTTAGGGTCATAATTTATTGTAATTGGCTAATCTTTTGACAAAATGCACTTTACTTGTAATTGGGTAGATCTAAGATGGGCTTAGTACTTCAAGAAACATGTTATTCAAGTAAAGTATTAAAGACATGAAGATTGGTTCAAGAAACAAGTGAAGAAAAGTTGTTCATTAAGTCTTGACAGATAGCTCGACAGATGCCTGCTATCGAGACTTAATATGAAGCTCTATAGATAGCTCGACAGTAGCTCGATCTATCGAGAATTACAATTTCAGAATTTTCAGATTTGAAATTCAGCCAAGTCTTGTATATTTGTTTGGGGTTTCTTTTCTCATAACTCTAGACATATATAAGGATTATTTTAAAGGTCATCACACACGAATATAGAGACCAAGAGACTTATTTTCTCTATGTGAAGTTACTGCGTTTGTATGCCATTGGGTTTTATAACCAAGTGCTTCCTGATCTTCATTGTTGATGAAGTGAAGAACTTTACAACCAACAACATCTGTTCAAGTTGCTAGAGTTAGTCACATACTAGAATCCATGCAAAGGGTTAGTCACAAATTGAAGGTTTATGCATCAAAGGAAAGAAGGCTACTGATGTGCATTAATAATAGCTTAATTTTTCATATTTATATCATTATTACAAAGCATTATCATACTTATTTTGAGTTAATTCATGCATTTTATATTTGGTTTTGGAATAATGCTAAATAATCAATTTTGTGCTTAATTGAATTTTATTGCATGAATTTATCTTTTGTAGGAGAATGGAATTAAATAAGTGGATTTGTGCAAAGAAAAAAGCTAATGGACTTTACTTTTACAAGGGCCATGATGAAGTTAAAGAAGGCCAACCCAATTAAATTTAAATCCAATTGGAGTAAGGAATCAAATGAAATTTGCACCAAATCCAAGTCCAATTGGGATTAGGATTCTAGCCTGCATATCATGGCTTTTAAGTGGAATTGTAGTGTGTCTTTGTGTTAGAATCTCTTTCCGTCTCCCTTGTGTGTGTGTGTGTGTGTTTGTTTCTCAAAAGAAGAAAGAAAGGGTAATTGTCACACATTGCTTAAGAGAGTGTGTTGTGTGTAGTATAACTTACCCCACCCTCCCTTAAAAGTTATCATGGCTTTTGAGTGGAGTTGTGGTGTGCCTTTGTGTTAGAACCCCTTTCCATCTCCCTTGTGTGTGTCTGTGTGTTTGTTTCTCAAAAAAAAAAAAAAAGGAATACTCATTTTCTTTATTACAATATTATTTCTTTATTACAATACCGTTACAACCTATTTATATTCAAACACAAAATTAAACCGGCACAACCTTGTCTTTGTACTAAACTCTCTCTCTCTCTCTCTCTTTCTCTCTCTCTCTCTCTCTCTCTCTCTCTCTCTCTCTCTCTCTTTGATTAAAAACACACTGAAACTATTATTATAACAACATCACAATACAAAAACATCCTGGATAAAAGCTTGTTGAATATAGCAAGGAATCTCTTCGATCCAAATAATATCATTGACAAGGTTTTGAGCTTGTCTTGCTAGAATGTGGGCTGGCTTATTGCCAGTCCTACGTACATGAGAAAAATTAACAACACCAATTTCAGCACCTAACTCATGAATGCCTTCTACAACAGCAGCAACAGAAGTAGGCGATAGTGTAGATTGCTTGAGAGCATTGGATATTGTCAAGGAATAACCTTCCAACACCCCATCTCGCAGCCTTAAATGTCTTGCTAGTAACAGACCTGCCTCATAGGCTTTAGCTTCCACTTCAAGTGCTCTCAATGGAGCTATAATTTTTCTGCACAAAGTTGCCAATAATCTACCCTCAGCATCTCTAATTACAACACCAATGCCCGCTTGCTTCTTTGATGTAAACAGAGCTCCATCTACATTTATTTTTATTAAACCCGCTGAAGGAGGTAACCAGGCCAGGTGCAAAGACTGTTGCTGCGCTTCAGGTAAGTGCAGAACCAGGTCTGATGCAACATCAATACCTAAATCCACTACAAACTGGTACTCCAGAAGATAATTTGCTACCTAAAGAGCCAAGGCCGGACCTATTTTCCCTTCACCTCCATAATGAATCTCATTCCTGTTACTCCAAAGTGCCCAAGCAGTCATTACAAGTTGTGAACATCTTTCCACACTAGCTGCATTAGTCATCATGACAAACCATAACAAGTCTTGAAACGAGTCAATATGAACATCCAAAGGCAATAGTTGTAATTTTGTTGCAGCCCAAGTTTCCTGTGCTTTCGTACAGCCCCAAAAAATGTGACCATTCGTCTTGGCCATCTCATGACAGCAAACACACATATCTTCAGCAATGACATTACGCCTCCTTAACTTCACTTTGGTTGATAAAGTGTCACGACAAGCACGCCAACAAAAGTGTCGCACCTTATGAGGAATGGGCAAAGACCAAATTTTCTTCCAAAACTTCCTTAATAAACTACCATCAGAAGTAGTTCCATAGGTTGTAGATTTAAACAAACTAGCCCTAATTTATAAGCACTCCTAACAGTGAAATTTCCATTGGTAGTTTCAGCCTAAACAATTTTATCTGCTGGTAGAGTAGCACTCAAATGAATACTTTTAATTAATTCGACTTCTTGAGGAGTAAAGGGGCTGTCAATCACTTTAGTTTTCCACCCTGCTGTTCCTGTATCAATCAAATCAACAACATTTATCAGCACTCAAAAACAACCTTGGAGAAAGCACTCTGTGAGATGAAACCCCTGGCAGCCACTTATCTTGCCAAATCTTGATATTTGCTCCATTACCAACCCTCCATCGCATCCCTTCAATGACTAAGCTTTGGGCAGAAATTAAACTCCTCCATGAATAAGAAGGGTTGTGTCCAATCGAAGCATGAACAAAATCACCCATTGGGAAGTATTTAGCCTTAAGGACTCTATAAACAAGAGAATCACCTCCCATTTGAAGATGCCACCCCTGTTTCATAAGCAAAGCCATATTAAACCATTTTAGATTCTTGAAACCCAATCCTCCATCACACTTAGGCTCACACATTTTTGCCAACTAAGCCATGCAATTTTCCTTTCCTCCTTTTTTTGACCCCACCAAAAATTCCTAATCATCCCCATCATTTCATCACAAAGCGAATCTGGAAGTTTGAAACAACTCATAGTGTAAGTCGGAATTGCTTGAGCCACAACTTTTATCAAAATTTCTTTTCCCGCCTTGGACAACAATTTTTCTTTCCAACCTACCAACACTTTCCCCAGTTTCTCCTTAATGGGATTGAAGGTAAGTCTTTTATTTTTCCCCACCAAAGAAGGTAAGCCAAGATACTTCTCATGTTGCTTAATAAACAAGAGAATCACCTCCCATTTGAAGATGCCACCCCTGTTTCATAAGCAAAGCCATATTAAACCATTTTAGATTCTTGAAACCCAATCCTCCATCACACTTAGGCTCACACATTTTTTGCCAACTAAGCCATGCAATTTTCCTTTCCTCCTTTTTTTGACCCCACCAAAAATTCCTAATCATCCCCATCATTTCATCACAAAGCGAATCTGGAAGTTTGAAACAACTCATAGTGTAAGTCGGAATTGCTTGAGCCACAACTTTTATCAAAATTTCTTTTCCCACCTTGGACAACAATTTTTCTTTCCAACCTACCAACACTTTCCCCAGTTTCTCCTTAATGGGATTGAAGGTAAGTCTTTTATTTTTCCCCACCAAAGAAGGTAAGCCAAGATACTTCTCATGTTGCTTAATTATTTGGGCACCAAACTGATTTTTAATCTCCTCTTGAACTTCCCTTGAAGTGTTGCTACTAAAAAACAAAGATGTTTTCGCACGGTTTAGTTGTTGACCTGAAGCTTTCTCATACACAGCAAGCAATCGTTGTAGTTCATCACACTCCTTTAATGTTGCCTTGCAAAAAATCAAACTATCATCTGCAAAAAACAAATGAGACAATCTTAGACCCCCCTTACAAATTTCCACACCCTCCATTTGACCCCTATCCACCGCTGATTGAGTCAAAGTAGAAAATCCTTCTGCACACAAGAGGAAAAGGTAAGGTGACAAAGGGTCTCCTTGACGGATTCCCCTAGATGGAATGATGTGCCCCCTCGGAGTCCCATTAATTTTAATTGAATAAGTAACCGTTGAAACACATCTCATGATCAAATCCCTCATCCGGTCAGCAAAGCCCAATTTCTCCATAACTTTATCAAGCCAAACCCACTCTACTCTATCATAAGCTTTACTCATGTCTAATTTAAGAGTCATTCCCCCAATCTTACCCCTTTTTTTTTGGCTAATATGATGCATAGTTTCAAAAGCCACTAACACATTATCAGCAATCAATCTCCCATGGACAAAAGCACTCTGTGTATCACTAATAATTGAAGGTAAAATCCGTTTCAACCTATTTGCAATAGCTTTTGAAGCAATTTTATAAATAACATTGCATAAGCTAATAGGCCTATAATCCGTTATTTTCTTTAGCTCTTTAATTTTTGGGACAAGAGTTATATGAATTTCATTAAAATTTGGTGGAGAAATACCAGAGTTTAGAAAATCAAGTACTGTTTTGGTGACCACCGTGCCACAAGTGCTCCAAAAATGTTGGAAAAACAGAGGAGGCATCCCATCTGGACTTGGTGCCTTCAAAGGGTACATTTGTTTTAAAGCTTCACTCAATTCACACTCCACAAAAGGCCTAACCATCCACTCATTCATTGCTTGAGTCACCTTTGGTTGCATGGTCAAAAGTAAATCAGAAAAATCTATTGGGTTGCTAGTAGAGAAAAGATCCCCAAAATACCCAATTGCAATCTCCTCCATTTTATCCTCTTCAATCTGCCATACCCCATCATCATCTAACAAACCCTCCATAAAATTCTTTTTATGTCTAGCCAAAGCCTTGGCATGAAAGAAACTTGTATTCCTATCACCATTTTGGAATCAGTTAATCCTTGATCGTTGTCTCCACATGTCATCTTCTCTATCCAACCAACAATTCAATTCAATTCGTGTATGTCTCAACATGGTTTTAAAAATTGGTATGGTGAAAGAACCGGAAAAGTTGTTAATTACTGATTTTATGGTCGGACCGGGGTCCAACCAATGGTCGAACTGGTGACGTCATAAATAATTTAATTATTATTTATTTAAATTATATAAATAATTAATAATTTTTTAATATACTAAAACTAACAAACCAATAGTAATAAATATGTTTCCTTTAAAAAAAAATACAAGTATATAAGTATATAACATCTTTTTAAAGAATTTAACATAATAACATTACAAAACAATCATCCTTAACATAATAAACTTTCAAGTTTCAACAAAACCAAATAAATAAGTTCATTAGTCATTACATTTACATCCAAATGGCAAATAACAAATAAGTTCATTGCATCCACATAGCAAATAAGTTTTAAAGTTTCAAACAAACCACTACTAAGTTTTAAGACCCAAGCCTCATTTGTTATGAAGAAAATTGAAATCAATATCATCATGTAAACCAAATGCTCCACCACTAGCATCATTATCATCATCCTCATCCTTATCTTCTTCATCTTCAACATAAATAGGATGATTTTTATCTCTAAATCCGGGAGGAGCATCATCTTCATCACCAAATGATTCCAAATTGATGTCGTCATCATCATCATCAATCACTTCATTGTCCATGTCTATACAAATTCCAAAACCAAAGAACAATAAATGAAATAACGATTCTAATAATCATTTCTCATAAATCATAAATAGTCTAATTAAAATATGCAACTAGACAAAGAATTGTTATAAGCTAACCTCTTTGTACATGGTTGGAAGACCCTTCTTCGATTGGATAGGCTCCCTCTTCATATAATGCATTCTCTATCTCCTCATGATCCAGAAATGGAGGTTCCTCATCTTACATTACCCAAAATTCAGTTTTATCGATACCTGCATAATCAATAGGATCAAAATTGAACTTCTTTCTTTTGACTCTATATCATAAGATGAACATAGTGAATAATTAGTAACCAAATCACTTATATTTCACAATCACAAAGAACCCACTTGACCAAATCAGTGAATCACTCATATTTCCTCACAAAAACATTGAAACAAAGAGATTATATAATATATAGTATATACCTTTCTTTCAATCGGTAGTTATAATGAACAAATACAAGATCATTAAGTTGTTGATGCTCCAATCTATTTCTTCTTTTGGTATGTATTTGTTCAAAAACACTCCAATTCCGCTCACATCCCGAAAAGGCAGCTGTTTGACTAAGAATTGGAATTGCAAACTTTTGTAAGGTTGGAGCACAAGATCCAAACAACTTCCACCACTCATCTAAGTTCCATATACAACACAAAACAAAGATCCAATGAATCAATAAACACAACTATACTTATCCCAAAATTATAAAAACTAGCCGCGATCCCGCGCGTTACGCGTGATAATTATTTTTATGGTGATTTTATTTATTTATTTATTTTTACAATTTAAACTAATCTAATAATGAGTAATGTATTTCGTAATTATATTTTTATTTATTAAAGGGAACAATCATAAATGTAATATAGGAACAATCCAAAACACCCAAAAAACGTAAACTAAAAAAAAATTAATAAAACTTAACAATTATTAATTGAACCAATATTAGGATAAAATTTTGTTTTTGATAATCTATTAAGGTTATTTTCTTTGTAGAAATTATAATTTTGGCCACCCAAAACATATTATCAAATAAACAATTATTAGCAAAATCTAAGAATTAAATTTCTATACATGCATTGTTATAAAATAATAATAATTAAAATAAAATTGCAAAAGTTAAAATTTGTCACCTATCCGATTATTTTTGTTTGGCTAACCTTTGCTTTTCTTTAAATGAATGGCATTATAAAGTACTTCTAATACAACTATTAAGAGTACTTTGTCCACCACAAAGGATTAAAAAATAAACAAAAATTAGTAAAGTCTCATAGTTTAACATTTAAATTGAGCACTATAAAGAATCATGCTATGTAACAGAATAAATACCAAATTATCCAAATCATGCTATGTAATAGAATAATATTATTTTTTTTATATGTTATATTTAATTCTTTAGATTGCAATAGGATAACATTTAACAATCAAAGAGAAAAAAAAAAAAAAAAAACAATTTAAAAAACAAAACTAAATTGCATTAACCCAAAATAGAGTTTTAAAGAATATAAAAAATTATCAACCTAAAGTAGAGATGTAAGAAAAATAAAAATAAAAAATCCACCAAAAAATTTAGGGAGAGAGAGAGAGAGAGAGAGAGAGAGAGAGAGAGAGAGAGAGAGAGAGAGAGAGAACCATATTTTTTGTGAGGGAAAACTATGCATAGAATAGAAGAGATAGTGACAAATTTATAGTAAGATGGTGTGAATAAGAAGAGACAAAAATAAAGGAAGATGAAGGGAAAGAGGAAGAATGATATTAATGTAGAGGGTAGTGAAGAGATGAAAAGGTAAGGGAGGGAGAAAGATTGAAGAAGTAGTGGGGAGATGAAATGGTAAGGGAGAGAGAAAGGTTGGAGAAGTGTAAATATTAAAAAAATAAATGTGAAAAACAATTATAGGAAAATTGAAAAAAAAAAAAAAAAAAAAAAACCTAAAGCTTGAAAGGCTTCGACGTTTTTTTTTTCCCCCCTTTCCTTTAAGCTGAAAAGGCTCACATAAAACCCTAAAGTTGAACTGAAAAAGGCTTTGGGTTGGGTTTGATAGTGGAACTAAATAAATAAGAGGTGGGTTGAATTAATTATACAGATTTATTATAAGGTGATAGTGGAAGTAAATAAATAAGTAGTGGGCTGGATTTATTATAGGGTGATAGTGGAAGTAAATAAATAAGTAGTGAGCTGCATTTATAGGACTGAAAATTGTAAAAACTATTTTAAAATTGTAGGACAAATTATATTTATAAAATAAAATAAAAATGACGTGTAGCTAATGTGGCGCAATGTGAGATCAGCAGCATTAAACGCTACACTTCAGCTTTTAGTAATAATATATAGAAGAGCTATGATCTTTAAAACATATTTTCATTTTATTATTAGTTAAAGTAAACAATATCTTACCCGACTGAGATGTCTTAGCTGATCTTAAGCAAGTTGGGTTCCAAAAGTTTGTTCACGCTCTCGAAATAGCCTTAATTCCTCCACCAACTTCAATCGACTAACTGAGACTTTTGATTCAATAACATCTGTCACAGCAGATTATGTCTCTTGCCTCTTATTAAGAGTGGATGAGTCATATTGGAAGGCAGGATTCAACCAATAAGCAACAGCATGAATATCTCTATAGAATTGATTATCCCAACGATCCTTGATAATATTAACATAAGGCTCCCATAGTCTCTTCTTGTACTTGAAATTTTTTTTGATTCCATCAATTACTCTATACATGCCATCATATATATAACCCATAGCTGGTTTTTCATCAAAATCAACAATGCGTAATAAACGAATCAATGGTGACATAATATGCACAATTACATGACAATCATTCCAAAATTGATTGTCAAAAATGATTTTCACCACTGCCTTTGCTTTCTTATCTTTTGCATATCTTGATTCAACATAAAATTTGCTAGTCACCAATGCTTGTAAGTCATGCTTATATTCCTTAAGACTCTCTAAGGCAAGGAAAGTAGTAGCAAACCTAGTTGGCCCTGGATGCACAATTTCCGTCCAATTTTTTCTAGTCCTCAAACAAGCTTGCAAAGCCACATGGTTATAGATGAATACTGTGATCTTGGATGCACGCTTTGCAAGTTTAGCCACATGATCCAGCTTCTCAATCTCCTTAAAAATTAGGTTTAGGCAATGTGCTGCACAAGGTGACCAACTAATGTTCCTATATTTTCCACACAAAATTCTTCTAGCAGCTACATAATTTGCGGCATTGTCAATGACCAAATGTACTATATTGCAGGACCAACCCAATTAACAATTTCATCAAACAAGTTACTCAAATTAATAGCATCCTTAACCAAGTTAGAAGCATCAACAGAACGTATAAAAATAATTCCTTTAGGACAATAGACAAGGAAATTAATCAATGTTCTATGCCTAGTATCAGTCCACCCATCAGCCATTATTGTACAACCAGTGTCAGCCCAATATGAACGATGAGAATCAACAATCAATTGGACTTCTCTTTTTGCATCTCTTAACAAAGGCACTCGAAGGGCATGATAATTTAGGCCTCTATATCCAGGACCATAAGAAGCTACAGCATTGAACATAGGTTGATAATAACTAGAATTCACAACATTAATTGGAATGCAAGCATCATACATCCATCTTGCTACAGCCATATCAACCCTCCACTTCTTTTCTTTGCCAGCAAGCACACTTTTAATAAAAGGTTGAGCCCCTGCTATTGTTCTAGGAGCAAAGTAATTACCAATGTCACCAACCTTTCTCTTGCCAAGATTGGATCTTAGTGGAAAACTACTAGGACCACTTCTGTTTCCCCTTCCTAACCCCCTACCTCTAGGAGTAATTTCTTGGACATCTTCAAATTTCGGTGATTCCTCTAATGGTGAATAATTAGATGCTTCTTGATCCTTTTTTGTTTGATCTTTAGATTTTGAAATTTCCTTCAAATTCTCAACCATTAGAAACCTAACATTATAAGGTACACCCATACATGCAGCCACATCACCTTTAATTCCAGCTAGATGTCTTTTCATCCTATTGATGCCCCTTCCTTTATAACTTTTCCCACAATGTGTACATCTATAACTACTTTTTCCGTCTTTCACCTCTTCAGTTACATGATCCCATGCAGGATCACATTTCACTCTCACAGATAAAGAATTAGCATTGGACCCGGTTGTAGAAGCATGTTCATTAGATGGTATAGAGGCAAACTCCATTTCACTCAACAATTTCAGACTGGTAGCAACCATTTTATCAACAAATAAATTCATTAACACAACATACACAGTCAATAGTATAATACTCTGTAAACTATATTTCACAAACAATAATGCTCTGTAAATCAAATCCACACAACATACACAGTCAATAGTATAATACTCTGTAAACTATATTTCACAAACAATAATGCTCTATAAATCAAATCCACAACGCAACATACACAGTCCATAGTATAATACTCTGTAAACTATATTTCACTGTAAAGTTATTATTTACAACTATGTATTTTGTTGGTTTTTATTCGGTGCCAAATTTGATTGTAATTATTATCAATCGTTTATACCCTGTATCTGTTGTGGGATTTGTTGTAAGGGATGTGTGATAGAGAGAGAGTGTGAAGACTCAAGCATTTGGAGGCTGAAGAATTCTCGTGGGTATGTCGCGACCTAGCTTCCCGCGAAGTGAATCATGTGCCCTGCAC
Source organism: Quercus aquifolioides (assembly GCA_019022515.1). Lineage (NCBI taxonomy): Eukaryota > Viridiplantae > Streptophyta > Magnoliopsida > Fagales > Fagaceae > Quercus > Quercus aquifolioides. Next base: position 31,936,857 of record CM032335.1, on the reverse strand, counting down.
ATGCTGGAATGCGAAGAGTCAGGCCAGGTGGAGACAGCTGTGTCTCGCGAGTATCTCACGGGTAAGGCCTTCCCGCGAGACACCCGCTAGGCTATCTGTTCTGCCAGCTTGTACTGAATGACTCACACTTTCTATGCCTATCCTATATATACCCTCATTACCCACAAATGTTGAGGGATGCTTCAGAGAGAAAAACCCTAGCCAAACACATTGAGAATTAGAGATTGTCATCCCCACCTTTCTCTATACACTTGCTTGTGGTATCTCCTCAATTCTTCCCTCTCCATTTCCATACCATTGAGAGGTTGATAGCCCAAACACTTACCACACCTTTTGAGAGTGTTGTGTGACGTTTTGGTGCTGTTGGGAAGCATTGGAAGAAGCCTGGAATGGCAGATGCAACATGGAGCTTGTTGCGGGATCCGGGGTGCTAGACAAGACACGGTTCCGAGAAGTCTTGTTAGAGTAGGAGCTTGGAGGGCTTAGGTACATTGGGTAGATTAGGCTTGGAGGGTCTCTTGCTAACCCATGTATCCCAACTGATTGTCTAGTGGATCAATTTTCGCTTGGAGGGAGGCGAAGAGGTTTTTCGCCGAGTTCTTCGGTTTCCTCTTCGAAAACACGTCTCGGTGTTTTCTGTGTTTGCATCTCTCTTCCCTACTCTTTTATATTCCATTATACTGTTGTGTTGCTTAGTTTATGGATTAGAGTAGCTTATTTGTTCATCCGCTCGCTTTTACACTATTCCGCACTTAGTATTAAGTTAATGTAAAATCTATCGAGCTGTAACTTTAATTGGGGGTGCTAAATTGCTCTTGTGTTTTCAACACATTTTCGAGCTTTCAATTGATATCAGAGCGGGTACACTTGCTGTGGTTTTAATACCTAAGTGTGATCCTAGACCCCTTGGTGTGTTTTGAAAAGTGTTTTAGTAAAAACCACCATGAAGGATTGTAAAAGTGTTTGTGAAAATGACTCAATGAGCATATTTGAAGACTGTTCTAGTAATGCGCTCTTAGAGTTATTTAAATCAAAGAAACATGCTAGAATTTTTAGTCACATGCTGAAATCCTTAGTTCATAGGAACCTTGATATACATAACAGCCTATGTGAGTCAAAGTCCATAGTCTATGATTATGAGAGAAGAAATAGACAGTTATGTGATAAACTTGATCGTTTAAAAAGGAAACTTCACTCATCCTTGAATGAAATAAGGAAAAATGATTCTTGCTTTGATGGTCAAGAATGTCTCTCTCATGCATGTCTTTTTGTTCATACCGCATTGAAAGTGTTTAACTCATGTTTGTAGTATCTTGACAGCGGGTGTTCAAGGCATATGACTGGAGAAAAATCTTTGTTCAAAACTCTTAAATAGAAGGAAGATGGATTTTTGACATTTGGAGATGGTAGTCATTCACAAGTTCTTGGAAAGGGAATGGTGGATATTCCGGGACTGCCTTTGTTAACTGATGTGCTGTATATTAAGGGATTAAAAGTGAACTTGCTAAGTATCACTCAGATTTGTGATGAAGATTTCTTAGTCCAATTTTCAAAGAAAGGGTGTCTAATCTTGAATGAAGAAGGTGTTCAAGTTCTGAAGGGACTAAGGACCACCGATAATTGTTATGGAGTTATTCCCAAACCCAGCATAGCATATTGGAGTGCTCGGGTAAACCTCTTAGAGTTGTGGCATCAACGGCTTGGACATGCAAATTACAAACAAGTGGCAAAAGTCTCGAAGCTTGAGGCTGTGGTCGATCTACCTAAGTTTGAGAAAATTGAGAAGAATGTTTGTGGTCCATCTCAATTGGGAACACAAACAAAGTCAAACCATCCTAAAGTGAATGTGGTTGCAACTTCTCGCCCATTAGAATTACTGCATGTGGATTTAATGGGTCCTACAAGAACAGAAAGCATGGGTGGAAAGCGTTATATTATGGTGGTAGTTGACGATTTCTCAAGGTATTCTTGGGTGGATTTTCTTAGAGAGAAATCGGAAGCATGTGACAAGATGGAAAAATTGTGCAAGAGACTGATAAATGAAAAGGGAGTACCTATCATCAAAATCAAGAGTGACCATGGGAAAGAGTTTGAAAATGCAAAGTTTGAAGCATTTTGCAATGAACATGGTATCAAGAAGGAATTCTCAACCCCAAAGACTCCACAACAGAATGGAGTAGTTGAAAGGAAGAACCGGGTGATTCAAGAAATGGCTCGAGTAATGTTACTCAACAAAAACCTTCCACAAAAGTTTTGGGCTGAAGCTGTGAACACTTCATGTCACATTGGGAATAGGATTTACTTCCGAGCAAGAACGAAGAAGACATCGTATGAAATTTGGAGAGAAAAGAAGCCGAAGGTGAAATATTTCCGAATATTTGGGAGCAAATGTTATATTCTCAATGATAGAGAGAATCCCGAAAAATTTGATGCTAAAAGTGATGAAGGGATATTTCTAGGCTATTCATTAAATAGCCGAGCGTATAGGGTGTTCAATAAGTGCACTAAGACGGTAATGGAGTCAATAAATGTGGTCATTGATGACACCATATCTGAAAAGGAAAGTGATGATGGTGAAGGATCGAACTTGAAGAAGGGGGAGGTTGAGGACAACATGTCACAAGATGATGATATTGAGAAAGAATCACCGGAAAAAGAGTCCACACCCCCTATACCAAGAAGGGAGACTAGATCAACACAAGGGCCTTCTAGCCCTCTCACCCCTCCGGAAGTTCAACCTCCGATCTCTCAAGATGAAGAACCGTCTACCTCCAAGAGACCGTCATCAAGGGTAATTCTCAATCATCCATCAAGTAATATCATTGGTGATGTAAATGAGGGACTTCGGTTGAGAAAAGGTCCAAAATACAGTGCGAATCATGTGACGTACAATTGTTATCTTGCTCAATTTGAACCCAAGAAGGTAGAGGAAGCTCTTAGAGACGAGAATTGGATAGAGTCTATGCATCAAGAGCTACATTAGTTTGTTAGAAATGATGTATGGGAGTTGGTTCCAAGGCCCAAAGATACCCATGTGATCGGCACCAAGTGGATCTTCAAGAACAAAACTGATGAAGACGGTGAGGTTGTCCGAAACAAGTCTAGGCTGGTAGCTCAAGGATATACTCAAGTGGAAGGTATAGATTTTGATGATTCGTTTGCACCAATAGCAAGACTAGAGTCGATTCGTATTCTACTGTCCATAGCATGTGTTATGGATTTCAAACTGTACCAAATGGATGTAAAAAGTGCATTTCTGAATGGTTTTCTAAATGAAGAAGTATTCGTTGAGCAACCAAAGGGATTTCAAGATCCTCACTTTCTGGATCATGTGCTAAGGTTGAAGAAAGCACTGTATGGGTTGAAGCAAGCACCAAGAGCATGGTATGATCATCTCACAACATACTTGTTGGATCGTGGATTCCAAAGAGGCCAAGCTGATCGAACATTGTTTGTAAAGAGAGATGAGAAGTCTCTCCTAGTTGCTTAAGTATATGTGGATGATATTGTTTTTGGATCCACAGTTGATCATTTGGCTTATGAATTCTCCGAAGAAATGAAAAGGGAGTTTGAGATGAGTATGGTGGGGGAGCTGAACTATTTCCTAGGGCTTCAAGTGAAACAACAGAAAGATGGGATGTTCATATCTTAAGAGAAATATGCCAAAAATTTTGTTAAAAGATTTGGTCTAGACTCTAAGAAACACACTTCCACTCCAATGAGCTCCTCATCAAAGCTGAGTCGGGATGCAGCAGGTGTAGAAGTGGATCCAACGCTCTATCGAAGCATGATAGGCAGTCTCTTATATCTCATTGCTAGCAGACCAGACATTGCCTTCAGTGTAGGCGTATGTGCTCGATTTCAGGCAGCCCCCAAAGAGTCACATTTAACAGCAGTCAAACGAATTATCCGCTACATAAATGGCACATCTGATTATGGAATTTGGTACTCAAGAGACTCAAATGAATGCCTAGCCGGATATTCTGATGTTGACTGAGCCGGTTGCATTGATGATAGAAAAAGTACTTCCGGTGGATGTTTTTATCTTGGAAACAACTTGGTGTCATGGATGAGCAAAAAACAAAATTCAGTCTCTCTATCAACAGCCGAAGCTGAATACATTGCTGTTGCAAGTTGCTATGCTCAATTACTATGGATGAAGAAGCTTCTTCATGATTATGGAAATCACTCAAGACATGATGTGTGTATATTGTGATAATACAAGTGCCATAAATTTGTCAAAGAATCCAGTTCAACACTCGAAATCAAAACATATCGAGATTCGGTATCATTTCATTCGTGATTTGGTGGAGGAAAGGACTGTGTACTTAGAGTTCATCAACACTGAGAATCAGAAAGCATACATATTTACTAAACCTCTAGATGACCCAAAGTTTGAATCTTTTCGCAAGACCATCGGTGTCGGTATCATTCCCTGAACTCTATCTCTTGTGTGAACCTATACTACTCTTTGTTGCATATTTGTTGTTGTGGTTCCACATGTTTAGTTTCTAGAAGTCTTTCTTTTATCTATTTTGGTTTGTACCAGCTGTTTTTGTTGATTTTACTTTTCTTGTTTTGTTTTGGGTGTGTTCAAAAAATTCAAAAACCCATAAAAATTGAAAAATCTCAAAAGTTTGATCACTTGTTTTGTGTATGTCACATGTGAGTTTGGCCTAGTACCTTTGTACTTATGGCATAGTGCAGTTACGATCTTGGCTTGTTATGTATGCACTCATTTCTCTGTGGGAGAAATCTTGAACACTATGTGTGATTGTTGTAAATAGATCTTCAAGCTTGTCATGAACGATTGGTCAATAGTCTTGTTGGTCTTAATACTTGCATAGACTTGTGTCTATATCTCTTCCCACTTTATTTTTATGTTTTTGCAAAAAGAGCTCACCAAATGTAAATCTCCAAATGAAAAGAGATATTGAGCTGCAAAAGCCTGTCGCACACACTAGTATTCGACTAGGAAAAAGGGAAAGCGACTCTTCTTAATGTGTTTTGTATGGTGCTCAAAAAGCCAAAGGCTAATCATCAATGTTGAAATATCATAAATTTCAAGCACCAATCTCAAAATGAGATGTTTTTGTCCAAACAAAATAAAATGGACCAATTGTTATGCCTTATGCAGAAGCCAAATGAAAAGCTTCTAAGTTATGTATTCAATGTGTGGGAGGTCATATATACTCATTTTTATAATGGAGATAGTCCACTTGATTTTGTATCAGTTGTGTATGACTCGATTGAATTGATCATTGAAGCTTCACTCTGGTCTAAAGACTATTCCACGTTTGATACTCACACACAACACACAAGACTTTGATTCAATCAATGCCTATCTCATTTGTGTGATTGTATATGTTCAAATGTGATGTGTATGCTCAAGAACTTGTTGATCAAACCCAAAAAGATTTTTGAGTGTTTTATTTGTTTTTGAAAGTGATTTTATACTTTTGTGTCTTTTGTTTTTGTTTAAAATGCATTTTTGTGTTTTTTCTTCAAAAACTAGTTCAGGGGTTGGTTCGCGAGAATCTCGCGACTTAGAGCTTCCCGCGAAAAGGGCTTGAGGGAAATAATTTTTCATCATGTCACACAGAAACTCTCGCGACTGTATCGCGACTGTCTCGCGACCAACAGCTTCTCGCGAAATGCTGTTTGGCTAAAAATTGGATTTTTCCAAATTCAGACAGAAGTTACCGCGACTGTATCGCGACTGTCTCGCGACCTAGTGCTTCTCGCGAAAGTTTTGTGCTTCAGTGGCCATTCTCGTGACTGTCTTGCGACTATTTCGCTCCTCTCTAACCCGCGAAAAACGCGTGTTTTCACTTTATATGTAGCAGATGTGACAGTTTTTCAAAACTTTTTCATTTCCCTCGCTCAACCTCTCTCGAACCCTTTTCAACCCAAAATCAATTTCGTTCATAAACCCATCAATTTCAAGCATCTTTTTTGCATTGTCAACATCAAGGTATGTTTCCTTCAACATTTTCTTCATAATTTTCCTAGTTTTTGCAGTGTTATATGCTTAGGGTTTCGAAATTGGGGATTTTTGAAAAATTGGGTTGGGTTTCTTTTTCAAGTGAAATTTTTCCATATTCTTTGATTGGGCTGTGTCCCATTTGTCTTTTGTGCATCTGTGTTGGCCTCTTGTGGCATTTTAACATGTATTGAGGGTAGTTTTTCTCATGTTCATGCATTGTTCATGCTTAGAGTACATTTGTGCTTGCTAGGTGTTTGATAAAATGTCCGAGTGACATTTTTGTGCCTAATTGGAATCAAGTGATTTCAATCTATGGGTTGTCACTTGTTTGACCATTTTTCACTCGTTGTGGTCATTGTTCATGTGTTTTACACACTTTGCCCATTTTGTGCCTCAATGCCATGCCATGCACACACCTAGGCACCCTTAGGCACCCCTCATGCATCTCGTGCCCCACACACACATCAGCACATGCACACATATGCACACACATGCACAGTTACTTAGTTTTATGCATTATGTTTATACATTCAGCATATTGTTTGGAGTTTATTATGTCCTGCTTCTATGCAGTTTTACTTTTGTTTTGAACTAAATTGAATCTAATCAAGTTTTGTGTTCTGTTTTGTGCACATGTTTCCTGTTTTTTTTTTTTTTTTTTGTGTTCTGTTGCATAGATGTCTCCATTCAAGACTTCAGCTGTGAAAGGTGGCAGCAACAAAGGGAAAGAGCCAATCATTGATGTTGATGAAGATTCCCCTAGACCAAAGAGAGCTCGTTTTTCAACAGGAATTTTTATCCTAACTTGTTTAGGTCTTATACTGCTTTTGAATCTTATAAGAACCTCTTTCGAGATGCTCCCTTGTTAGCTGAAAGAGCCGTTGATCAGTCATCTCTTTTAGATACCAAAATGCCTACCTGGTTTGCCACAAAAGACTGGAATTTTCTTCTCTCCGATCTTGAAGATGCCAATGAAGACATGGTGAAAGAGTTCTATGCCAATGCTATTGTAGAAGGAGAAGAGATCAAGTGCTGGGTTAGAGGAAAGCGGTTCTCAGTAACTCCTATGTACCTGTCTGATATTCTAAACATAAACCAACCAATTCTTCCTATACCACCTGTGTATGATGATCTAGTTCCGGATGAAGACACACTTTGGGGACAATTAGGAGCTGATTTGGAATTCTCTTCCAGTGGAAAGTCAATCAATGTGGCTTCACTTTCTTCGGAATTAAGGCTCATGTCTACAATCATGTGTAGCAATCTCTACCCATTGTCAAGCACCGGCTACATCAACCTTGGTCGAGCATTATTTCTTCATGATCTGGTATCTGATGTGGAAATTGATGTATGCTCCCACATCTTTCACATTTTGGTGAAGACAGTTAACTGAACTGCCTCAAGGAATTGTATTCCGTTTTGTCGTCTTATCTCTCGGATTTTGAAGCTCAAAGGTGTGCGTCCCTCTGCAGATGAGCGCCCTCACTCTAGGCCAAGTCCAATTAATGGTCGTACTCTTCAAGCAAGTATGAGTCACACCAAGAAGACTGTCAAGCAAGAACATCATGCTCCTCAAGGAAGCTCAAGCTCTACTTCTCATTCCTATGATGAATAGTTCAACAATATCTCCACTGCTCTTCAAGAGATGAGTACAAAGATGTTCGGGCTGGCGACTATCATGTACTCTCACCACAGACGTCTTGATTCGCAGTTCACATCACTCCAAACTCAGTTGGACGAAATTCAACGAAAGCTAGAAGAAAATGACTAGCTATTCCATGACAAAAAGGGGGAGATGATGTCGTTGATAGGGGGAGTATGGTAATAGGGGGAGAAGAAGCTAGAAGAAGAAGCCACCAGTTCTTATGTTTGATGTTTTTACTGCTTATGTTTTAGACTTAAATACTCTGGTTGAATTTCAGTTCTATTTCTGTTTTAATTTGTGACTATTCCTGATGCTTTGTAGCATATCTTGTTTGTACCCATATTGCTTTTGTAAGCTTTTAGGGTTTGTTTTATTGCACATTTGTAGGCTTTTATGGTTTGTGCCATGCATATGCAGTACCTTGTTTATGCAACCTTTATGCTTGTGTACTTGATGTTTAATGTCATACATTTTACTTCAGTACATCACTCTTGTGTCCTTGTAGGATTGTTCCTAGATGCATATACGTTCTATGCATTGGTTGAGTGATGAACACTCTTGTGTCCTTGTAGGATTGTTCCTAGAAGCATATACGTTCTATGCATTGGTTGAGTGATGAACACTTTTGTGCCCTAGTAGGATTGTTCCTAGATGCAAATACTTCGTGTATTTCGCATTGGTTGAGTGTTGGATTTGCAAATGATACTCTTCAAATGAGCTTATCATCTTCCATGTCCAGATGTTCATTCCTTGTGTGAATGAGCATAGTGATCACTTTTGTATAGTGATTACTTGTTTGATCTTGCCATGGTTTATTGTTTTTATTCCATTTTGCTTGATCATGCTAATATTGCTCCATATGCTTTTCAAGTTTTTCTACATACAATGATATTATTGTGTTGTTGTGTTTCAAGAGATACTTGTTCATATGTTTCAAGAGCTTATCAGAATCTAGAATTAGGTGTGAGTGAGTTTTGCATTTGTTCCCAAACTCACGTTTAAGTCTAGAGTCTGTTTTAGGGTTTTGTCACGGAATAGCCAAAGGGGGAGATTGTAAAGTTGTTATTTACAACTATGTATTTTGTTGGCTTTTATTCGGTGCCAAATTTGATTGTAATTATTATCAATCGTTTATACCCTGTATCTATTGTGGGATTTGTTGTAAGGGATGTGTGATAGAGAGAGAGTGTGAAGACTCAAGCATTTGGAGGCTGAAGAATTCTCGCGGGTATGTTGCGACCTAGCTTCCCGTGAAGTGAATCATGTGCCCTGCACATGCTGGAATGCGAAGAGTCAGGCCAGGTGGAGACAGCTGTGTCTCGCGAGTATCTCACGGGTAAGGCCTTCCCGCGAGACACCTACGAGGCTATCTGTTCTGCCAGCCTGTACTGAATGACTCACACTTTCTGTGCCTATCCTATATATACCCTCATTACCCACAAATGTTGAGGGATGCTTCAGAGAGAAAAACCCTAGCCAAACACATTGAGAATTAGAGATTGTCATCCCCACCTTTCTCTATACACTTGCTTGTGGTATCTCCTCAACTCTTCCCTCTCCATTTCCATACCATTGAGAGGTTAATAGCCCAAACACTTACCACACCCTTTGAGAGTGTTGTGTGACGTTTTGGTGCTGCTAGGAAGCATTGGAAGAAGCCTGGAATGGCAGATGCAACATGGAACTTGTTGCGAGATCCGGGGTTCTAGACAAGACACGGTTCCGAGAAGCCTTGTTGGAGTAGGAGCTTGGAGGGCTTAGGTATATCGGGTAGATTAGGCTTGGAGGGTCTCTTGCTAACCCATGTATCCCAACTGATTGTCTAGTGGATCGATTTCCGCTTGGAGGGCGGCGGAGAGGTTTTTCGCCGAGTTCTTCGGTTTCCTCTTCGAAAACACGTCTCGGTGTTTTCTGTGTTTGCATCTCTCTTCCCTACTCTTTTATATTCCATTACACTGCTGTGTTGCTTAGTTTATGGATTAGAGTAGCTTATTTGTTCATCTGCTCGCTTTTACACTATTCCGCACTTAGTATTAAGTTAGTGTAAAATCTATCGAGCTGTAACTTTAATTGGGGGGTCTAAATTACTCTTGTGTTTTTAACAGATTTTTGAACTTTCATTCACAAACAATAATGCTATGTAAATCAAATTCACAACATTCATAAAATCACAAATAAACTAAAATGCTATTGTAAACAAATAATTGAAGTTATCACTTACCAAAAGAAGAACCTGAGATGAAGCCGAACATGAACTGAGAATCTGAGATGAAGCCGAGAGAAATGAAAAGAAAAAAAAAAGAAAAAAGAAAAGAAAAGAAAAGAGAACCGAGAAAATGATCAAAATCAAAATCATAAAAAAGAAAAGAATACTAATTATTACCTGATGAAGTCAAGAGAAATGGAAAAAAAAAAAAAAAAAAACCGAGAAAATCAAAATCAAAATAAAAAGAAAAGAACATTACCTGATCAGCAGAGAGCAGAGCTTAAAGGGTGAGGGCGAGACCAACCAACAAGGAAAAAAGAACCAAAAAAAAAAAACCCCCAACGGAGAGGTGCGTGGCTGCGTGTTGTTGTGCGTGCTGCTGTGCGTGAGGGTGAGGCAGAGAGCTCTTGAGTTGAGTGAGAGAGTGAGGGGTAAGGTAGAAAAGTGGAAATTGAGTGAAGGCCATGAGGCAGAGAGATCTTGAGTTGAGTTGAGAGCTTGAGGTGAGTGAGAGAGTGAGGGCCGAGGGGTGAGTAAGGCAGAGTGAGGCATGAGTGATGAACTGAGATGAGAGAGTGATTAGATTAGGCTTAGGGTTAGTTTTTAGAAGACCAAAACGACGTAGTTTTAGGGGAAAAGTAAAAAAACTCCCAACAGGTCATTAACCGGTTCAACTAGGCCGGTTTTTGATTTTACGGTTAAACCGGCCGGTTTTCCCTATTTACCGGTTTTAAGCTCATTTTCGGTTTTTTACCATAATCGGACCAGATTGAAGGCCGGTCCGATCCGATTTTTAAGACTATGTGTCTCAATGCTTCCACTACTTCCTTTGACATAGGTTGCAACTCTAGCCATTCTAATTTTGCTTGAAGCTCCTTTATTTGTTTTCCCACATGACCAAATTCTGTAGCATTCCAAGTAGACAACTCAACCTTACACCTCTTGAAACAGCTTTGTAGAACCCAATCTGACTCTATGACTTAACCACTCACCCATGCATCCTTGACAACCTTTTCACACCTTAAATCCTTCAGCCACATTGATTCAAACTTAAATGTTTTTCTATGTCTCTTTTTCTTTTGCTTTTGGAACAAGTGAAGGGATAGTGGAGAGTGATCTGAAATCGAAGAAGACAAATGATGAAGCTTGGCTGTTGGATAAAGGGACATCCATTCCAAAGTAGCCAAAGCTCTATCTAATCTTTCTCTTACTTGAACCCCACTAGTTGTTTGATAAAGCCAAGTGAACTTAGATCCAATGAAACCCAAATCACACAAACCACAATGATCAATTGTAGACACAAAATCTGCCATCTGCTTTTTAGGACAGATTCTTTCACCCTCTTTCTCCGAGAGCCCTATAATCTTATTAAAATCATCAATAACCAGCCATGATAAAGAAGATGTACCTTTCAAATGTTTCAATTTTTCCCAAGATTCATGTCTCTTAGATGTATCCGGATGACCATAGAAACCCGTAAGATGCCACCAACCAATTTCTCCACCATTTACCATGCATCAATATGGTTTTGTGAAAATGTCTTAACATCAACCCTTAACTCTTCTTTCCACAACAAAATAAGACCACCACTATTTCCAATACTAGGAACAACAAAACAATTTTTCATATTGCATTTTTCCTTAATCAAATCTATCCAATCTTTTTTCAGCTTTGTCTTCATAAGGAAAACAATAATGGGCTCTTCTTTATGAAGTACCTTTGCTAAGGCATTAACTGTTCGGAGGTTCCCAAGCCCCCGACAGTTCCAACTTAAAAGACTCATTGTGCTCGGCGGGGTTGCTGAGCAGCCTCCGCCGTTAGAATAGTTGAACATACCTCTATCTTCTTTCTCTTCTCCCCTTCAAAAGAATGAAGTTCCTTACTATCTGTCTCAGCAGACTTTCTCTTTTCACCAAGGTTTGGACCTGCTTCTTTCCCCTTTGTAGAAATTTCTCTGTTATCAACATTTTGTTTCCATGTCTTCTTGGGATTACGAGTTTCCAAAGAAGAACAACCAGAGATTGATAGAGTTGTGTTTTCATTAGAAGATAAAACTCCTTTTAATGATTTCTTAGGCCAACCACGTGCTCCTTTCTTTTCTTTAGGAGTAGTATTTCGACCCACATTAAAGTGCTCAATCTGGATTGCCTCCAAAAATCCATATCATCTATGACTTCATCCCTTTTTAAACACTGATTCTCCTTTGCCACGTTTGTGCATGATGTGGCATGATGAAAGTTTGGAGTAGTAGTAGAAGCATCACCAAAATTATCAAGTTTCTCAATCTGTATTGCCTCTATCGAATCCACCTCATCTCTGACTTTTCCCCTATTTAAACATTGATTCTCCATTGCCACGTAAGGGTAAGATGTGGCATGATAAAATTTAGGAGAAGTGGCTGAAACAATACCAGAAGTATATGGGTTTGAAATTTGAAAATATAGGGGAAAAGTTATTCCTCTGATCTGAAACATGTAACTGCTCCTCAATTCTCGGCACCACCCTTACATCGTGTTTCTCTACCTGCAACAGACCCGTTGAATGCTTCACTGATGAAGAAACATACTCACCATCCTCCATAACTCCTTCCACAGTCCGAGACACCATAGCATTTACAGTTGTAGCGCGAGAGGCAGATGAAATAATCATATTATCAAAACTTCAAGGCAAACATGGACGATCTTGAGAAGCCTGAGAGGCTGAAGCTACCATCCCACCATCGACACCATGATTCCTTACTTCATATCCTTTAACTTCAACAAAAGACTTCTTTGCCGAATTAAAAAGAGGAGCCCTAATCCACGGTCCAAATTGCTGTTCATCTACTTTCAGAGTACCCTTACTTTGCAGCCAAAGTGAACAATCCTTATCATCATGAGAAACAGACCCACACCAATAACAAATATTCAGTAGCCTTTCGTACATGAATGCAGCCCAACCTACATTTTCATTATCCCAATAAATCTTTCTTCCCCTACACAAAGGCTTAGAGACATCAACAACCACCCTCACCCTCATGAAATTGGCTCCTAACATTTCCCCCTGATCTTTTGGTGTAATAACATGTCCAATAGTCTCACCAATGCTAAAAGTAGTGTCAACAGTTTGAAGTGGAAAGGGTAAATTGTGGATTTGCACCCAAAATGCTGTTGTTTTAAACCCCATCGTGTGAATAGGGGAATATCCATCAAATTTTTCAAATACAACAAGATGTCTGTCAAAAGCCCAAGGTTTGCCTTGAAGAACTCTTTCAGCATCAACTTCCAATTCAAAAGCAAACAACAAAATGTTTTCACAACCAACAGTAACATTGAATCCACCTTTTGTACGCCATAAAGGCCTGAAAGTCTTTGCAATAGCCTCAACATTTAGAGTTCTACGAGTAAAAAATTTCCCCGCAAGAACAAAATCCTTCTTCTTTCTATCAGCCCTCAGTGCAATCCTATTCTCCTCTGACTCCGACAGTGTTAATTTCTTCCAACGAGTTGGTAAATCCTCCATTGAAAAAGCTAACTAAAGTCGACACTGAACAAACCTTACCAAACGCAAACGTAAATACTAGCAATCTCCAAACAGATACAGAAAACAAAGTATTACTAGGCACAAATGTGCGAAACAGAAATCTCCAAGCAAACAGAAGAGTACTAGAGAACCCACCTTCCTTCTCAAAGAGAAGGGAAACTACATGCTACAAGAAAGAGGAGCAAAACTACCTCTACGGGAAAGCCAACTGCTCTTACTTGAGAACTAATCTTTGTTGGCGTGTAATTAATCTCTCTCTCTGTCTCTGTCTCTGAGTTGCTACCTTTCTCAATCTCGTAGTTTTTCTAACATCGAAGCGCGAGGATTTCTCAGATTTAATTCTGGTAAGTGTTTTTTTTTCTTTTTTTTCTTTTTCCATGAAACCTTAACAATATTACGGTAAATGTTTTTTTGTGTTCCTGATTCAGTTGGGTATTTTTACTTCTAAACCCTAATTCTATTATTCTGGGTCCTCTGGGTTTTCTAAATATGTTTTATTTTTTAGGTTAAAATCATTTTATTTAAACAATGCTATTGATTTAATGAGTAATTTTATTCATTTACTCCTGGTTTTGAATTAGCTCTGGTTTTTTTTTTTTTTAAATAAAAAAGTTTTATTACTTGTTTGTAGAAATAATGCCATATAGTAGGAATCTTACAATGATCAATTAAATATGATAAGTTTTGGGTATTTTTTTAATATTCATATTTTATGTTCTTGGTGAAATAACATAAATTGACCTGAACAAGTTTTGGGTATTTTAATCTAGTATTATAATTCATTCTTATTTCCTTTTGGATTTACTTTTTTTTTTCTTTGTTAATTTGAATTGGGTATTGCTTTATTTATTTATTGGTAAGTTACACGCATACTGTCATGTTCTCGAGTCCGTAACTTGGCCCTCCATCCCATTATTATGGTAGGAGGATGTGCAATTTGTGTTAAGAGTTTAGTGGCAAGATGGTCTTTAAATTAAGTGTGTTGTGTGCGCTATAAAGTATGAAATTTGAGCAATTATTCTCCATGAGTTTCACTAGATATACATGTGCATTGTTTTTTCTAATTATATAGAATTTCTTATTTTCAAGCACATATTCTAAGAATGATTTTGCTCTCTTAAATTGATTCAGACATAACCCACTGTATTTTTATCTTAGATCAATGAGTCGTTGATTACTGTCACTAGGAGATAAGTCATTAATGCCAGTATTAGAGATTGAACACCATTTTCTTATGCATTCATTGTATTAATTATGCAGGTGATATCGCTACAAACGCTCTGCGGTAGAGGCTTATTTCTTGTAAGTTACCACTTATCCTAATCGTTATTTTATTATTCTGCAGAAAAGCACCACTTCTCTAACTTTTTCATACTTTCTTAATTTTACAAAGCTTCCTGCCAAATGGTTCTGTATTTTGTTAGATTAATTTCAATAAAAACTAGTTTGGTAAGTTAATAAAATTCTATAAGAATTATATCTAAACTAGTTTAGGACACATCTTTACCTATAGTTGGTGCCTAGATTGCCTATTGTTGCTGATAGGCAAATTTTTACTCATTAAAAGAATAAGGTTCATTTGGCGCCACTTTCAACTTTTAAGCACAACAGAAACTTAGGGCAATGTGGTCCAACCTAACTCAATTGGCACCTCCTCCCTTCATACATTCTAGGTGGAGGGTGAGGTGGGTTCAAGATTCATTGGGTGTGTGTGTAACTTGCCAATAAATTAAAAAAAAAAAAAAAAAAAAAACATATTTGAATAAGTGTTTCTATCTATAAGATAATAAAATACACATCAACATCAAAGGGGTTTGAGGGATAACCCTGTGGTTCTGTCCTTTCTTGTGGTGCTTGGGCACTATGGTTCAAACTCCACTAGCCCCCTCCCCCTCTTTACCTATCCAAAAAAAAAAAACCTGTACACATCAACATGAAGGTTTGTTTATGCTTCAATTAAGGTTGTGGGTTCAAGATTCATCGGGCGCATGCATAAATTACCATAAAAAAATGCATATTTGAACAATCTATCTATAAGATAATAAAATACACATCAACATGAAAGGGATTCAAGAGATACCCTGGTGGTTCTAGCCTTTCTTGTGGTGCTTGGGCACTGTGGTTTAAACCCCACCAGCCCTTCCCCCTCTTTACCTATCCAAAAATAAATAAACTATACACATCAACATGAAAGCTATTTATGCTTCCATCGATTTCCAAGTGTGCCATCTATAAGATAATAAAATGCATGAAAAGGGTTTGAGGGATACCCAGGTGATTCCAGCCTTTCTTCTAGTGTTTGGGCATTATGGTTCAAACCCCACTAGCTACCTCCCCTCTCTTTACCTATCCAAAAAAATTGTACACATTAACATGAAGGCTATTTATGCTTCCATTAGATGGTACACATGTTGATGTGGTGGAAGAAAGGGCAATGATGATGTCGAAAAATCAACAGTAAGCCACACGGTTCTCACATGCTCGAAATGACACCTGCATAATGCAAAAAGGAGAAGACCTCACAGAGAGCACCGGTGTGGTCCCGGCCAAATACCCTCCGAAGGTCAAGTTAGAACTTTTCACAACTCTAGAGTGCCAGAGCTGGGGTGAATTATGCGTACCTTAGTTTGTGAGGGTATTGGGGCTTTAATAGTAGTAGATAGTTGACACCTCTTCCTTGGGTTAGAAGTCTTTTCCTTATAGGAATCCTTATAAGCGTATATTGCGGAATCCTTTCCTTGTAGGAGACTAACATTAAGCGTGGGGTACAAGACATTTCCTTATATATGTGGTGGCCAAGTCAAGATTATGTTCGAACTGTCAGCTTTAGTAGCTTCAGCTTTCCATCCTCCCTACATTAACCTCGTCAGTTTAAAGCTGTAGACTTCCTACTGTCTACTTGTTGATGGACACAAGTAAAGCCAGCGGGTTGGTTTGGAATGTCGTTCTATGCCTTCCCTTTGGTGGGCGTATATTCATAATTTTTACCCTTATCAGGCAATACAACCCAAAATGTGATGGTTGCATGTGACACTAATATTCTATTCGCATTTGCCATGATGAGATGGGAAAGTTAGCAAACAACACACATTTTTTATGTAATTTGTAAACCATAATTAAACTTTCTGAAGCCACCGCCAAGAGCATAATTGGTTGGTCAATTGTTGGTTACAATGATATCTTTTGTGTGTGAATGTGAAAGTACTATATGATATATTTATTTATTTTATGGGGAAATACTATCTATTTGATTCTAAATACCCCATGATGAAAGGCTATATGCAACCATAAGGGGTCTAACACACCATCTTGCAGATATTTGATGAAGACGCGGAGGACTAGAGTATTAAGAGGGATTCAAGAACATATTCAAAGACTTGTTACATCTACTACCATGCCTTTTCATAATTTTATCAAAATATATGATAAGGGGTTCAAGTGATAGCCCAGCCATACTAACATCATTTTATGGTGCCTCAATCTGTGGTTTGAATCTCTTCTCTCACTTCTCTGCTTAGAGCTTTGCTCTTTGCCATTGTGGCCCCCCGTCTTTTCCTCTCGAGACGTTTGGCTTAGAAAGCAGCTTTTTGCTTTGTTTGTGGTAGTATTGAAATGAATTGGTCATTTGTTGATGTTATTCTGATGGACTGTAGTTTGACTTGATTTTTTTATTGCAATTTTCTCTTAGGGGCTATGTTCTCCCCAGCATATACTCTCTGTAAATATTTTATTATCATTATACCATATTTATATATATAGAGAGAGAGATGGATTATTGGTATAAACTTGATTTTCATTTTTGGTTGATCTTTTGATCACATTTAAAAGTAGTGAATATCAAATTAACTTAGGAATAGTGACGTAGGACAAGGGGAACAAATAAAACCTGATTTATAACTCTTGGGGCTGATTTGGATAGCTTGGGTTTTGAAGAATTAGTGTTAGGTTTTTGTGGGGAATAAGCTAGAAAATAATAGGGATTATAGGGTTTCCAAGGGAGTAAGGCTTAGTAGGGTTTAGGGATGAAGCAAAGGAGAACAATCAGGGTTTGGGTAGCTGTTCCTATTCTGCTATGAATAGTAAATAAAATAAAAGATAAATTCTAGGTATCACACTTAGACTTCCTAGGTATCACACCTAGGGTTCCTTGGTATCACACCTCGGAGAATGTTGCATTCATAGCTCTTAAATTCTAAAAACATTTATCATTTCAATAGAAAGCATTACAACTTTTTAAATAGAAGTCTAATTCCTAATCTTAGTTGAACTAGGATTTCTTAAAACCCTAAGAAGACTTAGATTTGGACTCCTTAGGCTTTTACAAATAAACCCAATTAAGTGTGTGTTTGGCCCCAAATTAAAAAAGTTAGCTTATTTGACTATTCAGCTTATTTTTGCTTCTATTCATGGGCGCACTGCACTTTTTGGTACTATTCATGAGTCTTACTGTATTATTTTAGCTAACTTTTACCTTTATCTACAGTACTTTCAACAAAAAGTTTTCAGTTTCAGCAAAATAAACGGATCCCAAACAGACCCTAAATAACCAAACTTAAATAAAACTCAAAAGAAGATCTAATAGACTGTTAGCACAACTCATCCTAGCATATTATGAAATTACAAAATTGCTCTTGATAAATAAAATAAAATAAAATATAATTAATCTGTCTTCTCACTACCTCCTTCATCAAATAGGTATAGCTTAAGGCTTAAGGCATGATGATGATCTCCTAAAGGTAAACTTTATCGGGCATAATGGCATTTAAGTTGCATCTAATTCATAAAGATAATGGTTTGGCCCATTGTTAGTATCTTTGTGATTTTGTGATAGAATTTGAATAAGATGGTGAATTTGGTGGTAAGGGCCATAGGTATGAAAAGCTTTTATCTTAATGTTTATATATAGTTAACACAAAGCCCGTTCTTAGATCATCCACAGCAATGGAGTTAAAAATTTAGCTATTTAGCTCCACCAAAAGTTACTTTATCTATTTTACCTACACACATGCTGCAGCAGTAGATTTATTTTAGCTTTCAATACAATAAAATAATATAAACATCACAATAAAATAATATATCTTTTACAATAAAATAATATATCCCACTACCCAAAAAACATTCACAGCAACAACCACAACCACCTCTACCATCAACCATACAGCCACAACCACCACCACCACCACCACTACCACCAGTCCACAGCAAGGAAAAAAAAAATCACCAACCGAAATCTCCAATCTTTTTCCTCAACCCAGACCAAACAAAATCAACAATCACAAACAAAATAAAAAATCACCAATCATAGAGCTGGGCTTTAGCGAGGAGGACAGTGTCGACGTGGGTCTGATCAGCAGAAGAGAAGTGGGTTTAAGGCGGATGGATCTGATCGGCTGAAAACCAAAACAATGGGATAGGGAAGGCAACGACGGCTTCAACGATGAAACCCAGAGAAACCCAGAACTTGGATCGACGATGAAACCTACGAAATCCAGAGAAACCCAGGCTTTTCGGTGTTGGGTGAGCCTTGAGATGGAGGACTGGGCGGAGGTGTGGGTGGATCGGCGGCTTGGGGCTTGGGTCGGCTTAGGCCGGTGACGTTGAGGCCGGTGGAGGCGTGGGTTGGAAAAGTTGAAACAGAGAGGTGAAAGTGACTGAGAGTGAAAGGGGCATGGTGTGAGGTGAGAGAGGCATGGTAGGAAGACTTTTATTATTTTAATCGAACCGGGAGTAAACTATTAATTTTTTTGTTTAGCTCTCAACTACAGTGCACATCTATCTATAGATGTGCACTGTAGAAATGGAGCTAAAAAAAATAAGTTTAGCTCCATTGCTGGAGCATGGTTTTTAGGTGTTTGGGGAGCTAAAAATACCAATATGGTTTTTTAGCACCACTGCTATGGATGCTCTTAGCGTTTAAAGCAAAGCAAAAAATCCCATCAAATCAAAGCAAAGCACAGGGCTTTGATTTGATGAGATTCTTAGTGTGGGCAAGAGAGGGACAAAGTCACGTTCCTGATTTGATTTGGATTGCGTGTTCAGCGTTTGCGTTTTCCTCTTCTTCTTCTTTTTTTAGCCGTAATATTTGATTTTTCAGCAATACCAGTGGATCTCATACATTGTTCACAGGATCCACAAACCTCACTTTTCAGCAACTTTTTTATTAAAAATGGATCATACGGTACTATTTACACATTTAAAAATTATTTTGCTACAGTGTTTTCAGTTTTCAGCAAAATAAGCTGTATCCAAACGGAAGAGTACAACATTGGCAATCATTCAAAGGTAGCTTCTATGTGTTTTTTCTGGGTGGGGTGAGTAACTTCTGAGTGTTAACAAAAGATAACACTATTTATAGTTGTTCAATAGTGTTCCATTCCCTTATAAATTAATTAGTGTGTATTAATTTTAAATTATCACTAATTTGTGTGACTTGTAAGAAAGTTTTGTAAAAAAATATTTATATAATACTTTAATAAAATAAAATTCCAAATATAAATTGTAGAAAGCTTTGGTGTCGTTTAAATATATAAAAAACTTTAGATAATACCCAACAAATTTAATGATAATTTGCTTACTTTGAGTTACTTATATGTAGGTTGAGTTTGCCATTGACTTAAAAAGCTAGCTTTTTTTTGCTACTATTCAGTTTATTTTTCCTACTATTCATAAGTCCAATTGCATTTTTTGGGTACTATTTATGGGTCTCACTGTACTATTTTAGCTACCTTTTAGCTTTATCTATAGTACTTTTAGCAAAAAAAATTTAATTTCAGTTAAATAAGTTGTTCCCAAACGGACTCAGTCTAATAAAATTCATTATAAGAGCATTCGCAGCAGTGGAGCTAAAAATTTAGCTTTTTAGCTCCACCAAAACTTACTCTATTTATTTTACCTACACACATACTGCAGCAGTGGATCTATTTTAGCTTTCAACACAATAAAATAATATAAATATCACAATAAAATAATATATCCCTACAATAAAATAATATATCCCACTGTCAATAAAACATCCACAGCACAACCACAACCACCTCTACCACCACCACCACCACCAGTCCATAGCAAAAAAAAAAAAAAAAAACCAATCACAGACCAAACAAAATCACCAATCTTTTTCCTCAATCCAAACCAAACAAAATCACCAATCACAAACAAAATAAAAAAAAACCAATCACAGAACTGGAGATGGAGGACTAGGCGGAGGCATGGGTCGGAGATGTGTGGCTTGGGGCTTCGATCGGCGGCAAGGACGGCTAGGACAGCGTGGGTCTGAGGCGATCGGCAGTTGGGACGACTGGGATGGCGTGGGTCTGAGGCTGGGACGGCGTGTGACTGGGACGGCGTGGGTCTGAGGCTGGGACGGGCCGAGCCGAACCGGAGCCACCCGCGTGGCGGCGTTGAGGTGAGCTGTGATGAAGGTGCGAATGGAGGAGTCGTCTTCATTGGAGTTTCAGCGTTTGTGGCTTTAGGGGCTTCCTCGTCAGAATTGTTGTCGGAATCAATGTGGGTGATGGGGCTTGAGTTTCAGATGTGATGGTGGGGAGGGCCGGCGGCGGTAACAGAAAGGTGAGAGCTTGAGAGAAATTTCAGATGGGAGTTGAGACTGAGACTGAGAGAGAGCACAGTGAGATGAGAATAAAAGAAATAAAAAAATATACCAAGTAGTGTTATTTTAATCCGAAGCTGAATAAAAAATTAATTTTTTTTTTAGATGTCTGCTACTGTGCACATCTATAAATAGATGTGCACTGTAGCAAATCAACTAAAAATTATAAGGATGCCTCCACTGCTGCATGGCTGGTTTTGGTATTTTTGTGGAGCTAAAATAGCATTATAGCTATTTAGCTCCACTGCTGCGAATGCTCTAAGAGAGTTTTAATTAATTGATTCAACTAACATTTAACAACCATCATAAGAAAATCTAACACTTCATTTATATCATATTTAATGAATTTATATTGCTGTTATGTTTTTAGAGATTGTGATTTAAGAAAATAATTTTTTTAACCTTTTTTAATCCAATTTTTAAAATATTTAAATGGTGCAAAACTAATTTTAATAGTTCTATTTCCATATATCATAATATTATACAAAGGTAGCTTCTATGTGTTTTTCTGGGTAGGGTGAGTAACTTCTAAGTGTTAACAAAAGATAACACTATTTATAGATGTTCAATAGTGTTCCTTTCCCTTATAAATTAATTAGTGTTTATTAATTTTATTTATCACTAATTTGTGTGACCTGTGAGAAAGTTTTGTAAAAAATATTTATATAATACATTAATAAAATAAAAATCATAATAATAAAAATTGTAGAAAGATTAGGTGTAGTTTAAATAAATAAATAAAATTAGATAATACCCAACAAATTTTTTAATGATAATTTGCTTAACTTGGGTTACTTAGTCTAATAAAATTCATTATAAGTGAGTTTCAATTGATTCAGCTAACATTTAATAATCATCATAAGAAAATCTAACACTTCCTTTATATCATATTTAATGAATTTTTAATTATATATAGCTGTTATGTTTTTAGAAATTGTGATTTAAGAAAATAATTTTTAACTTTGTTAAATCTAATTTTCAAACTATTTAAATGGTGCAAAACTAATTTTAATAGTTCTATTTCCATATATAATAGTGCATTCAGGATTGAATAATTGGTGGAAACTTTAGGACACTTTTTTGGCATTCTCTCTCATAATGTGTTGTTCCTTTAAATTAATCACCTGAAAATGATTTTTGAAATATATTTTGACTTGAGAACATGTTGCTTTCACGAAAAATTATTTAAATAAAAATGATTTTTAAGAATATGTTTGGTTTTATACTATTTTTTGTTTTTGTAAATTTAAAAATAGGAACCAAAAGACTGAGGTTCATAGCTTGAGGTGAGATAATATCAATCCCAAACAAAGCCATGTTACTAAAAGGGTTAATATTGTGTTGGCAAAATCCGTGTCAAATTTTCAAATGAAATTGGAATAATTTTTCATGTATTCATTTCATTTGAGTTGTAATTCTAACAAGTCTTTATGGTTGAAGAGTTGAAAGAAAAAGTTTAAAGTGCCGCATTGAAAATCTCGGTCAAGCTTGGCCCACGTGTGTCTGAATATGGAACCCACCCACGTACATTGGAAGTATCGAAACAAAAATAAATAAATAAATGAGATAAATATAAATTGGAAGGTAAAATTTTCACCAACCCATAAACATCCAACCGAGATGGGGAGGATTTGTGTGGAAAATGGAAATAATTTCGATTTATTTTTGGGGCTAGAGTTTGACTTTTCAAATCATTTGTGAATCTTCTTATTATTAAGTCAGTTGTTGATTAGAAGGCAGGTGTTGAGGTAATTATAAGGGATGAGCATGGCAGGGTTATTGCATCCATGGCAGATAGTATTTCTCTGCCCTTTTCTGTTGATGCAGTGGAGGCTTTTGCAGCCAAGGAAGCACTTAAGTTCACTCAAGAGCGTGGTCTATCAGCCATTGTTCTCAAAGGTGACTTAAAGCGCACTATTGATTCTCTGTTGTGCGAGGACGTATGCCTAGCAGCCATTGGACACCTCATAGATGTAGCAAAGATGTCTGGTATTGGAGTGGGAATACGGGAGAGTAATGGAGTTGTTTTGGCTTCTTTCTCACAAAAAATCCCTCAAGCATACGAGGCTGAAGTGATTGAGGCGCTGGCAGCCCTCAATGCATTATCATTTGCGTTTGAGCTGGGATTTCGTAGTACTATCCTTAAAGGTGATTCTCTTGGACTGACTCAAGCTTTGAAGTCAGAAGAGTGTAGCTTATCACCAACGGGTTTGCTGTTTGAAGATGTGAAAATGTTTGCTAACAATTTTGTAAGATTGTTGTATTCTTACGTTAAGAGAAACAACAATGGGGTTGCTTATAGTCTGGCTAAAAATGCATTATGCATACCAGATTTTCAAGTATGGATGGAAGATGTCCCATCACATATTGTTTCGATTTTACAATTGGATGTAGTTGAATTTCATTAATAAAATCCATCAGTTTCTTTCTCAAAAAAAAAAAAAAGTCAGTTGTTGATTACTTTTCACACTTCAATTATTAGTGTTTGGATAGAAATTATTTGCGTTTTGAGTTTTGCGTTTTTTTCTCTTTTTTTTTTTTTTTTTTTGTTTTGGCATGCGTTTCAGGAGATAAATGGCCACTATTTATTTACTGTTTATAAACAGTAGTCGTAATATTAGACCTTTTAGTCATTTTTTAATACACTAGTGGGTCCCGTACACTGTTTACAGGACTCACAAATCTTGCTTTTCAACTAATTTTTCATTAAAAATAGGTCCATGGTACTATTTACACATTTAAAAATTATTTTGCTACAGTATTTTCAGTTTTCAAAACAAACCCAAAGCTCTCATTGTTGACATTCTATATATATATATATATATATATATATATTCTTCCAAAACAATTATAAAAGAATATGCATGAGTGCATGACATGTATCGATGTGGTTTTGATACCATTCAAACAGTTATAAAATAAAAAATAACCATTCAAACTAAACGGGTAGCCATAAAACGTGTTGGCTCTATGAAGTTAATGCCACTTTTTCTTGTTTCAAAAGAGAATGTCTGCCGCAAAAAGCATGGAAAAAAAACATTTTGGCCGCTTAGCTATTTTCAAGAACAAAAATAGATAATAAACTCACGAAGAAAAAAAAAAAAATGCAAATGTACAAAAAAATGTAGCAAAATTTGACTTGATGAGTAGCGTAGTAGTAAATGGCGTAGTCTCAACCTTTAAGCAAAACATAAAAACTTTTGTTAGTACCAAGTGCGTGTGAATTTGTGATTTGTCTATTTGAAAATAACACTTCCCTTTTTTTTCTTTTTTTCCTTTTTTTTCATTTCAAAGCAAGTCCATTCAAAGTTCATTATTGGTTTTGTTTAATAAAAAAATTAACATGCTCCTACCAATTAAAACATAGCAAGTTCATTAGATACATCATTAAACATTGGTATATATATATATATATATATATATATATATATATATCCTCATGCAAATAAATTTATATACCACAACAATATTAAAGCTTTAATTCTATTTTCTTTATTGGTTATGGATACTCAACAAATTAGTTAAGATGGGTCACATGAATTATTTTTATCTATTCTATTTCATCTGAAATCATACTCTTTATCACATTCTTAATTTATAAGTCTTTTTTATATTTTTTATATTATTACTTTTACTAATATTGATATTTTTAGTTTTCTTACATACCCTTTTGCATTCCTTTAACTTTCATCAACTCCCAAATAAATAAATTTAACATGGTATAAGGTGTAACAATCTAGATATCCCTAATCACCTTCAGTTTTAACCTTTTTAAACTAAGTAATTATATATTTCAAAGTTCAAACCAACAAGTATTTAGTGGAATTGACTAAAAAGGACTAAATGAGTTAAAATTTAGAATTAAACAGAATAAAAGAGTGATTCAACTTTCAAGGATGTACCCAATGTAGAGTTGTAATTTGTAACTTGTGGGATATTAAAGTGGTTGAATCTTTGTTGAAATTGCCAACGTGGGATCACTACGATGTGATCAAGTGATCACATCATAGTTAGGGCTATTACATTATGCAATCTCTTTCACATCATTTTCAAGGTTTTCAGATCCGGACTGTTCATTGAACTGTAAAAGGGAGAGGTTCAAAGTTTTTGAGGTCGAACCGAGGTCAAACCGTGATGATGTCATAATTAATTTAATAATTAATTAAAGCTTAAATATAGATATTAAATTTATAAAACTAGCAAAATTGACAATATATCTATATATGTAAGGAAAATTTAATGATTTTCAAACATATATTTAATAATTAAATAAGAAAGTTAATAAAATAAAATAATAACCATGAAAACATTAAAATTTATGATTAATTTTTGAAGTAAAGTTGAATATCTTTGAAAGATTTTAATTATAATTTTTTTTAATTCCTTGTAAGAGATGGATAATTTAATTAAGTGGAATAAAATTGTGTTAAGTTGTTAAAAAAAAAAAATTGCTAAGGGGTTGGACCGCACGGTTTTGACCGGTTCGTGCGGTCCAACCCCCATTTTAGGGGGTCACGGAATTAACAAAAAATCTGGTTCTTTATGCTTAAAAAATCGGTTTTCATCACGGTTCTCGATTTTCATAGTCCGACCTCCCAGTTCGGTCTGGGTCTGAAAACCTTGATCATTTTCACTTTTTCAAAATTTTAAACTCTTTTTTAACTCTAAACTTTTTTTACCTTTTTAACTTTCTTGATTCAATGGTTAATATTAAAAGTTAACTTTTTAACTTTTGATTTGAAGAAGGTATTGCATGGTGCATCAGATTTCGATCCCTAGATGTGGCTGGCCTGCTGGTTTGTGTCCAAACCCCCCATCAAACATGGGTGGGTGGGTGTGCACGGTTCGGTTGGTGTTGTTTTTTCTTAAATTTATAACCGAACCGATAGGGATCGGTTTTTTCATAATTGGAATCGATGTAAACCGCTTAGGGTTGGTTTTCCGACCTATAGCGGTGCGGTTTTTGCTGTCAGTTTAATCGAGTTCGTCGATTTTGAAATATTAAAAATTTTTATTTTTTTTTTTAATATCAATACAATGAATTCCATTTTCTTTTTATCTTTCTTCTAGATGATTATGCTGATCTCTATTTTACCAGAAGGAAAGAAATTGGCTTTTGTACATACATTTGTTTCAACTGTCTGTTACAAAGTCTGTTCTTTTATGTGATTTAATCAGCAAAGAACGTGATGCTTGAATATAGATATGGAACCCTTCTTCGTTATTTTGCCAATGGTTTCTCGGCTCCCTTGGGTAGCATGAAAAATACAAAGCCCAAATTTAGGCCCAGGCCACACCCAAAATTATCTAAAGGCCCAAAACTCAAAAATAACCAACAAGAGAAAAAAAAAAAAAAAAAAAAAAATTCCCAAAAAGGGAAACGAACACAGCCGACAGCTCTCTCTACTTTCAGACAAGACTCTCAGTCGCACTCACACACACGCTTCTACTTCTCTAAATTCCTAAAAATGCAAAACACAAACCAAGTTGAAGTCCAAGAGTTGTGATTTTCGAAGCCTATTATGATGGTACGGCCACAACACCAACTCTCTTTGCAAACCAAAACCCACATCATCGGATCATTCTCCTCCTCCAATGGTCAGGTACGCCACTCCTCTCCTGCTCTCTCCACTCCACCCAATCAGATTCCTCCACGTGTCCCGTCCCCTTCACCGGATCGAATCCAAGCTAACCCGGCCCGAATTAACCGATCGGATCTCCCGCCTCCTCGTACTCCAACGGCACGACGCCATATCCAACCTCTCCTTCGACTTCTCCGACGGACTCGTCGACTCCGTTCTCCGAAAACTCCGTTTAAACCCTAGCGCTTGTTTAGGGTTTTTCAAATTGGCCTCTAAGCAAAAGACGTTCAGACTCAACGTTAAATCTTATTGTAAGATTGTTCACATTTTGTCTAGAGCTCGAATGTACGATGAAACGAGGTCGTATTTGAATGAATTGGTTGGTTTTTGTAAGAATAACTACACTGCGCTTTTTGTTTGGGACGAGCTCGTTAGGGTTTATAGGGAATTCACGTTTTCGCCGGTTGTTTTTGATATGGTTTTGAAAATTTATGCTGAGAAAGGTATGATAAAGAATGCACTACATGTGTTTGATAATATGCCTAAGTATGGTTGCTTGCCGAGTTTGCGGTCTTGTAATTGTTTGTTGAGTAGTTTGGTAAGGAAAGGCGAAAGTCACACTGCTGTATTGGTTTATGATCAGATTATTAGGATGGGGATCGTGCCGGATGTTTTCACGTGCACGATAATGGTGAATGCTTATTGTAAGGAGGGGAGAGCGAGTAGAGCTTTGGAGTTTTTGAAAGAAATGGAGAGTTTGGGTTTTGAGATGAATGTAGTGACGTACAATTGTTTGATTGATGGGTATGTTGGTGTTGGGGATGTGGAAGGAGTGGAAAGGGTGTTGAGGTTGATGTCTGAAAAGGGGATTTCGAGGAATGTTGTGACTTATACAATGTTGATTAAGGGTTATTGCAAGCAAGGTAAGATGGAGGAAGCAGAGAAGATGTTTCAAGAAATGAAGGAGGAGGAGAAGGAAGGGTTGGTGGTAGTGGATGAGCGTGCTTATGGAGTGTTGGTAGATGGGTATTGTCGAGCTGGCAAAATGGATGATGCCATTAGGGTTCGGAATGAGATGTTTGAGATAGGCTTGAAGATCAATATATTCATTTGCAACTCATTAATCAATGGGTATTGTAAGCTTGGTCAGGTTCATGAAGCAGAGGGAGTTTTAATGCGTACGGTGGAGTGGAACCTAAAGCCAGATTCTTATAGTTATAATACTCTCTTAGATGGGTACTGTAGGGAAGGTCATATAAGCAAGGCTTTCAAGTTTTGTGACAAGATGCTATATGAAGGAGTTGAACCAACTGTTGTAACTTACAATACTCTTCTCAAGGGTCTATGTCATGCAGGTGCCTTTGATGATGCTCTACGCCTTTGGCATTTAATGCTGAATAGAGGGGTGGATCCAAACGACATTGGCTATTGTACTCTTCTTGATGGGCTGTTCAAGATGGGGGATTTTGACAGGGCTTTTGTGGTGTGGAAAGATATTTTAGCACGGGGATTTACTAAGAGCAAGGTTGCTTACAATACAATGGTAAATGGATTATGTAAATTGGGGAAATTAGTTGAAGCAGAGGAGATTTTTGAAAGGATGAAAGAGGTAGGATGTTCACCTGATGGAATAACATACCGAACCCTGGTTGATGGATATTGTAAAGTTGGAAAAGTTGAAGAAGCTTTAAAACTTAAAGAGACAATGGAAAGAGAAGCTATTATTTCTTCCATTGAAATATATAATTCTCTTATTTGTGGTGTTTTTAAGTGTAGGAAATTAAGTAAAGCGATGGATCTTCTTGCTGAGATGCAGACTAAAGGATTATCCCCAAATGTTGTTACTTATGGCATCTTTATCGCTGGTTGGTGCAATGAAGGGATGCTGGATAAAGCCTTTAGTGCATATATTGAGATGATTGAAAAGGGTTTTGCGCCCAATGTAATCATTTGCAGCAAAATTGTGAGCAGCCTGTATAGGCTTTGTAGGATTGACGAAGCAAGTTTGCTTTTGCAGAAGATGGTGGATTTTAATATTGTTTCACATGAAAGATGTTTTAATAAGTCTCTCAAGGATGACGCTAGACATCTAAACATATTGAAAGTTGCTAATTCATTTGAAGAAAATGCAAAAAAAATTTCTCTACCCAACAAAATTGTGAACAATATAGCTATTTTTGGGCTATGCAAGTCTGGGAAGGTAGATGATGCAAGAAGATTATTGTCAGAATTGTTGCTTAGAGGCTTTAGTCCTGATAATTTTACTTATTGTACCCTAATTCATGGCTGTTCAGCCACTGGCAATGTGAATGAAGCTTTCAACTTACGAGATGAGATGCTGAAGCAGGGTATTGTTCCAAACATTACTACATACAATGCTCTTATTAATTGCTTGTGTGAGTCAGGAAATATGGATCGAGCACTGAGGCTTTTCTATAAACTTCACCGTAAGGGGTTAACTCCTAATGTAGTTACCTATAATATTTTGATTGATCAGTACTGTAAAATTGGTAATACTAGTGAAGCCCTTAAATTGAAAGATAGAATGGAAGAAGAAGGGATTGCTCTATCTATTATTACCTACTCTGCGTTGATTAATGGTTTTTGCAAGCTGGGAGATATTGAAGAATCTACGAAGCTTTTGGATCAAATGATCAAGGCTGGCGTGCACACAGACATGAAGAAATTCTCCAAGCTTCATAATATGACTCAGATGAGATGTCCCTCTTCTGGTATTGTTTCTCCTGAGCCAGCGATTTTAGACGATTGCTTAGATGCTGAAGGAATGCCTAATAATTACTACATGTCTGAAGCTATGAGTTGAGGCACTCTGTGAACTAAGAACTTTTTGT
The DNA here is from genome assembly GCA_019022515.1 of Quercus aquifolioides. Lineage (NCBI taxonomy): Eukaryota > Viridiplantae > Streptophyta > Magnoliopsida > Fagales > Fagaceae > Quercus > Quercus aquifolioides. Next base: position 31,907,455 of record CM032335.1, on the reverse strand, counting down.
GAGAAACATTCTATCATTGAAATGATTTTGAGTTTGCTATGGCGTTGTGTTCACAAGTGCATCCTTATGCATTAACATGCAAATTGTGGAGATGTAGGTTGTAACCTCTATATTAAGGAGGACTATGTTCTAGTCTCTTAGAAACCCAGGTAATTTTCTTTGCAAATGGGATCTGTTTCCTTCTTTGTTGCAAGATTGTGCTAGTAAAGGTGGTTTCATTGGTGCAGGATACATTTAGTCAGAGTCATCCCAAAGCATATGTTCCTCTGTAGTTTCTTTGTCATCAAACTACATATCACTTCTTCATTCCGGAAGTTGCGCTTCATGAAGTAGTTCCCTGGAGGTCCTCTATTTGGAACCAAGGTGATCATTATTATTGCAGACAAATTGCTGATGGGTCAAAATCCAAACCAATTATTTCTAGGAGAAATTCCTGTTATCTAATTCTTGCATTCTGTCTCTAGTGCAAATGTATTGCAGACTAACATGTTGGTCCTCTATGTTGTTTAGATTGTCTAGCAATTTTCTTGCTCAATAGCTCTTAGTTGGCATAAATGGTTTCCTTGTAGTGAAAAAGAGAACAACATATGCTGAATGTCTTAAACGTCATAAGGTGGCAGTACATGGAACCCAGGGAATCTACAGAAAATGGGATGTATTATATGTGCAGTTCCTTACTGAAGATCTTGTCCAAAATGAAGCTGGGGTTGCATTTTTTCTCCATCAGGTACTCTTAAATTGTTGTGCAACTATTTGACCCATGCAAATGTTGTATATGGTTTGAACTTTTGAAGGCTAAATATTTTTGTCATGCATCTGAATTCTTATGGAAGTGTACTTAGAAACTTGTCATGCGAATATAGAGATATGTATAGGTTTGCATTATTCAATCAAAAGATCCATATTTTGGCACCTAGTTAGATATGGAAAGTTTGAAACCTATACTCATTCTGATTGTTCGATTTCTCTTTAATGTTCTTGGGGAATGAATTTCTAGTAAAATATCTGAGTAAGTTTTTGTTTTTTCTAATCGTCCTCCTTTGTCCATGTTACACACTTATTCCAGGTTATTGTTTTGTGCTTTGAGAAGCCCTCTCAATATATCATTATTACTTGACTCATCTTATAGGCCAAGATTGGGGCCTGAACGCTTGTTTGCATGTTCACTGCCTTTTCAAGCTTGCAATAGAACTTTTGCTCGATGGTCATCCACCTGATCATGCTTGCAATGGAAATGTTGCCTGATCGTTGTCCAACTAATAACCTCAATAGCTTGTCTTTTGGGGAAGCTCTACAAGAGAGCCTAAATTTGGAAAATGTGGAATCTCCTCCTCCCCGATATGGACATGGGAATATATATCAACCCATGCCAATGTACTATCCTTTGGGGTCAAGGTATTTTAGCTTTGAGTTAAATCAATGCATCATCTCAATTTCTGGCCCTAGTTTAGCCCGCGCATGTATAGAATGTTTTTTCACAACAATAAACTTTAGCTGTTGGGTGCAATTATCATGCCCCATCTATTTTAAAGGTTTTAATTTTTTTTAAATTTATTACTCTCTCTCTCTTTCTCTCTCTCTCTACTAATTTTGGTTTTTCCTGTAGGATTTGTGCTGGTTGCTACACTGAGATTGGTTACGGAAGATATCTGAATTGCCTTAATGCAGTTTGGCATCCTGAATGCTTCTGATGCCATTCTTGCAACCTACCAATTTCTGATAATGAGGTGCAAAATTTTATTCCTACTCAGCTCCCAAATCACTCTAGTTTGTTGCTGATTCGAGTCTTGGCATCTGTGGTTCTTTTATTAGAAGTCTTGTTTGAATTACCTGTAATCTTTCTTTTCCCTCTCTTTTTCTACGTCTGGAAATTATCCATATCATAAAGCTTGCTACAAGGAGAATTACCACCCAAAATGTGATGTTTGCAAGCACTTTGTAAGTATCTCTTGAATGAACAATATATGGCTTAATTCTAATTTTGCATAAACTGGCATGCTTCACTTTTTTGTATTCATGGTGAAGGAGAGTTAATAGATAAGGATGGATTTTGAGATATGATGCATCTTTAAATTTGATGCATAGCTAATTTTAGATATGATGCATCTCATTTTAAATCTGAAGGAATGTAAATACGATTACGATGCATGTGCATATGAAGGATAATCAGAGAGCAAACTCTAGCTAATAAATTGGCTTGAACACCCACATTTTAGTCCCTAGAGAAGGAGAAGACAAGCTGCAACGTCAAATTTCTTTAATATATAAAAGGGGTTTCCCTACTAAAGATGCAATCTTAGCTGTTAAATTTTTATTTTTTATTTTTAATAAGCATCTCAGAACTTAAAACGTAATCTAATCCATTGGCTTGAAAATATTTTATCGAAAGGTCAGTAGGTCACATGACTCATTTAAGAGGTCTCATGACTTATTAATTGACTTAAGCTTAGACAAGTGACTCACATAAGACTCTTACAGAGATAAAGGGGTATTTGCATACAAGGTGCTCCTGACATCTGTGATATGTCAACTTTTTCTCCCCTTGCCGGTGTGCCCTAGCTCAAATGACACCTCCTTTTCCCCATTAGAAAGGGTGAAGGATAAGTCATGGATTCAAAACCCACTGGGTGTGTGTGATAAACTTACCATTTTTATTTATTTATTTAAAAAAGCGTCATGTTTTAAAGATCAAATTTGGAACATTTTTAAAAAAATTGACACATTCCGATTGAATTTCTTCTTCCTTGGATATATTACTCATTGCAGTTGTTGTTGGGCTTTTCAAATATATGTATCTTTTCAACAGATTCCAACAAATCCTGCTGGTCTAATTGAATATAGGGCACATCCCTTTTGGATCCAGAAATACTGCCCTTTTCATGAACATGACAATACTCCTTGGTGTTGCAGCTGTGAGAGAATGGAGGTCGGTGATTAAATCACTTTTATCTGCCAAGAAATTCCTATAAACCAATCAAGGTTCTTGGCAAAATGTTAATTGCATGATATATTTGTTCATTATATGCAGCCACAAGACACAAGATATGTTTCCCTTAATGATGGTCGGAGGCTCTGTCTGGAATGTCTGGACACTGCAGTCATGGATACCTATGAATGCCAACCTCTATATCTTGATATACAAGAATTTTATGAAGGTTTGAATATGAAAGTGGAGCAGCAAGTTCCGTTACTCTTGGTTGAAAGACAAGCATTAAATGAAGCGAGAGAGGGAGAAAAGAATGTAAGGGCAAATGCAATTAAATCATTTTACATCAGCTGTTGTATGCAAGGTTTTTATTGTTTGTTCTTCCGTAGTGACAATTGGCATGCCAGACATGAAAATTCATAGAATTTATTTATTTTTTGAGGGAAGCATGTCTATACATGTCCTTCCACTAGATCTCAAAGAATTTCATAAAAGCTCCAGTTATGTGTCCGAATGTAATATTTCCATCAGTGTCCACAGATTGTCGTATATTTATTTTGTCTGGTAATTCTTCCTCATTTCTTAGAGCTACAAATTGAGTTTTTATTCTCTTGTCTTGGCCAGGGACCTTATCACATGCCTGAGACCAGAGGGCTCTGCCTTTCTGTTATGATTATTTGTTTATGGCTTACAATTTGTCTCATTTTGACCCTCAAAATCAACAGGTAAGGTGAACAAGGAATGGGGCTGGAAAGAGAAACGTGAACATGGTAACAGAGCCCTTCAAACTAAGCTGTCGTTGTGAGGTGACTGCAATTCTCATCTTGTATGGTCTTCCAAGGTATTGTATCTTTATCTCTCATTGCTTTTACAACTTGTTCTAGGAGGGAACCCATTCAACACCCAATAAAATCAGCAAGTCTAGGGAAGTTAACTGGCTTGTTGTGATTGCTGCATAATAAAAGTAGCACGATGTGATTGCTGATTGGTGCATAATAAAAGTAGTGTCAGTGGTGGACCCAGATGAAAGTGATATTGCTCTAATCACAACAGGCCATGTTAGTAGTTGTGAAAAATTTTGTGTCCTAGTATTACTCTAAAATCAATGGATTTGGAAATACATTTGTTCACAATTCTATGACAGCTAACACTTCAGCAAAAGAGAATATATTATATATATATATATATATATACACGATGTGTGTGTGCACACATGCGCGCATACATGAAGTAATATTCTACATTTAAAAACAGATGCACACATGATTTTTGAAAATGTTTTGTAAGTACCTATTTTTTGTAAATAGGATCTCTTTTTTATGATTTTCTTACATCTATATCTCCATGCACACACACATCAAAGATCAACGTACAAATTAGCACTTAGTCTATTTATGCACACTAAATTAATAATATGGAGACAAGTTAGACAGTTTGCTTGATTAATAACATTTCAAGGACACACTTACTCTACTGGAACTAAACTCTAATTATAATTGAATTTGAAAAACTCAATTATTGAGTTACAAAAGCAATGTTAACACTAGGAAATTAAATAAAATACTAATAACCTGCTTAACTTATTAAGACCTAAAATAAAATCCAATGGACAAACAAATACAATTAACCTCTAAATTAAATAGAAATAAATTAAAATAAAATTATTTTTCCATTTTCTTCATTAGAGAAATTCTTATCAAAGATACTGTCATTGAGTACCTTCTTTCTTTCCAAGTTCCAAGAACACTGGTGAACTTTTGAAAATCTATTTAAATTGAAAAAAAATAAACTGTAATTTTGTTTTTTTTTGATGTGTAACAAAAATTTTTAAAAAACAACACACAGCCCAGTACATAGGAAATGTACAAAAAGGCAAAAACATCAAGAAACCAAATTACAATGATCTAGCAACACAGGAAGGGAAATACAAGAAAAAGATGGTAAAACAAGACACCATTTGAGAAGAGTAAAAAAGAAGAAAGACTTAAACTCAATCATGGACCATTCACGACCCTCAAAGCTTTTAGAATTCCATTCCCGCCAGATACACCACATCAAACAGTGCGGCACAAGCCTCCAAATAACTATATTACGATAATGCCTGAATTTGCATGTCCAACAATCCAACAAATCCACTACCCTTTGAGGCATCACCCAACAAATACCAAACAAGCAAAAGATCATACTCCACATCTCAAAGGCTATAGGACAGTGAAGGAGGAGATGATCTACAGATTCCCCACACCTTTTGCACATAAAACACCACTCAAGGACAACAAAATGCCTCTTCCGAAGGTTATCTATAGTTAGAATCTTGCCTAAAGCCGCAATCCAAGAGAAAAAAGCTACCCGAGGAGGAACCTTCGATTGCCACACCATTTTCCAAGGGAAAGAAATGCCAGTAGAAGGGGAAATAGAATGATAATATCCACTCACCTTGAAACCTCAACTGCTGGCTGGCTTCCAACAAAGATTGTCAGAACCAACACCCCGCACCTTAGTGGAATAGATCAAAACCATAAACGAATCCAAAGATTGTGACTCTTGATCATTCACTAAACGACGAAACTGAATGTCTCAAGAAACTCTCCCATTTACAAAGTACATAACCTCAGAGACCGAAGCATCCCTTGTCCTACTAATATTATATAAATCTGGAAACGCCTCCTTAAGAGGACAATCCCTACACCACACATCATCCCAAAACTTCACATGAGTTCCATCACCCACTTCATACCGAAAGAACTTGGAAAAATTCCCCCAGCCACTCCGAATGAACTTCCACAAACAAACATCATATGCCCCAGACACAGATTTTGTGCACCAACCACCCCACTCATTCCCATACTTCGCCCCAATGACCATTCTCCAAAGGGCATCATTCTCCAAACCATAGCGCCACAACCATTTGGCTAATAAGGCAGAGTTAAACCTTCTCAAACACCTAATGCCTATCCCTCCATTCTTCACTGGCCTACATATCTTAGACCAATTTACTAAGTGAATTTTATGCTGTAATTGAAGAAAAGCAGTTGACAAAAATGACAAATGAGTTTTAAACAATCAGCAAAATACTGCAGAAATTACTCTCTTTCTCTCTCTATTAGCAATAATTAACCTAAGTTACCAACAAAACCCTTCCTTTTTACCACCTGAGCTGAGGCACAGCAGCCTTGTGGACATTGCTTAAAAACATGTTTCTTTTTAATTTTTGTTACTTTTTTTATAATACATGCATGATCAACAAGAGACATATGATTTGCATGTTATAGAGTTTCTTCCAATGAACTTGGAAAAGATGGGACTTGGGGGCAAATATGCTGACTGAAATTCCTTAACCTGGAATCAAGTTACATGTTATTCTTGGTGTAAAACCACTTATGTTTTTGCTTAAATTTTATATAGTGAAGCTCTGATGAGAGATCATGATTGCAGTGATATTATTCTTGAGGGCTGATCCATCCTTGTAAATGTAAATATGCAATTCTATGAGTAGGAGAAAAGAAACGTAGTTGCATGATTTTCTGATTCTATGAGACTACAGGTATATATTCAGGGTTATATCATTTTTGTAAAACCAGCTGTATCATGGAGATTCAATATTCTATATCTAGAAAATGCTTTTATATTTCCTTCCTTATACAATTTAGATATGTAGGGAAAATGAAGTTCAATCACTCCCAGACATGCACACAAACAAATCAAAATAAGATTATCGGGAGAATTGATTAAGAGAATTAATTATTAATTATAATGATTTTTTATGAAGTCCAGAGTCTACTAGGCCTCTCATATTCTGCCTTATTTCCTTTCTAAAAGATTGTTTTTTTTCTTAAAAGAGAGAAAAAAGAAAAGAAGCGAATAATTAGTAACTGTGCTGTGTAACTGGTGGTCTGTGTCTTAGTTCTGCTAGCGTACTTGTTGTCTGAAATGTTTTATGCATGACTGGAGTTCTCTTTTCATATAGGTTGCTTACTGGATCAATCCTAGCTCATGAGATGATGCATGCATGGCTGCGACTTAAAGGTACTTCTATATTTCATGACACATGTCATGTTAAGTGGGCACTGTAAAACATATAACTTATTTCCCTCCTCAGTGAAATTAAGTCTCCCATGCTTACAGTATATAACATGTATCAATTTCTTCCTCAAAGATCACATCAAGGTTTCGAGGAATGACCACCGAGCCCTGCCTTTGGCTCAAAGGGTACCTCTGTGCTCTCCCATTGGGGGAGGGCATAGAAATGATCACAGGAGGGCTTAATCCCCCTTCATCAACAACAACCAAGTCTTAGTCTTAAATATTTGGGGTCGGCCATGAATCCTCAACCAAGCCTTAGTCCCCCGTCACTCGTAGCAAAAAAAGAAAGAAAGAAAAACTTTCTGGGAATGACCTTCATTTATTAAACTGTGATCGCTTGAACTCTGTCTCTATGTTGGAGTTTGCTCGATTCATTGTTCAATGACAACTTTCAATTGTTTCTTTTCTTGGTCATGAGTCATTTTTTCTTTTCTCTTATTTATTTATACTTAAGAAATAAAAAAGAAATGATTGCTGACATATATGCTGTATATGTGAAAGGTTACCGGACTCTCAGTCAAGACGTTGAGGAAGGTATCTGTCAGGTTCTAGCTCACGTGTGGTTGAGTTCCAAGCTCATGTCAGGCAGCAATGTTGCATCAAGCTCGTCGTCTACTTCCACTGTATTGAAAAGGGGTACAGGGTCTCAATACGAAAAGAAGCGCGGGGAGTTCTTTAAACATCAGATTGAATCAGACATATCCCATGTGTATGGAGATGGATTCAGAGCCGGCCAACAGGCAGTGCATAAATATGGTCTTCCAAGCACCCTTAATCATTTACAGATGACAGGGTGCTTTCCTTCTTGATGAAAAGTCTGTCTAGGTCCTTTGATTTTTATTTATTTTTTATTTTTTTTATAGAGTGCTTCCTCTTTGAATTTACTGAGTTTCAATCTTGGTCTTTCCATATTAGAGCCTAAAGGCCAAAACGTGTAAGAACAAGTCTTTATAGAATAGTTTTGACAAGTGCTAATTTTTATGCCATGTGTAATGGCAACAATTACTTGTTTTTTTTTCAATTAATAAATTAGTTAGTTAATGATTTTTATTTTATCTTCCAGTATCAGTTTTTCTCCTTTCTCTCTGTTCTATTGACATTAATTATGCCTGCACATATGTATGTATTTGTCTTTCTCTTGTGAGTTGTCACTAGTTTCTCTTTTGGGGGGCTAGTCAATTAACAGCTGAGAGGTTTGACATGGCATCCAGGCTATTGGCTTCTTCAAGACCATTCGAGCATTTATCCTTTGGTAAAGTGGTAATTAGCCTGCATCTATGGAAAAATGACATGAAGCTTCTCTCTAGTCCTTTTTATTTGTTTATTTTTGGAAGTAACGGATTGAACCTAAGATGATTGTCCCATTATAGTTGTTCTTAATCTTCCATTATAGTTCTTTATCTTGGTGAGACTTTATTTGGTTTTTGGTGTAAACGAGATTTGAATTCATATTATTTATTCGACAATAAAAGATTATACTAGTAATATTTGAACTTTTTTTTTCCCAAGTCTAAACACTGGCTTTATGATCCAAATAAAGTTTTATGGATCTAAAGGCATATGTGGTGTCATGTGATTAAATCTGCATGGAATTTCCCGCTTGAGCCATAAAATGTGGTGCCTTGGAGAAATTTTTATCCATTAAATTCTAAATGACATGGTACTAAGTATACCAATAATATAATAATAAAAGAAGAGAAAACAACAACAAAAAAACGAAATCCTAATTGTGAAATGGGGCCGAAAGATTCAACCAGATATATCCCAAATTAGAGCATTCACATCAGTATTTCTATTTTACACATCCATTTTTACATTAAAAACCTACTTTTTCTATTTTACACTACCACTTTTACAAAACACCCACATCAACTCATTTATTTTACAAGCTATTGCAATAAAATATTCATTCCTTTCACTTTTTTTATTATTTCCCTCACCTCACTCTTTAATATATGCGCGTTCCCTCACCTCACACTTTTTCATTTTTGCTGAACACCTCTCTCTCTCTCTCTCTGTCTCTCTTCTGCCTTCTCTCACAATTTCTCAAAAACAAAAACCCAGCCACTTCTCGGCGACCCACTTCTCGGCGACCGGCGACCCACCCAGCGACTAGCGACCGGCGACCCGCGAAGAAGTTCACGGCGACCCACCCAGCGACCAGCGACCCACCCAGCGACTAGCGACCCACGAAGAAGTTCACGGCCCACCCAGCGACCCATGAAGAAAACCCAGCGAACCGAAGTTCACGGCGACCCGCGAACCGAGCTCCGGCGACCCACGGTCAGACGAGCACTGATCGGACAGCTCCACTTCTCAAACAAAACCCAACTCTATACCCGATCTCCAACAAAACCCAATCTCCAACAAGCACCGATCTGATCTCCGAGCAAGCACCGGTCAGATCTCCGAGCACCGATCTCCAGCGTGGGTTTGTCTGTGTTCTTTGTGTGTGGGTTTGTCTGTGTTCTTTGTGTGTGGCTGTGTTTGTGTTTGTGTGCATCTGATGAGGAGAAGAAGATGAGGAGGTGAGGTAGTTGGGCACGGAGAGAAGAGAGAGAAAAATTGGTGCGAATTTATATTAATAAAATAATAAATACATGTGCTATACACGGTTACTGTAGCTCATGGATAAATATAGATGATTATAGCAGACTTTGGAAGCACTGATGTGGAGCAATTTTGATATAAAATGTGTAAAAATGGTAGTTATTTGTATTATACATGATTTTCCATGTACTGATGGGAATGCTCTTAGGCTGCCAAATCTCAAGGTTGACAATGAGTACCTATATAAATATTTTGGGAATAAAAAATTTTAATGTTAAAAAGATGAAATAGTCTTTTCTACACTAAAAACACCTCTATCTCTTGAAAGGCCAACTTCATAGTTAAAAAATGAATTCGTCTAAAATCGCTTTTTGGAGACATAATTCATTGTTAGCAATTAAAATTTGTCTTTTAAAAATCCTTCAATTTTTAACATTGAAATGATTTCCACGAGTATACTTCTAAAAGATGCCAACTTAGCATCGCCAAATCAAACTTTTAAAAAAAATTACCTTAATAAAAAATATAAAAAAAAAAAAGAAAAAGAAAAAGAAAAAGAAAAAACCCCACTCCTCAACGAGTAATATCTTTTGATAATCTTAAATTTCCTTGTAAGCAATTTAGTATTAAAAGTGTGGGGGAAGAAAGCCCAACCCAACATATTGGGCCCAAGGCCCTATGTGAGTAATACTGTTCATCCGAGGAGGCCAAGACACTCAGTCAGAGGCCCATGTGAAAGGAGAATCTGGAGATGAGAACGTGCACTGTCCGAGGAGATTTCCATATGTCCGAGAAGCCCGATACCCTCGGATCCGACGAGGTTTTTGCCCGACACGTGTATGGGAGGTTCGAATGATCTGTTTGGCAAGTGTTAAGGGAGAAAGGGGACCTCGGACACACAAGAAGGTAACAGGAACAGAGAAATATCAAGGAGACAGACTTCAACCACCGCATTTAATGCACTGCACCTACCCTCCTGGCCGCATTTATGTAGAGAAGACCCCTGAACAGTGCATCCTCAGCTACCGCCACTCAGACAGGGCTAAAGGGGGAGTGTGATGGGACATGCACTCAAGTGGGCGCCCAAATGATGAACAAGTGGACGGTGGAGATGTAGAAAGACAGCACTATATAAGAGAGAGAGAGGTCTCTGATAGAGGGATCGAAAAATAAGGGAGAGAGAAGAGCATATTATTTTACTGTAGCTCCAGCATTTGTAACCTAAGTTCATCAATGAAAATCACCTCCTCGGACGAGACATTCATCACTGTCCGAGCACATATTAATTCAAGTCTTCCTGTCATCATTGCCGTTTAATACTGTTATTTTCATTATTAGCCTAGCTCTTTCACCCACTCTCTACAAATTTATTGTTTTGGGTTCAGTGGGCTCCAAATCCACATCTTCTTGGGCTTGGGCTGCAGAATCTGACCCTACAATTCGCGTGAGTAGTGGTACACTCATGCAAGCCCCAGAGGCATATAAAGCATGAGTGGGGCGCTCCTCCTTCCGATGTGGGACTCCAGGACTTGGGGCTGAGACTATGAAACCCCCCTTGGCTTGCCTGCACTCGGTCGAAGAGGGCAAAAACCGCATCGCGCCTGGCACCGCGGACGGACAACAATTAGATGGGGCGGAGGCAGCTAAGGCTCATCCTAACCCCAAAAAGCGCTTTTTGTAGGTGAAGAATTTCACACAACATCTGATTGTATCCTACCGCGGTGCCTGGCGCGGTGCGGTTTTGTCCCTCGTCCCCGAGTATGGCCCTAGCATGCAAGCGCTTAGCTTGGACAAGTGGAATCCCACATCGGTTAGAGAGAGCGCCCCACTACCCTTTATAATGCTTCAGGAGCTTGGGTAGTGTACCACTACTCACGCGTGAGTAGTGGTACACTACCCAAGCTCCTGAAGCGTTATAAAGGGTAGTGGGGCGCTCTCTCTAACCGATGTGGGATTCCACTTGTCCAAGCTAAGCGCTTGCATGCTAGGGCCATACTCGGGGACGAGGGGCAAAACCGCACCGCGGTAGGATACAATCAGATGTTGTGTGAAATTCTTCACCTACAAAAAGTAAACGTTCACCCCAACAAAATTATGACTCCTAAAACCCTACGTTATCATGCATTCGTCACTAATTTTTTTTTATATAGAATCAATTCTTCACTAATTTTAATTAGCTTCCCCACTTCAAATTAATTATAAAAAAATTATTATCGATAGCAAATTATTGAAATTCCGAGAGGTAAACGTATGTTATTAACTTATTATCAATATTTTATTTTATTTTTGTAAATTATCAGTATTTTATTTTATTTTCTTTGATAAACTGCAAATATATATACACACACCACAAACGGCACCTTTTCTTACAGGCTAACAGAAACTCAGTTGGATCTTCTAAAAGAACACAAACCAAAGTATCTATTTTTAAATCCCATTTTCCTGAAACAATGGGGCAGTCAAATTAGCCTCTCTCGTCTTTACCAAACAAGCTTTTTTTTATACAAAGAAATTGCTAAAACTACTTTACATCATCTAAAATAGGACAAATTTCATGAAGATAGGGAGTCACACGATAATCCACTGTCCAACATAGATTTTGAGGTGGGCTTGCATTGACTAGGAAGCTCCACTGACTAACCCACCTGTCAGTCCCGAAACCAGCCCACTCAGCGCTACCGGACCCAATAATTTTGCCAGTTTTCTGATAACCTTTCTTCGGCTCCTCTTCTTCGTAATATTCAGCAGTGTAGGATCATCAGCAGTTGGGTCCTTGAACTTATAAGAAAATGTTAGCTTTCCTTGTCCTTGCTCCGTCCCATTACTCTCATCCGAATAAGTGTCAACACTTGTACTCATTCGTCTTTCATTTCCAGCAGTTCTGTGATGAGCACACGGACTTCACCGATATCTTTGTCCCTTACACCGTGAGTTTAACAACCAGCGCAAAGGAGTTCTCTTGGGCCATGGCTATGTCAATGTTGAACTTAACCTTAAAGTTCCAGGTCGGATCCCACGCGCATGCGCAATGATCTCTCGTTCGAGCCTTGGCAAATACCAGGGATGGGAGGTGGGAGCACTCATGCATAGGCAAGTACCAAGGATAGGAGGTGGGAACACTCATGCGTTATGCCTTACTGCTAGCTCTCTTGGGGTGCTAGAGTAAGGTCGGTGGCATCCAGTCATAGTAGCTATGACTCAATCTAACATTCCCTAGCATGGGGTACCCTTATGGTCAAGTCCAAAAGGGTAAGTTACATATGGTCATCCTCACTTCTTTTTTTTCTCATAAAAAAAATATTTAAAATTCTACTTGTTTTCAATGTAATTATTCTATCAAATCCGTACTATTAAGTGATCTAGTAAAACTAGCAATAATATCAGATAGAACTAGAAAGAAAGTTCCTAAATTAAAAGCATATTAAAATTAGAGATATGGAAAAAACAAAAATAGAAAACTGAATTTATAATTTATAATTTAACTTAAAAATAAATTTATATTAAGAGTTTATTTAGATACCACTTATTTTACTAAAATTAAAAATTTATTGCTGAAAATATTGTAAATAAAAATAAAAATTAGTTAAAATAGTATAGTAGGGTCCATAAATAATATCAAAAAATATAAAAAAGCTCATAAATAATAACAAAAATAAACTAAATAGTAAAATAATTTTTATTTATAATTTGTATACGGAGGCTAGTAATATGCTTAATTAGTCTCAACATCACGTACGACGGTTCTTGTGGTCACCGACAAAATGGTCCGCAGCCCAAAAACGTGTCATAATAATTAAGGAAGAAGAAAGTCAGCTTATATGAGCTTGCACATGGAAAAAGTCTAACAAATAAAGTACAAGCTAGCTTACATAATAATACGTCATCGATGATCAGTCCAACAAAGTACCTTCACCTACATCTCTACATCTACTTTCATGGGTCAAACGTTTTTCCGGGAAATCTAAAAGTGAGGGTCTGTTTGGATACAGTTAAAAACTGAAAATTGAAAACTAAAAAATATTATAGCAAAATAATTTTTAAATGTATGAATAGTACTGTAAAACTCATTTTTAATAAAAAAATTGTTAAAAAGTGAAGTTTGTGGGTCCCGTGACTGAAAAGTGGCTGAACAGTTGCTGCAAAAGTTACTGTGGGAGCACTGTTCACACCTCCAAAGTCAATAATCACAGCATTTGAAAAAAAAAAAAACGCAAAACGTGGACGTGGGAAGCGCAAAACGCACTTCCCAAACGGACACTAAGTGTTCGTTTGGCTGGGACGATTACGATTTGCGTTTGCGTTTTTTCCTCTTTTTTTTTTTTTTTTTGCTTTCAGCCGTAAAAAGAGACTTTTTCAACCGTGAACAGTGCATTCGTGCACTGTTCACGGTTACTGTGCGGCTACTGTTCATTGAACAGTAGCCGCACTTGTTGACTTTTGTCAATGAACAGTGCATCTGTGCACTGTTCATGGACCCACAATTTTTACTTTTCAGCAAATTTTTCATTAAAAGTGGGTCCCACGGTACTATTCACACATTTAAAAATTATTTTGCTACAGTGTTTTCAGTTTTCAGTTTTCAGCTGTATCCAAACGGACTCTAAGGCCTGTTTTGTAGATGTGCGTTTAAATAATAGTTCTTAATTTTTTTGAAAATATGTGAGTAAAAAAAAGTGTAAAAATATGTAAAATATTGTTTAAAAATTGAGAACATGTGTTTAAACACATATACCAAACGAGTCCTAAATTTTGTGTTTCATAGAAGACTTCAAATTCTACAGTGCCTCTTTTATACAGCTTGCTAGCCAATGTGCTTCCCTTCTTGAAGACCATCGAGCTTTATAATAAAAATATTCATTCATAATTCCAAAGAAAGGAAGGTTGAAATAAAAAAGTAATACACTTTTAGGTTCTAAATCTTGAAACTTTAACTTTTAATGAACAATATTTCAAACCTCTAACTTATCAAAAAAAAAAAAATTCAAACCTCTAAGAATTGAATTAGAGGAACGTCTTTCTAAATTGTTAATGATGAGTGAAAAGGAAGAATCATACATAACGGACTGGCCCATATGGACTGGACAGGGTTGGGCAAGTAAGACCGATGTGGACGGATCCCATATGGACGGACTCGACACGGACGTGTCAAGCACCCGTGTGGCATCCAACTTATCATCTTATGGTCTCCAAGAAACCCTAGATGGAAAACCCTTGCGGCCCACGCTTGGCCATCATAGAATCCTAGTATAAATGGAATTCCAACAAAAGGAGGATTCCGGAAGATACGCACATTAAGGAAGATCTTCTCCATAAGGAAATGTCTTGCTCACCACGTTTGGACTACTCAAGAGGATTCCTATAAGGAAAAGACTTCTACACCAAGGAAGAAAGGTTAACCCTCTACTACTATAAAAGCTCCAATACCCTCACAAATCAAGGTACGCATAATTTACCCCTTCTCTAGCACTCTAGAGTTGTGAGAATAGTTCTAACTTGACCTTTGGAGGGTATTCAGCCGGTACCACACCGGTGCTCTCTGTTAAGTCTTCTCTCTTTGGTTGCGCAGGTATTGTTGCGAGCGTGAGAAGATTGTGTGGCTCACTGGTGATTTTTATGGCATTATCAATTGGCGCCGTCTGTGGGAAATTACGTTGATTGGCCATACTATCGCTTCTCGGACATAGAGTTGCATGGTACTTACTCGCTCAATGGCGACAACCAACAACGTTCAGGGAGACGAACCGCAACCCACTGCCCAAGAGAGACAAGTCCAAACCCTTATGGCTGCAGTGGAACGCCTCACCAAACTGAATCATGATTTGGAAAAACAGCTACGCCAAAAGAATGTGAGGCACGGCACTTAGGAGGAGGACCAAGAAGATACCAGCGAAGAGACCGAGAGGGGCCCGAAGGTAGTAACGCCCTAAGCAGACCAGAGCGACAAAATATGAGCCTCCCATCCCTCACAGATACAGCTCTACCACCTATTGTCGCGAAGATGCAGACGATGAAGGAACAGATGGAAGTCATGATGAATGCCCTCAAGGGACGAGTGTCCAACGATCTTGACAACTAGGAATGGCAACGGGTTGAGTTTGGGCTGGGTTTTTCCATACTCGGACCCAACCCATTTACTAAGCGGGTTTTTTTTCCAGGGCCCGGACCTGCCCCAGTCGGGCCTCGTTAAACCCTACCAAATTTAGGCCCATCCGTGGCCCAACCAAAAAAAAAAAAAAAAATTAAAAATATTCCTCAGCTTTTCTTGAATGTTTTGGGCAACCAAACACTACAATCCAAAACAATACAAACTCAGAAACACTGCAACCCAGTCGAGCCCTCTCTCTATCGATTACAGAAACCCTTTAATTTAGAATTCTTCTAATGATTTTAGTTAATTTTTTTTTTCAAAACTCTTTCTCTCTCTCTCAACCTCAAAATCGAAACTCCATGGCTAGACTTTCATGCTTCGCAACTCGCCGTTCACCACCGTTCCCCACTTTTCTTTCTCTTCGCAACTCGCAACTCACCGTTCCCCACCATTCAAAATTGGAACTCCATGGCCAGACTTTTCTTTCTCTTCACTCCATGGCCAGTTTTTTTTTCTCTTCTCTCCATTTCACATTTCAAGCTCTCTGTCAGTTAACACCCATTAATTGTGACCGCCGCTTGCCACTACCATCTACCGCCATCTAGACTCAATCTTCATCAACGATTCACTCTCTCTCTCTCTCTCTCTCTCTCACACACATAAACGATTCGACCGATCTGACCGAAACCCATTTTGGCTAATTTCAAAGTGGTGGGTTTAATTGACTCAGTGGGAGTTCATTTGGATTTGTTGTTAAGTTGATTTCAATGGTGGTGGGGAGGCGAGGCGTGAGGCAGTGACTGAGAGTGAGTGAGCTGAAATGAGGGAGTAAGGGTGAGGAGGGACTAAGGGAGGCGTGAGTTGTTGCTGAAGAAATGAGGGATTTAGGGTTAGATTATAGCTATATGTGTATATATATATATATAGGGGGTATTTTTGTAATTTTAGGGAAACTGAGTTTTATCCGGGCCAAGTTTTGAGTCGGGTTTCAGATTTTTTTGATAAAACCCAAACCCGACCTGGACCCGCTTCGGGTTTTTTTTAAAAACTCATACCCGACCTTATTCCTAATCAGACCGGGTAAAACCTTACCCATTAGAGTCGGGCCGGGCCGGGTAACCGCGGGTCGGGCAAAAATTGTCATCCCTACTGACGACCTAGTCAACCAAACCGACTCACCGTTCATTGCCCCCGTCAATTCCTTCCCCCTACCACATAAGTTTCGTATGCCATAGATAGATAGTTACGATGGAGTCAAGGACCCTCTAGATCACCTAGAGAGCTTCAAGACCTTGATGCACCTTCAAGGGGTAGCAGACGAAATCATGTGTAAGGCCTTCCCTACAACGCTGAAGGGCCCTACAAGGGTATGGTTCAGTCGACTAATGCTGAACTCCATCAGCACTTTCAAGGAGCTAAGCGCTCAGTTTACTGCACACTTTATTGGGGGACATAGGTATAAGAAGTCCACAGCGTGCTTGATGAGCATTAGGCAGTGAGAGGATGAAACGTTGAGATCCTACATAACCCGCTTCAATAAGGAAGTGCTCTCGATCGATGAAGCCGACAACAAGATACTTATAGCAGCCTTCACAAATGGGTTGCGAAAGGGTAAGTTTTTGTTCTTTTTATACAAGAACGACCCGAAGACCATGTCGGAAGTACTCTATAGGGCCACCAAGTACATGAATGCTGAAGACACACTGCTGGCTCGGGAGGAAAAGCCCAGGAAAAGGGAGCGACAAGAAGACATACGGCAGGACCAAAGGCGAAAGAAGCCAAGAACTGGAGACCGAAGGGATGAAAGGTGCTCTAAGCCCCCAAGAGGGAGGTTTAAAAGCTTCACCCCATTAACTGCCCTGATAAACCAAGTCCTAATGCAAATCAGGGACGAGGAGGTTCTAACCTTTCCCGAAAAGCTGAAAGGAGGTCCCAACAAGCGATCTAGAGATAAATATTGCTGCTTCCACCGTGACCACGGTCATGACACAGCCGATTACTATGACTTGAAGCAACAAATTGAGGCCCTTATCAGACAAGGAAAATTGCAGAAGTTCGTCAGCAAGGAGAGAGTGGATCCACCTCCTTAAGAGCAGCCCCTCCGACGGGATAATAAGCGTCCTAGACCCCCCATTAGAGACATAAGGATGATTGTAGGGGGAACAACGACTACTGGGTCGTCCAAAAAGACCCGGAATACTTACTTTAGGATGGTTCAGAACGTTTAGCTGACGGGCTCCGTGCCAAAGATAGCGCGGAGAGAAGGCCCCATCATCGGGTTCTCAGAAGAAGATGCACGATGTCTTCACCACCTGCACTACGATGCACTTGTTGTTAGCATACGAGAAGGGGACTACAACATGCACCGGGTGTTGGTCAACAATGGCAGCTCGGCAGACATCCTATACTACCCGGCGGTCCAACAAATGAGGATTGACAGAGAATTATTGATACCAACGAATGCTCCACTGGTTGGTTTTGGAGGAACAAGGGTATTCCCATTGGGCGCGGTCACACTTTCGGTAACAGTAGGCGATTATTCTCAGCAGATCACTAAGGATGTGACATTCCTTATGGTTGACTGCTCGTCCGCTTATAATGCTATCCTCAGACGACCCACCCTTAACTCAAGAAAGGCGGCAACATCAACATACCACCTAATGATCAAGTTCCCTACGGATTATGGGGTCGGCGAGTTACGAGGAAATCAGGTGGCCGCTCACGAATGCTACATTGCCATGCTAGAGATGGAAGATCACCAGCAAACCATATGCATAGAAGAGCAACGGACCATAGCAGAGCCGGTTGAAGAACTAGAAGAAGTAACCCTTGATGAATCAAGACCTGAACGGACGATTAGAATGAGGACATTGGCCAACCAGCCAATATGTCAAGCCCTTGCAGCATTCCTTAGGATAAATCAAGACGTGTTCGCGTGGAGCCACGAGGACATGCCCGGGATTGATCCCTCAGTCATAGTTCACAGGTTGAATGTGAACCCCGCATTCTCACCCGTCCGACAGAAGAAGTGAGTGTTCGCTCAGGAGCGAGACAAAGCGATAGCAGAAGAGGTCAGGAAGCTACTGGAATCAGATTTCATTCGAAAAGTATACTACCCTGACTGGTTAGCAAACGTAGTTATGGTCAAGAAGGCTAATGGGAAGTGGCGAATGTGTGTCGATTTCACGGACCTCAACAGGGCGTGCCCGAAGGACAACTACCCACTCCCTCGGATAGATACCTTGGTAGTCTCGACGGCAAGACACCAGCTCCTGAGCTTCATGGATGCCTTTCCGAGCTACAATCAAATCAAGATGGAGGAGGCTGATCAAGTGAAAACCTCCTTTGTCACCAACCAAGGACTCTTTTGCTACAAAGGTGATGCCGTTTGGGCTCAAGAACGCGGGGGCGTCATACCAGAGATTGATGAACAAAATGTTCGTGCACCAGATTGGGAGGAACGTACAAGTTTATGTTGATGACATGTTAGTGAAGAGCCTGCGTGAAAATGATCACCTAGACAACCTCCGGGAGACCTTCGACACCTTCCGGTCATACAACATAAAGCTAAATCCAAACAAATATGCGTTCGGAGTGACGGCGGGGAAATTCTTAGGCTTCATGGTATCCCAAAGAGGTATAGAGGTTAACTCGAAGAAGATACGGGCCATAATGGAGTTAGAACCATCGAGGATGGTCAAGGAGGTGCAAAGCTTAAATGGCAAAATTGCAGCCCTGAACAGGTTCATCTCAAAAGCGACGAACAAATGTCTACCCTTCTTCTGCACTCTGAGAAAATCATTCGAGTGGACAGACGAGTGCCAGAAGGCCTTTGAAGATTTGAAGAGATACCTTTCATCTCCGCCATTGCTCAGCCCGTCCAAACTAGGGGAAGAACTCTACCTCTACTTAGCAATTTCACAAGTAGCGGTCAGCGCGGCCTTAGTAAGAGAGGAAGATGGATCTCAAAGACTCATCTACTTTATAAGCCGGGTGTTCCGAGGAGCAGAAGAGAGGTACCCCCCAGATGGAGAAATTGGCCTTCGCGCTAGTAACTGCGGCACGAAAGCTCAAGCCATACTTCCAGGCACATACCATCATAGTCTTGACGGATCGGCCCCTAAGAAGAGCCATGAGTAGCCCTGAGGCTGCCGGACGGATGACTTTATGGGTAGTAGAGCTAAGTGAATTTGATATACAGTACTGCCTGCGAACTGCAATAAAAGGGCGAGCTGTGGCTGAACTAATCGCTGAATTTGCTCAATCGGAAGGCAAGGGGGCAGAAATTGCCGCACAGTGGAGCATCCACATGGACGGATCTTCCAATAGACGAGCAGGAGGGGCCAGTGTGGTAATCAAAACCCCAGAGGGGGATAAGATTGAGTGCATGATCCGACTGGACTTCCTCACGACCAACAACGAGGCCGAGTATGAAGCATTGGTGGTGAGGCTAGACCTCGCAAAGGCAATGGGTGCAGAAAACGTGGTCGTACATTGCGAATCCTAGGTGGTAACAAGTCAAATTAATGATGGCTACGAGTGCAAGAATGAAAGGATGGAGAGGTATCTGGAAGAGGTAAAGAATCAAATCAGCAGCCTCGAAGTCAGATTCGTTCAAATCCTAAAGGAGGAAAATGAATGTGCCGACCGTCTAGCAAAAGCTGCCTCAGTAGAATTTATGCTTGTCCCCGAATAGGTATTGTCATTTGTTTAACTCTCCTCACTTATTGATGGCAAAACGAATATGCAGGAAGTAGATTCTGAAAGCAATCGGACTACGCCATTGATATCCTACCTGAGAACTGGCGTGTTACCAGACGGGAAAGATGCTGCTAGGAAATTGAAGGTCCAAGCATCACCATTTGTGCTGATAAAAGATGTCTTATACAAAAGAGGATTCTCTCGACCGTACCTGAGGTGTTTAAGCCACGAGGAAGCAGATTACATAATAAGAGAAGTCCACGAGGGCATCTGCAAAAACCACTCGGGGGCACGGTCATTAGTGCACAAGTTGATCCAAGCAGGATACTATTGGCCTACAATGCTGTAAGACGCACAAGCTTATGTCAACGCCTGCGACAAGTGTCAGAGGTTTAGTAATTTCATTAGGCAACCTTCCGAAGAGCTGACCCTAATGACGGCCCCTTGGCCATTCGCTCAATGGGGACTAGATATCATGGGCCCCTTCCCGACAGTAGTTAGGCAGCTAAAGTTTCTGATAGTTGGTATCGACTACTTCACTAAGTGGGTGGAAGTAGAAGCCCTAACCACTATCACGGAGAAGAACATTCGAAGTTTTGTTTGGAGGAATATCATCTGCAGGTACGAGATACCCAGAGTTGTCTCCGACGATGAAAAGCAATTTGACAACAGCGCATTTAGGGACTTCTATTCGAAGCTAGGTATCAAGAATCACTATTCGTCGCCCGCACACCTATAGGCCAATGGGCAAGTTGAAGTCACGAACCAATCCTTGCTCAAGATCATCAAGACCCGGCTCAAGAGGGCAAAGGGTATCTAACCAGACGAGCTACCAAGCGTTCTGTGGGCATACCGAACTACAGCAAGAACACCCACTGGAGAAACGCCGTTTCGACTAGCATACGGAAGTGACGTTGTCATCCCAAAGGAAATAGGACTCACAAGCTATCGGGTGGAGAACTATGATGAGGATAAGAATGAAGAGGCCATGCGCCTTCAACTCGACTTGGTTGACGAAGTCCGGGCAATGGCCGAGCAAAGGTTAGCACGGTATCAAAATCTCATGGCCAAACACTACAACTCCAAGGTCAGACCTAGGGACTTCCAGATGGGAGATCTTGTCTTAAGAAAGGTAATGGGCGCTACAAGAGATGCCTCCCAGGGAAAGCTTGGACCTAACTCGGAAAGACCATATAGAGTAACATCGTGGCATAGGAAAGGAACCTACCACCTGGAGATTCTAGACGGGCAGAAGTTGCACCACCCATGGAATACGGAACATTTAAAGAAGTACTACCAGTAGGCCATTGACAATAGACAAGCAACGCCACTCCTCATTGCCAATTTATCTTCTTTCTAGCTTAGTTTTTTTATTACCAACCTTTTAAGCCCTAGGACTAGTTTTTTATTTGCTTATTTTACTTTTTAAAGAACAATTTCTACGCATGAGTATTACCATTATAATAAGAGGAGTTATTCAGAATTGCTTGAGTATATTTTCTACAAAATTAAAGTCCATAATGTGGATGGAGTCTATCATTGAATAGACAAAATTATAGTCCATAAAGTGGACGGGGTCTATCATTGAATAGGCAAAATCAGTCCCTGAAGTGGACGAAGTCTAACATTATACAGACAAATTCTTAGTCCACAGAGTGGACAGGGGCTATCATTGTATAGGCAAAATCACTCCATAAAGTGGGCGGAGTCTGACATTATCCATAAATTCTTAGCCCACAAAGTGGACAGAGTCTATCATCGAATAGACAGTCCATAAAGTGGACGGGGTCTATCATTGAATAGGCAAAATCAGTCCCTGAAGTGGACAGAGTCTAACATTATACAGACAAATTCTTAGTTCACAAAGTGGACGGGGTCTATCATTGTATAGGCAAAATCACTCCATAAAATGGGCAGAGTCTGACATTTCCAGAAATTCTTAGCCCATAAAGTGGATGGGGTCTATCATTAAATAGACAAAAGTCATTAGTCCACAAAGAGGACGGGTCTATCATTGAATAGACAAAATCATCAAGTCCACAAACTGGACGGAAATAGGCAAGTCATCAAGTCCATAAAGCGGACGGGTTCCAAAATTCATTGTCCATAAAGTGGACGAGGTTTTTTATTAATAAAAAGAATTTTACCAAGTTCGCAATATGAACGGATCTGTTAACTAATCCAGCTCAAAAATTAAATAGGTCCACTATTAGCTAAACAGGTTCAACAAATGAACGGATCTCTTCAAAACCATCATTCTGTAATATGGACGGATCTTCTATTATACAAAAATTCACTGTTAAGTAAACGGTTATGATGCTAACTAGTTCATCACATAGTGGACAGATCTAAAAGACCCATTGAGTTAGCATAATCTCATTAAAAGAATGGTAACCAAAACCACATGAAGGACGGAATCAAAATTACAAATCCACGATGTGAATGGAGTCATTCACATCTATAAATTAAACAAGATCCATTCACAAAAAATAAAATAGACAACATGGTTAAAGGCGAAGCCCATGAAGGGAGAAGTTTATGACGACGTTTAAGTTACACATTTAAATGTTCTCCAAAAAAAAAAAAAAACCTAAGGATGTGGGGTATGTTCGACATTTTCCTAAACAACGCTCTCAGGCTGACAAGCATCACCATCGACAGTCTGAGCTTGGCCTTGAGGAGGAGCTGACTCTCCATCACCAACTGCATCGTTAGCAAAGAGGCCCTCCATGCTGTCAGAGGCGACGGGCTGTAAAGTGGTTTGAGCTTGGTTATCAATACTTAGCATAGAGAAGTCAAGGTCAGCATAAGCTCTCTTGGCCTGACGAACATCATCATTAAATCCGTTTGCATAAGAACCCGCAAGCTCCTTAATGAGGGCGTCGGAGTCACGATACTCACGAACTGCTGCTTCTTCTGCCTGACGGAGTTGATCCTTGGCATCCTTGATCTCTCTCTCCTTATTCTCTAGGACCTTTTTTAGAGTCTCCATATCAGCCTCAAGTTCTTTCCTAATCGCCTCCGACACGGTAAATTTCTTCTCCATGCCTACCTTCCAAGCTTTGAGACCAATCAACTCATCCTCCGTCTCATTGGCCTTCTTCCTAATGCGATCTATTGCTGTCTCATGGTTCAGACACCATCCCATGAGCCCTTTCATCATAACCATGGCCTAATATATAATAAAAAGGAATTAGTTTCAAACTAACAAAGAGGAGATGGATGAATAGAGGATGGGCAAGATTACCTGAGCAATACTAAACAGCCCCGTCTCCCCCATTGCTTCCGTGGAGTGGGTGCCAAAGTCCTCATAATCTTTAGGAGTTATGATGGACAAAAGTCTTTCCAACGCATGTTTGGAGTCCTCTCGGAAGAGGACGGGTGGCTTCTCCTGCTAGGTGGATGGACCCTTCATTAAGCCCTTCCCTGCTCTGTGCTTTGCAAGAGTGACCGTCTTTGCACCTTCAGCCATTAGCCCTACAACGAGCTCCAAAGGGACCTTGGGTTTCTTGGGAGGACGGTCCCCTTTGGACGGCTACTTCCTTTTTGTGGACGGGTTGCTTGAGCCCGTCCCCTTGGGATCCACATCGATGGTCTCATTTTTCTTGGTAGCTGTGCCTTAATCATTGCCCTTCTCTTAGCGTCTTCCATTTTTGTAGAAGTGGGCAGATGATGTTAATTACTAAGATAAAAATCAAAACCGTTCAAACAAAATAAGGAAGACGGACTTACGTTGGCGAATTCTGGCGTCGTATTTGACGACTACTGGCGTTGGTTCAGGTCCGTCACAATACCAATGGATGGTATCAAGTGTGACTAGTTAAGCCCAAGTCCTTTCCTCCGGCTTGGTCTTGGCAAAAATTCTCTCAAGAAATCTGAACTCCTCCAGTTTAACTTGTGGACGTCATCGAACTGCAAAGAAGAAGATGGTTAAAAGTGTTGAAGAAATTATAATAAACTGAACGGTTATGTAGAGGGTCCTCACACTAGGACTGGTGCAAACCGGACGGAGGCAATATGCCCCAAGTCGTGTCGATGGGCATATGTTCTATGTCCCCTGGACGACACATCCACTCGTCACCCTCTAGAAAGAAATAACGGCTTTTCCAGTCCCTATTGGAGTCTGGGGTTTCAAATATAACCTTCAACAACGGACTCCTAGGCACAAAACTATACATCCCCCTTAATTTGTCTATTTCATTTGGACAGTAGCAGTGAAGGAATTCCCGCACCGTTAGCCTCTTGACACCATTTGACATAGCACCGTACAGGACCTCCATGGCTATGAAGACCTTCCAGGCGTTTGGGGATACTTGGTTGACGGACAGGCCCAGGTATTTGAGAAGCTCACGGTGAAGGGAGCTTTGTGGAAACCTAAGTCCTGCCTTCAGCATATGTTCGTACACCCCGACACCAACTACCCCTTCATAGTAGCATTTCTCTGACTTATAGGGTAGACGAATGGGGATGTTATCTGGAATTTGGTAATTGGCCCTAAGAGTGTTGAAGTGTTTCTCCTTGATGGTGGACCTAAAATCGTTCACCGTCCACCTCAGTAGCATGATGAACTCCCTAAGTCCATCAACACCTACGACGGACTTTATTGCTTGTTCCTCACCGTCATCAGAACCCTTCTCTAGGTCAACCATCTCCATATCCTCATTTGGTGAGGACGGGGAAGAGGCGAATGGACTCCTCTCTTCGCTTAAACTGTCTTGGTCTTTGTGACCTGACGGGTGTACTTCCTCATAATCCGCCCCGTCATGGACAACTGACTGGTTACTTGACGCACTAGACATTGCCTACACGTGACGACAAAACCTAAGACTCTGACGAGTCTAGAAGGGGTGACGAGGGTATAAGGTCTAGGAAAATAAAAACAGTATATGTGAAGGTAAAAGAGACTTGTGAAAAAAAGAGTACTTACCAAGTTAGTAAGTGAATGGAGGAAGGGCGTTGATGACGGATGCAGAAACTAAACGAAGTGGTCTCTGACAAGGATGACGGAAGCGCTCTGACAGTTTGTTTCAGCGGAAAGTAGAGAAATGAGAAAAAAAGAGTGTGATACTTATAGAGGAAGTGCACGGAAGACGAAGCGACGTTTCAATCCTAGAAAAGAACCATTAGAAAGATGACACATGTCGTACGTCATAAATGATTTTCGAATAGGATTGTAAGGGTCATGCACAATTCACGGAGTCCCTATCAAATCGTCACCCCATGGGTCCGTCCGGATATCACGAACCCACGGGGTGAAGGGGGCAACTAAAGAGGAAGAACTATACATGACGGATTGGCCCATGTGGACTGGACAGGGTTGGGCAAGTAAGATTGATGTGGACGGATCCCATATGGATGGACTCGACACAGACGGGTCAAGCGCCCATGTGGCGTCCAACTTATCATCTTATGGTCTCCAAGAAACCCTAGATGGAAAACCCTTGCGGCCCACGCTTGGCCATCACAGAATCCTAGTATAAATGGAATTCTGACAGAAGGAGGATTCCAGAAGATACGCACATTAAGGAAGATCTTCTCCATAAGGAAATGTCTTGCTCACCACGTTTGGACTACTCAAGAGGATTCCTATAAGGAAAAGACTTCTACACCAAGGAAGAGAGGTTAACCCTCTACTACTATAAAAGCCCCAATATCCTCACAAATCAAGGTATGCATAATTTACCCTTTCTCTAGCACTCTAGAGTTGTGAGAATTGTTCTAACTTGACCTTCAGAGGGTATTCGGCTGGTACCACACCGGTGCTCTCTGTTAGGTCTTCTCTTTTTGGTTGCGCAGGTATCGTTACGATCGTGAGAAGATCGTGTGGCTCACTGGTGATTTTTATGGCATCATCAATGAGAATAGTCAAATTATATATATAGTACTATTTTAGACTATTATACATAGGGTCCATTTGTATATAGCTTATTTTGCTGAAAACTGAAAATACTATATCAAAATAATTTTTAAATGTGTTAATAGTGCCGTGGGATCCAATTTTAATATTTTTTTTTAATAAAGTGGTTGTGGGTCCCCTGAACAGTGTACGTACAGTGTGTGAACAGTGCATCTGGTTACTGTTCATTAATGAAATCACTCTGCATTTGCCTAATTGCAATGTTCATGTCCTATGAATAATGCAAGAGGCGCTAAAAAAAAAAAAAGAAAAAAAAAAAAAGAAAGAACGCGCTTCAACCAGATGCAAATCCAAACACACACTTAGTGTTAAAAGACGTGGGTTATTATACACTTTCATATCTAGAAAATAAAATTTTATGTATCAAATTTTCTCTATCTTGTTCCTCATATTCAATATGTGGGCTTCAAAAGGTCTCTTGCATCTTTGTTTACTTTCATTTGTTAGACGTGTTATCTTTTCTTCTTTCTTAACAAATTTTCAACTTTTAATTATCTTTTCATTATTGTTTTTTTTTTTTCAAAAAAATACACAAAATCTTTGTGTGGTTTCCATTAAAACATGAAATCAATTTGAGGTATCAATGTTCTCTAAAAAAAATTCAGCTTATTTTAGTGGGATGAACTTTTGAATAGTTCCTCCCTTCTCGACTAGGTCTCCCTCTCTTGCCTACACTATTTTAAAATCAGATCAGTCAATTGAACTGGTTCAACTTAGGGTTTGTTTCAGTTCAACTTAGGGTCTATTTAGGAACATCTTATTTAGCTGAAACTGAAATTTTTTTGCTAAAAGTGTAGAAAAAAAAAAAGTTAAAAGTTAACTGAATAGTATAACAGGACCTAGGAGTGTTCACCAAACTACATAAACTGCACAAACTGCAAAAATCGCACCAAAACTGTCCGCAAAATGGCATAACCGCACTGCACCGCAAGTAATAGTGCACCGCACCGCACCACACCACATGGTGCAGTGCAGTTTGCGGTTTTATAATTAGAAAACTGCACAAACCGCACCACACCGCACCCTCTCTATATATTAATATATTTATTTATTTTAATATTAAATATATTATTAATAGTTTAATAACCCTAGTTTAAAAAAAAAAAAAAAAAAAGTTTAACAGCCCTAACAAGTGTTGACTAGAAAAGCCAACCCAAAATAAAGAAAAACTAGCTCAATAATTTAAAACTTGGCCAAAAAAAGGAAAAAAATAGTTTTGGGCTGAGTAGGAAAAGCCCAAAATTTGAAAAATATACCGACTTCAAACCGCATCTTATACATAGTATTACACATGTGACTGCAAAAATGAGGTGCGGTGCGATTATGGTTTTGGCTAAACTCTAAACCGCACCGCACCTCATATATGACCTCAAAACAAGGTGCGGTGCAGTTATGGTTTTAGCTAAACTGCATTACAAAGTGCGGTGCTAAAAATGGCCCAAAACCGCACCGCACCGCCCCGCGAACACCCCTAACGAGACCTATAAATAATACCAAAAAATGTGAGACTCATAATAGTACCAAAAAAAGAAGCTAAAAACTAAAATAAGCTGAGTCTTATAATCATTCATGTAAAAACCGGTAAAAACTAGGAACATGTCTCTTCTTTAAAATCGGATTTTTTTTTTCAAAATAACACCAATATTGAAACAATTTTGTTTGTTATCATCGTTTCTAAACTATTTAGCAAATTAACATCTCAAGAATTAGGGACTCGAGATCACTGTAGCAAATCGAGTATCACAGGCTCGATTTCAATGGAAATTCGCCTGGAACTCGAATTTTAAACACTTGAGTTCCACAAAAGAAAAACCAAAAAGCTAAGATACCTCTTCTTCTTCTTCCTCTTCTCCCCCTCTAAAAACCACCACAACCCCTTTGGAAAAAAAAAAATCCGCGACAACCAAAGAGACAATAAAAGCACAAACACAAACACAAACAAGGATCAAAGCAGAAATCACACGAAGGGCGACCAGCGAACCCAGTGAACGGCGAACGGCAAACTCAGTTGGCTACCAGCAAACCCAGCAACGAACCCAAGCAACAAAACCCACAAGCCCAGGCGGCGAACCCACGACCCAGGCAGCAAAACCCACGACCCAGGCGGTGAAACCCACGAACCCAAGCTCAGATTGAACCCACGACTCAGGTGAAGGTCGTTTTCCCCTTTGTTTCTCTCTTTTTTAGCTGTGCAGAGCAGGAACTCGAGTGTATAATACTCGAGTTCCACCGGAAATCGTTTTTTACGGACTCGAGTTCCATTGGAAATCAATTCCTATACACTCGAGTTGCTACAGTGAACTCGAGTATATTATTCTCAAGATGTTAGTTTCATAAATAGTTTGGAAACTATGCTAACTAACAAAATTGTTTGAAAATTGTGATTATTTTGAAAAAAAATCCCAAATCCTGCTTGCCCAAGAGATGGTTTTGTTTTGGCCCTTCCTTCCTTTTGTCTTAAAGTCAATATATATTTATTTATTAAAAAAAATGTTTTTTTCAAAATACAAATCTATAATTCTAATAAGTTTCTAACCCAAAAATAATATATACACTACTTTTGGGTTGTTGTTTATTATAGTAGATATATTATTTTATTCTATTATTTATATTATTTTATTGTGTTGAATGCTAGAATAAAACCACTGATATTGGCTGTTTTGTAAATTGAAGTGGTAAAATGAATAAAGTAGATTTTCGTAGTGTCAAATTGCTAAAATTTTTGCACCACCAATGCTGATACTCTTATTGTGGTTTCTTGGGTGTCTCATAGATAAAGCAAAACACTTTGGAAAAAGATTGAAACACCACTTTCTTTTATATATTATATGTGTCAAATATTACAAATTTAAAAGTGTATTTAGTGGCAAATTTTTTAAAATTTTAAATGGCATTACACATTGTACACTTTCAAGTCTAAAAAATAGTATTTTAAGTGGAATGAACCCTTAAACATCTCCTTCCTTCCTGATTGGGCCTCCCTCTCTTGCCCAAGAGTGGCTTTGGACCCTCCCTTCCTTGGTCAAAAATCAAAACTGTACATAACTTCTCTTTTTCCTTTTGTAATTGGCTTTTTTTTTTTCTTTTTTTCTTTTTAAGAAAAACCATTAGTAATTTTAGAAAAAAAAAAAGTAAAAGAAGTTTTTTTTAATTAAAATTTATCTAAAATTTAGGAGTTATCTTATTTTCTAAAAAAAAAAAATTCTTTAAATTTGAATTTGACAAAGAAACATGGAAGAGGGAGAAACATGGATTAAAAAAACTTTTTTTATATTTAAATTTTAATCTAAAATGTAAATTTTACAATCTAAGTTTGACTAAAATTCATTTTAGTCTTCTAACTTTGTTTTCATTTAATTAATTCTCTAAGTTTTCAATTTATTCACTTTCAATTTCGTTGAAAAATTATGCAATTAATTAATGAAAAAAATATTTTCACATAAAAAATCAATAAAATATTTTTATCAACTTTATAGATTTTATAGAATTTTTTTTCAATGTGAGAAAAATATTTTTTTATGAAAATAATTTTAATTGAATTGTCGTATAGTTATTGCTTTTTTTATATAAAAAAATTATCCATTTATTTTTTTGATAAGAAAAAAATTATCTATTTATTACATTGGTAAAATAATGTTGCTTGGTCTGATAAATAAAAAGTAGTTTTTTATTTTTGGATAGAAAAAAAAAGTAACGTCACCAAGCAAAAAGAAAAAAGAAAAAAGAAAAAAAAGAAGGAATACTCATTTTATTTATTTATTATAATACTCATTTTCTTTATTACAATACCGTTACAACCTATTTATATTCAAACACAAATTTTTTTTTTGGAACCATATTCAAACACAAAATTAAACCGGCACAACCTTGTCTCTGTCCTAAACCCTCTCTCTCTCTCTCTCTCCCTGTCTCTGAGTTGCTACCTTTCTCAATCTCGTAATTTTTATAACATCGGAGCGCGAGGATTTCTCAGATTTAATTCCGGTAAGTGTGTTTTTTTTTTCCATGAAACCTTAACAATATTTCGGTAAAGTGTTTTTTCGCGTTCCTGATTCAGTTGGGTATTTTTACTTCTAAACCCTAATTCTATTATTCTGGGTTCTCTGGGTTTTCTAATATGTTTTATTTTTAGGTTAAAATCACTTTATTTAAACAATGCTATTGATTTAATGAGTAATTTTATTCATTTACTCCTGGTTTTGAATTAGTTTTGTTTTTTTTTTTTTTTTTTTAAATAAAAAAGTTTTATTACTTGTTCGTAGAAATAATGCCATATAGTAGGAATCTTACAATGATCAATTAAATATGATAAGTTTTGGGTTTTTTTTTTATATTCATATTTTATGTTCTTGGTGAAATAACATAATTGACCTGAACAAGTTTTGGGTATTTTAATCTAGTATTACAATTCGTTCTTATTTGCTTTTGGATTTACTTTTTCTTTCTTTGTTAATTCGAATTGGGTATTGCTTTATTTATTTATTGGTAAGTTACGCACACTGTCATGTTCTCGAGTCCATAACCTGGCCCTCCATACCATTATTATGGTAGGAGGATGTGCATTTTGTGTTAAGAGTTTAGTGGCAAGATGGTCTTTGAATTAAGTGTGTTGTGTGCGCTATAAAGTATGAAATTTGAGCAATTTTTCTCCATGAGTTTCACTAGATATGCATGTGCATTGTTTTATAATTATACAGCATTTCTTATTTTCAAGCACATATTCTAAGAATGATTTTGCTCTCTTAAAATGATTCAGACATAACCCACTGTATTTTTGTCTTAGATCAGTGAGCCATTGATTACTGTCATTAGGAGATAAGTCATTAATGCGAGTATTAGAGACTGAACACCATTTTCTTATGCATTCATTGTATTAATTATGCAGGTGATATCACTGCAAATGCACTGCAGTAGAGGCTTATTTCTTGTAAGTTACCACTTATCCTAATCGTTATACTATTATTCTGCAGAAAAGCACCGCTCCTCTTAACTTTTTCATACTTTCTTAATTTTACAAAGCTTGCTGCCTGATTGTTTTGTATTTTGTTAGATTAATTTCACAAAAAACTAGTTTGGTAAGTTAATAAAATTCAATAAGAATTATATCTAAACTAGTTTAGGACACATCTTTACCTAT
This sequence comes from Quercus aquifolioides, assembly GCA_019022515.1. Classification (NCBI taxonomy): domain Eukaryota; kingdom Viridiplantae; phylum Streptophyta; class Magnoliopsida; order Fagales; family Fagaceae; genus Quercus; species Quercus aquifolioides. Next base: position 31,876,053 of record CM032335.1, on the reverse strand, counting down.
AGCTGGTGCCTAGATTGCCTATTATTGCTGATAGGCAAAATTTTTACTCATTAAAAGAATGAAGTTCATTTGGCGCCACTTTCAACTTTAAAGCACAACAGAAACTTAGGGCAATGTGGTCCAACCTAACTCAATTGGCACCTCCTCCCTTTATACATTCTAGGTGGAGGGTGAGGTGGGTTCAAGATTCATCGGGCGTGTGTGTAACTTGCCAATAATAAAAAAATGCATATTTGAATAATTGTTTCTATCTATAAGATAATAAAATACACATCAACATCAAAGGGGTTTGAGGGATAACCCTGCGGTTCCTTCCTTTCTTGTGGTGCTGGGGCACTATGGTTCAAACTCCACCAGCCCCCTCCCCCTCTTTACCTATCCAAAAAAAAAAAAAAAAAACTGTACACATCAACATGAAGGTTTATTTATGCTTCAATTAAGGTTGTGGGTTCAAGATTCATCGGGTGTGTGTATAACTTACCATAAAAAAATGCATATTTGAACAGTCTATCTATAAGATAATAAAAGACACATCAACATGAAAGGGGTTCAAGAGATACCCTGGTGGTTCTAGCATATCTTGTGGTGCTTGGGCACTGTGGTTTAAACCCCACTAGCCCCCTCCCCCTCTTACTATACACATCAACATGAAAGCTATTTATGCTTCCATCGATTTCCAAGTGTGCCATCTATAAGATAATAAAATGCATGAAAAGGGTTTGAGGGATACCCAGGTTATTCTAGCCTTTCTTCTAGTGTTTGGGCACTGTGGTTCAAACCCCACAAGTTACACACCCCCCCCCCCCCCCCCCCCCCCTTTACCTATCCAAAAAAATTGTACACATTAACATGAAGGCTATTTATGCTTCCATTAGATGGTACACATGTTGATGCGGTGGAAGAAAGGCCAATACAACCCAAAATGTGACAGTTGCATGTGACACTAATATTTATGTAATTTGTAAACCATAATTAAACTTTCCAAAGCCACCACCAAGTTCATAATTGGTTGGTCAATTGTTGGTTACAATGATACCTTTTGTGTGTGAATGTGAAAGTACTATATGATATATTTATTTATTTTATTGGGAAATACTATCTAGTTGATTCTAGATACCCCACGATGAAAGGCTATATGCAACCACAAGGGGTCTAACACACCATGTTGCAGATATTTGATGAAGAAGCGGAGGACTAGAGGATTAAGAGACATTCAAGAACATATTCAAAGACTTGTTGCATCTACTACTATGCCTTTTCATAATTTTATCAAAATATATGATAAGGGGTTCAAGTGATAGCCCAGCCATACTGGCATCATTTTATGGTGCTCATGTCTGTGGTTTGAATCTCCTCTCTCACTTCTCTGTTTAGAGCTTTTCTCTTTGCCACTGTGGCCCCCCCGTCTTTTTCTCTCGGGACGTCTGGCTTAGAAAGCAGCTTTTTGCTTTGTTTGTGGTAGTATTGAAATGAATTGGTCATTTGTTGATGTTATTTTGATGGACTGTAGTTTGACTTATTTTTTTATTGTAATTTTCTCTTAGGGGCTATGTTCTCCCCGGCATATACTCTTTGTAAATATTATATATATATATATATATATATATGAGTTGGGTTCAAGTTACACTTGGTGTAACTCTAAGCAATATTATGCCACTTAATAACTTATTATTAGATGCGAATTTTGACAAATCTACTGTTGGATTATATTATATTCATATACTCTCTATATTTGCAAAATTTCATGGTAATCAAAGATTAATAGTCATGTTACCAATCAATTATTTAAATTCAAGTTTTTGTAATTTAAAATAATTCATAAAAGATAAGATTATAGATCACATGGTAAATAACATCCGATTGACATGAAAAATGGCATGCATGTTAAGTACATATAGAACATGTAATTTAACGGTGAAATTCTTAAAATATGAATTTAATAACAAATTATTGGGTGATATAACATTGCTTAGAGTTACACTAGGTGTAACTTGAACCTAACTCTCTCTCTCTCTCTCTCTCTCTCTCTCTCTCTCTCTCTCTCTCTCTATATATATATATATATATACACACATGGATTATTGGTAAAAACTTGATTTTTTGTTGTTGTTGTTGTTATTGTTTGATCTTTTTATCTCATTTAAAAGTAGTGAATATCAAATTAACTTAGGAATAGTGACATAGGACAAGGGGAACAAATAAAACCTAATTTATAACTCTTGGGGCAGATCTGGATTGCTTGGGTTTTGAAGAATTAGTGTTAGGATTTTGTGGGGAATAAGCTAGAAAATAATTGGGATTAAAGGGTTTCCAAGGGAGAAAGGCTTAGTAGGATTTAGGGATGAAACAAAGGAGAACAATCAAGGTTTGGGCGGCTGTTCCTGTTCTACTGTAAACAGTAAATAAAATAAAAGATAAATTCTAGGTATCACACTTAGACTTCCTAGGTATCACACTTAGGATTTCTTGGTATCACACCTCAGAGAAGGTTGCATTCATAGCTCTTAAATTCTAAAAACATTCATCATTTCAATAGAAAGCATTACAACTAATACCTAATCTTAGTTGAACTAGGATTTCTTAAAACCCTATTAAGACTTAGATTTGGACTTCTTAGGCTTTTACTACTAAACCCAATTAAATAACCAAACTTAAATAAAACTCAAAAGAAGATCTAATAGACTGTTAACACAACTCATTTCAGCATTATGAAATTACAAAATTGCTCCTGATAAATAAAATAAAATAAAATATAATTAATCTGTCTTCTCACTACCTCCTTCATCAAATAGGCATAGCTTAAGTCTTAAGGCATAATGATGATCTCCTAAAGATAAACTTTATGAGGCATAATGGCATTTAAGTTGCATCTAATTCATAAAGATAATGGTTTGGCCCATTGTTAGTATCTTTGTGATTTTGTGATAGAATTTGAATAAGATGGTGCATTTGGTGGTAAGGGCCATAGGTATGAAAAACTTTTATTCTTAGTGTTTATATATAGTAAACACTAAAGCAAAGCAAAAAATCTCATCAAATCAAAGCAAAGCACGGGCTTTGATTTGATGAGATTCTTAGTGTAGGCAAGAGAGGGACAAAGTCACGTTCCTGCTTTTTATTCTTTAGTGTTTAAAAGACGTGGGTTATTGTACACTTTCAGATCTAGATTATAAAATTTTATGTATGTATCGAATTTTCTCTATCTTGTTCTTCATATTCAATATGTGGGCTCCTCTTGCATATTTGTTTACTTTCATTTGTTAGACATAAGGGTCGTCAATGGGCCTGGTCGGGCCGGCCCGGTCTATTTGTTCTTGGCCCATAAGCACAATGGACTATTAACTAGTTAATAGGCAGTATTGGGCTGGGCTAAAAGAGAAAACCCCGACCCATGGGTAATGCCCATTTTGTCTTTAACGGGCTAGGCTATCGGGTTGGGTCTAATGGGCTACCCATAGGCTTATGTTAGCTTATTATTTTATTATTTTTATAAGGAAAGAATCAATTTTTTATAAGGGAATAATCAATTTATTTTTTTAAAAGGAAAGAACAAAGAATTTAATACTTAATTACAATTTTTTTTTTTTTTTACAATCAAATCTATTTAATTTTTTTTTTTTTTGGTTGTTGCTGGAAACCTATTTAATTTTTTTTTATTAAGGCTTTAACTAGGTTTTTTTTTTTTTTTTTTAATCTTTAATAAAAAAAATGTCAAATGGTTAATTCAAATTTGCTAGACTATTAGAAAAAAATATACTTATTAAACTAAGTTTAGCACAATTACTTTAAGTATCTTAGTGGTTGGGGGAGTTCTCTCAAAATCAATCCTTCATACATTTTCTATATATTTTTGTTATGAATACTGAGTTATTAGACTGGACAATGGATTAGGCCAACGGGCTGGGCTATTGGGCTAGCCCGGGTGCCCATGGGCATAAAAACTAGCCCACGGCCTGACCCACTAGGCTAGTGGGCTACCCATGGTCCTCAATAACAATGAGCTAGGCCGCCCATTAGCCCAGTGGGCAGTTGGGTTTCTGGGTCGGGCCGTGAGCCATGGGCTATTTGATGACCCTTAGACTTAAACTTAGACATGTTATCTTTTCTTCTTTCTTAACAAATTTTCAACTTTTTATTATCTTTTCCTTATTAATTTTTTTTTTTCAAAAAAATACACAAAATCTTTGTGTGGTTTCCATTAAAACACAAAATCAATTTGAGGTATCAATGTTCTCTCTCTCTCAAAAAAAAAAAAAAAAAAAAAGCTTTTATTGGGATGAACTTTTAAATATTCCCTCCCTTCTCAACTAGGTCTCCCTCTCTTGCCCACACTATTTTAAAATCAGATCGGTCAGTTGAACTGGTTCAACTTATGGTTCGTTTTGGTTCAACTTAGGGTTCATTTGGGAACATCTTATTAAGCTGAAACTGAAATTTTTTTGCTAAAAGTATAGGAAAAAAAAAAGTTAAAAGTTAACTGAATAGTATAATGAGACCTATAAATAATACCAAAAAATGCGAGACTCATAAATAGCACAAAAAAAGAGCTAAAAACTAAAATAAGTTGAGTCTTAAGGTGTTTTTGAATACTGTTTATTTTGTCGAAATTGAAAAATTATTATTGAAAGTATTGTAGATAAAAGTAAAAGTTAGTTTAAATAATATAGTGGGGTCATGAATAGTGCCAAAAAATATAGTATAACTCATAAATAATAGCAAAAATAAACTAAATAGTGAAATAATTTTAATTTTTCATTTTTACCCGAATGGACCATTATAATCATTCATGTAAAAACGGGTAAAAACTAGGAACATGTCTCTTCTTTAAAATCATGCTTGCCCAAGAGACGGTTTTGTTTTGGCCCTTCCTTCCCTTTGTCTTAAAGTCAATATATATTTATTTATTAAAAAAAATGTTATTTTCAAAATACAAATCTATAATTCTAATAAGTTTCTAACTAGGGATGGCAATTTTTACCCGACCCGCGGGTACCCGGTCTGGCCCGACCCTAATGGGCCGGGTTTTACTCGGTCCGATTAAGAATAGGGTCGGGTATGGGTTTTAAAAAAAAAACCCGAAGCGGGTCCGGGTCGGGTCCGGGTTTTATAAAAAAATCCGAGACCCAACTCGAAACCCGGCCCGAATAAAAACCCGGTACCCAGAAATTACAAAAATACCCCCCACATATATATACACCTATAAGCTAACCCTAAATTCCTAATTCCTCATTTCTTCAGCAGCAACTCAGAACTCAGATCTCAGTCCTCACGCCTCCCTCCCTCAGTCCTCACCCTCACTCCCACACTCCCTCAGTCACGCCTCCCTCGCCTCCTCACCCTCACTCCGACGCTCCCTCGCCTCACAGCCCTCACTCACTCTCAGTCACTGCCTCACTCACACGCCCTCACTCCCACTCTCACTTACTCTCCTCTCATGTCTCACGCCGTCAGCCACCAACTGTCATCCGCGCCTCTCTCATGCTCTCAGCCTCTCGGTCTCACTCTCTTTGCCGAAGAAGATGAAGACGAAAATCTAAGATTCTCGCCGTAAAGCCTCTGCGATCTCACCCACGAAGGCGAAGACGAAGACGAAGAGTAGAAGACGAAGACGAACAACCATGGTGATTTACGGCAATGGTTTTTGATGTTCTTCCATTTTTTCTTTATTTGATTAGTGGGTTTGGGGATTTTAGATTCTTTTGTTTAACCTGTGGGTTTGGAGATTTAGATTTTGTTGTTGAGATTTGATTTGGTTTCTGTGAATAGTTTGATTTCAAATGTATTTGGTTTATGTGAATAGGAAATTTGAATGGTTATGGTGGATTTGATTTGAGATTCATTTGGATTTGTTGTTTGTGCTGCACTGTTGTGAATTTGGATTTGTTGTTTGTGCTGCACTGTCGTGAATCTGTGGTTCTTTTTTCTCAGGAAAACTTTTTTTTTTTTTAATTGATTGGGCCACGGATTGGGCCACTGTTAGGGGCTGAAGATTGGGCTCTGAAGTGGCCTGGCTGGGCGGGGCGGGTCTGGGCCCCGGTAAAAAAATCCGTTTAATAAACGGGCCGGGTCCGGGCCACGGGTCCTAGCCCGCGGGTCGGGTCCGGGTATGAAAAAACCCGGCCCGAACCCGACCCGTTGCCATTCCTATTTCTAACCCAAAAATAATATATACACTACTTCAAGGGGGCCCAATAAAGATAAAAACTTAACCTTTTTGCCGAAAAAGACAAGAAAACACTGACAAGCTTTCAAGAAGAAGCGGAAATGGTCCGGAGAAGAAGAAAAAGAGTTGGGTTGGACCATGACCATGGCGGTTTTCTGTAAGTACTGACAAAAGCAAAACCTTCAAGCCAATGTTATGTCATCGAGGACCCCATTTCCCTTCCTACCCATTATAGAACTTTTTCCCCTCTGGTCCCTTTTCAAAAATCAAAACTTGATGATAAATAATAATAAGCCTTTCTCACAGTACTACTCTAGTCTCTTTTTGCATGCAACTTTGACAGAGAATGATAATTACAAAAAACCAACACTAGTTGGTGATTCTAGTACCGGAACAATGTAGTAATAAGAAAGAATGCTACAAAAAGGGTCATGTTTTGGCTGTTAATAAGCTGAAAAGGCTCCACCATTGGGCTGATGATAGCTTGATTATCTTGTGTTAGGATCCTACACTAATTGATATGGTTTTAGAGAGATCAAAGAGTTAGAGAGCTAGACAAGAAAAGTAAGGGACCTGTTATTGCTTGATTCCTCGGTTGCTTAAGTATGGGCAATTGGGTCAGTGTCACTTATGACTTATCTACGTTCCCTGTTTTGTTCTGTCACTTAAACTGTTATAGGTTGGTTCCTCTTTGGAAGTTGGAACTCAAAAGCAGGAAATATTTATTCCCACATCACTGTTGAATTTATTTTCGTGGAACAAAAGAGTCTGCTCATATGTGTTAAGTTTGCATATTTTAAGAAGAACTTGCTAGCAATCTGAATGGAAATTTTTTTAATTAAGAATCTTGAAGCAAATTAATTTTCTGGAACAGTCCCTCCAGAATTTAGGAATTTGGTTAACTTAGAAACCTTGTAAGTTCTAAGCCATTTTTGTTACTTGTATGTACCAGTCAATTTATCTTTCTAAATGTTATTTCGCCTATTTGAGCTGAATCTGCAATTTTGTGTTGCCGTTGCTCTGTTTGTTCTGGTTTGCTGATATGTCTGCTAGTTGTAACTTTGTGTCCATGAAAGTTTTCTGAATTATACCAAAAAAAAAAAAACTTTTAATTGATTAGTAACAAGCTCCTAGCTTTTTGACTGCTCACTAACAACTCAGTAGTTAGTCACATGCTTATATGAATTATTATATGTGCTATTAGCAAATTAGTTATAGGTATATACATAGCAATATCCCCCATTTGCTATCATCTAGCACACACATATATCTAATACCTACTACACAACCTTAACCAATGCCAAACTGCACACTGCTGCAATGCTCCACTGATACTACAACACAGCTCCAGGCTATAATTATGACTGTTAGTAATGCTTTATTGGGCTCCAGCACCATATAGCAACAGTAACTTGGCATCACAGAAACTTAACAGTTGAAGTTTCATGACACTTAAATCACTTGAACGCTATGCACTTGCTATAGGACACTAGCAAGGCACGGTACTAACATGCTCCATTGAGCAGCAGAAACAGCATGCACAGCAAACTGCACACACATGAGCTCACTGCAGCAGCCACTAACACAGCATACAGCAGCAAAGCAGAATCAGGGCACTTACACACTGGCCTCTCAGCCCAATCAGCAGCATCAATAGCACAGCACCAGCATTAAGCATGACAGTAAGCTAAGCTAATGTCTCATAGTAGACACAACCTTAGCACAAAAGCACATTAGGTTCCTAACATCATTGTAGCTGCCAATAATAATATGGATAAACCTGCCAATGACAGCTTTGAAGAGAATAAACAAACAAACAATGTGGAAATGAATTCTACTTATAATTACTTGTGAAAATAAATTCTACTTCAAATTACTTGCCATGTGACACTAATTACTTTCCATGGGACAAAATGACAGACAAAAGTTTTTCCCTGGGAGAGCCAGGATCATTGCTGAGGTGATGGATACTAGAAAGCTTTCTGAGTGTGAATTGGATGATGTCTACAAGTTCCATAGAAAAGATGCACAGAAAATGACAAGGTAACTATGGCAACATGTATTTGCATAATCATGATTTTTTTTTTCATTAAGTTTTATGTTATTACATACCACAAAAACTTCTCTTCTCATATGAGATTTTCATTAACAGGATAGCATCCCAATACTCAAGAGCAGCCAATGATGCATATCGAAGAGGTGATTGTGTTTCCGGTCATCATTACTTGTTGATGGCTCGAGAAGCACAATTCGCTGCTAACTGTTTCAACGCTAAGGCAGCCACGAAAATATTCCATTATGTGAATTGCACAGAAGACTTATGGAAATTGGATTTGCATGGTCTTCATGCAAATGAAGCCATTCAAGCTTTGCATTGCCGTCTGTAACAAATTGAATTATCAGGGCAAAGGCCAAAACCATTAGAGGTCATCACGGGTAGAGGTAAACACAGCCAAGGAGCTCCTGTCATTCCAGCAGCTGTGAGGAACTACCTTAAGGAATGCAAATACTATTTTTATGATTTGCGAGCAGGGGCGATAGCAGTTCGGCCCAAGTTTGTAGAATGCTAAAGTGAAGAGAAAAAAGCTAAAGGGAAAAAAGAGGAGTTGTGATAAAGCCTTGATAAGGTGCCAGCCTCAGTAAGGGGAATTTATTCATCAATGGACCAAGCAGTTTCCGAAATTCCTGTTCCTGCAACCGCTACTGATGGTGGTTCTCTCAGTGGAGCAGTTGAAAAAACTGATGACAGGGTGTTTACGGATGATGTCAGGGGTACTGAGAATGTTCCAGTTGTTTTTTGGGCTCACATATTACTCTGCAACGTATTATTGTGCAAATGAGTTGGACAATTCTTCTCAGACTGAGAACAAGCGTCCAAAACTTGAAAAATGAAAATGATCCCAAGGTTCTGTTTTTACCCGAAAACTTCTTGCTATTGCTTTTGCTGTGAAGAAGTTGGTCTTTGTGGTGGTCTTGCTTTATTGGTCTGCAGATGTGGATCTTACAGAATTATCTTATTCTCGGTCTCATGTTGATACTGTTATAAATGATGTTGGAGGTGCTTTGCGCTTTACTGGTTTTTATGGCCAATCAGATTCCTCAAAACATAAGGAGAGTTAGTCGCTGTTAAGGCATTGCATTGAATTCAGTCTTTGCCATGGTTATGTGCAGGTGATTGTAAAGAACTCTTGGGGCCTCATGGACCTTTGTAGGTGCTGTTAGACCATCATGGCAATTCAAATCATTTAGGAGAGTAATGGAGGATTGTGCTAAGTCCGAGTTGGACTTTAGAGGCTCCCCTTTCACTTGGTGTAAAAATCATTTTGATTCTACTTGTAATTGTGCTCGCCTGGATAGAGCATTGGCTTCTGCGTCTTCGATTGAGATGTTTCCTTCTACTGTTGTTGAGCATGTTCCTTCAACTGGTTCAGACCACTCTGTTATTTTTATTTGTCTTTACTCTGGTCCTTCAGCAATGTACAAGGAAGCCTTTTAGTTTTGAAATGGCTTGATTATCTAATCCAAGTTGTGAAGCACTAATTGAGGAGATGTGGACTTCTGTTAATGTGATGGGCAGCCCCTTTTAGAGCATTTGTGAACATTTGTAGGCCTGTAGAAGATGTTAGCAGAGACGTTGCTTTGGTAATATTTACAATCAAATTTGTACAGGACATCAAGAACTTCAGGTTATTGATCACTCTCCTAATCCTGTGATTGGTGTGCAAGCTAACACTTTAAAGAAGCAGATTGAAGACTTTTTGGATAAAGAAGAAGCAATATGGTGCCAGAGCTTGAGGGTGAGAGACGATATGAGAAGAGCTTACACACGTCCAACCCCATTCAACCAGGTGTATCCCTGATATTGCACTCTCTCTCTCTCTCTCTCACACACACACACACACACACACACCCACACAGACACGCATATATAACATTTTATATGAATTATATTCTTATCTCAATGAAAATAATCTAGTCAAAGTGCAAACAAAAAATTAATCATTTTACTTTACTAATGAATATCTATATATAAAAGAAAAATTATAACAGAAAAAGTAATAAAAATAGATGAATAAAGCATAGACTTCCATTCGATTTATTGGCTGAAATCCATGTTCTAATTACAAGAATAACCAGAGAGACATAAAATTTTAAAACCCACCCATGCAGGATGATTTCTGAGTTACAGTTGTTAGACATGCTTTTGTCATCTTTGCACCTGGTACATTTACAATGTGCTGTACTTATGCTATATATCTCGCTCCTAATATTTTTTTCATCACAAGGCCATCCGATATCCCATACCACATTCTTTGCCTTTTCTTCAATCACCTTACTAAATTGAATCAAAACAACAAAATTCTATTAAGGTTGAGCTTTATCTCAGTCCCTTGAAGAATGAGGCCACCCTTCCAGTCACCATCTTTGACTTTCAAAATGCTCATTTCAAGTTCCCCATGATCTTCTCCTGATTCATTGAAGAACTCACCCAACTCAGTCTCCAGCCACCCATCTACTCTCTCCTTGGGATACTTAAGGCCATCCAGTTCCTCGTTTTCTCTAGGCTGTGGCTGTGGTGTGTGAAATCCCGTAATGCTGCTGCAGCAGCTGTTAAAAAACCCAACTCGCATTGGTAATATCTGGTATCACAGCCTCCACCCTCTTTCTGCATACAAATAGACAGACTGCTTATGAATTTCTCCTCCAACAAGTCCAAGCACGGCCTCAATAGGTTGGAATTCAAATCCATAAGACGCTGTAGTTGTCTTGAACTCAAGGTAAGCTGTATACAGTGTGGCCAGGGACAGCATACAAGTGTTAATCCTGTCACAGATTTCCAGCCAACACACACTGGTAAGTTCAGCCACCTTAGGGAACCTGTTTGATTTGTGCATGTAATTTAAGAAATCAGCTAATCATATAGAGCACGTATGCTGCCTGAGTAGTTGCCTTCTTGGGCTTAAAAAATAAATTTGACAAAACTTTTGTAAAAAAAAAAAAATTGACACTTTAAAAAGTTGTACATAAGTTAAATGAACCCTAAAAATTGGCACAAAACTCTGTCAACAAATGCTGAGTGCTTATAATAATAGTTACATAATATATATATATATATATTTTTTTTTTATTATGAGTGAAGCTTTATGATCATGTTGAGTTGTCTTTTCTAAGAATGATGGTGCAGAAGTTAGGCTTTGGTGAGAGCTGGATCAATTTGGTTCTGGAGTGTATCCTCTCCTCCTACATACTTGGTTTTAATCAATGGTTCTCCAAAAGGTTTTTTCAGTTCTAACAGAGGATTATGCCAAGGTTACCTTATCTCCTCATATATCTTTCTTCTTTGTGCAGGACTATCAAGCCAATTAACACAATCTTAGCAAGCCAAATGGTTATCTGGAGGTGCTGCCAGTTGTGGAGGTCCTTGTTTGAATCTTTATTCTTTACAGATGATTGTGTCATCTTTTGGAAAGCATCAAGTCCGACTTGTGATGAGATTCTTCGTGTTTTTGGCTGTTATGAGAAACTGTCAGGTCTGGTTGTTAACAGAGCAAAAACCCAATTTTTCTTCAGTTCAAATGTGCAACAATCTGACTGTGATTTATTTTCAACTCAATTGGTTGGTCAAGAAACAAATAGTTTTGATCGTTATTTGGGGTTCCAGCTTTCATTGGTTGCTCTAGATGTGCTGCATTTGAAGATTTAAAATCCCAAGTTTCGAGTAGACTATATGGTTGGAAGGAGAAGAATCTGCCTATTGTTGGGAAGGAAGTTTTGATAAAGTCAGTCATACAAGCCATCCCTTCCTATGTTATGAGTTTCTTCCAACTACCTGTGAGGTTATGCAAGGAACTCACTCAAACGACAGCCGCTTATTGGTGAGGGCAGAAGTATTCAGAACAGAAGATGCATTGGGCTATGGGACAACTTATGTGTTTCTAAATGCAATGGTGGATTGGGTTTCAGGGAGCTGCAATCTTTAATCTTGCTATGTTGGCTAAGCAAGGGTGGAAAATTTGAATGATCCAGACTCAATCTTAGCAAGAATTTGGAAGACCATGTAATATCCTCACTGTTCTTTCCTTCAAGCCAAGTTGGGTCATGCTCCATCATATACTTGGCAAAATGTATTAGCTGGAAGGAAAATACTGAAACAGGGATTGTGTTGGAGGATTGGAAAATGGGGAGACTGTATTTTCAAAGATAGATGGCTTCCTGCTGCTGAATCTCATCAGATACTATCATCTGAAGTTACTTTCATCCTGAAGCTAAGGTTGCTGAGTTGATAGATATGGATACTCATTTCTGGAGGCTTGATCTTTTAAGGCATTCATTTATGCCTTATGATATTTAGAATATTCCAGTAGTCCCATATGTTTTAGTATTGTTTGGAGTTGAAGATAGAAGTTCTGGTGCGGGAATCTTTGTCTAATGCTGAATCCTCCTCAACTGGCTTATTGAGCACGAGCTTATGAAATTAGAGTTGGCATCTACTTGTGTGCGTGCAAGGGAACTTTACCAGCGAAAGACAACCTGCAACGTTGAAAGATCCTTATGGAGAGTACCTGTGAACATTGAAAGGCTCATCAAGAAACCTATTCATGCATTATGGTCATACGTGCTCAATTGGTTTGGCAGGAGAGAACTTCACAATTGGACCCTGTAACAAGGGATTACCCAGTATCAAGGGATTACACTGGTGGCTGCTTCATGAGCTATTTGATCAATTATGGTCCAATGAGCTGTGTTTGTTCTGCACAATTGTATGGACAATCTGGACTGTTCGAAACCTGTGCCGAGCGGATGGGCTGTGGCGAGATCATTCTGTCATAATACTTCAGCAAGTTGTTCAGCACTTTTTAAGGAATACTAGATAGTTATTCTGATTCAGACTCAACAACAGCAGACTCACCATTAGATACCTCCCTCTCCAAAGTTTCCTCCATCACAAGGCTACTTAAAGCAAATTTTGCTTGTTGCAACTAGCAACTGTCGTTCGGACTTGAAAGCAGGGTTGGGGATAATTGTTCATGACTATGAAGGATTGGTCCAAGCTGTCTTTTTTTCACCGCTTCAAAGCTAAGGCTGTGAGATACGCCATTTTAGAGAATATTCTTTCAACTACTTGTTGATTTAGATGTAGCATGGATTTTCTTAGTGCTGTAATCAGTTAACTGGGGTTAAGTTAGCTGTTATTGCAGTTTGTTAAGTTGTTAGAATCTCTTACTTAGATAATTATTTTTCATTCTGTTAGAGGTAATTTGACTTTGTTGGAAGATTTTTTTTCTTGATTAGTGTTTTATTTTACTGTAAATTGTATAGTTTTATCAATTAATGAGAATTGTGTATTTTCTTGTGGCTGGATTTGTGGCATCCTGTTGATATTCTTTATACCAAGTATGGTTACAGAGTAGTATATGATATCGCAAGCGGAGTAACCGCACCCAAACCGATCAAAACCGTCTACAAAATAGAGTAACCGCACCGTGCAGTGTGCGGTTTTATGATAAAAAAACTGCACAAAACTCCACCACATATATATATAAGAAATAAGTGACCAACTCGGCCTTAGTGCGTTTTAATTTCACATTAAAAACGGCTTCATTTTGATTAAATACAAAATCAAAAGTTCAAAAGTTTAATATTATTTTTTCATTGTGTATATTTTTGGTATTTTTAGTTTACTGTCAATTTGTCTCATATATATATATATATATATATATATATTGTCTTGTATATATTTGTGTTACTTTTTTTGTTACATAGGTTATATATTTTTTTAAACTTACTATTATATTGCCATGGTTATTAATAATAAACTAGTAATTGGCCATGACATCTTGAAAAATGTACCATTCCAAAACCAACCAAACTGCACGTTGTACACCGCACTACAATGCATATTGACTGCAAAACTAAGGTGCGGTGCGGTGATGGTCTTAGCCAAACCGCACTGCAAACACCCCTAACCACTAGTACTATTCTACAAATAAATTTAAGAATGGGAATTGGGTATTGGAATCAAAGAGACAGAGTCAACAACTAAATTCCATAAAAAAATAAGTAAATAAAACTCAATTGCTTAAACAAAGTAGGTGTGAAAGTGAGAAAACAAAAATTATTCAACTACTTTAAACGAAATGGAAGATAATTATGAGAAGATAATCTCTTCCAAAACAAAAAAATGGAAGATAATTATGAGATACTAAAATGACAGCCTGACTGTTTGTCATGTCATCGATATATATATATATATAATTAGGGAATTCTCTCTAAACAGAAAATGTAATCTTAAAATTCTATGGATTTCTATTTTGTTCTAAAAAAATTATGACTTTGGTGATGGATTTTCACCATGATACAATGATACAAAGGAACATAAACAACACTAGAATAAAAATGTACAAGATTAGTAGTCCACGGTGTGCTATCGAAGCTGGTGTTCATAAACAAGTTAGGAGCAATGGTATATGATTTTTTTTCATCGTTTAAAGTTTAGACCCTATAAAATTTAAAACTTATTGCTTTATGGGTTCGTGTACTTTTTTCTTTTTCTTATATTTCTCTTTTGAATAGTCATATATTTTTTGAATTATTTCAATAACTTATTATTTAATTATATATCTTTTTGGCATTTAGGAATTTTTAACACTGAATTTGTGTTAGTTTTTGCAATATTTGAACATGTTTAGCAGATTTTAATGACTATACCATGTATTATTCTTTTGAAGGTAATCAATTTTTTTTTAATTAATTTTTTTTATTATATTTCTCTATTGTGTAATCATATACATTTTGTTTTGTTTCAAAATTTTATAGAAAGTAAATCTTATGATTCTTTAATATTTTTTGGCCTTTCAAAAAGTTTTAACATCTGAATTATTCTTTTGATGGTAACACATCTTATATATATATATATATATATATATGTATGTATGTATGTGTATATATGTGTGTGTGTGTGTGTATGTTTATCTATAATTTGTAGGCTTTGAATCTTTTGATTCATTTCAATAGTTATAGCAATGGATTATTCTTTTGAATGTCATCAATCTTTCTCTTATATTTCTCTATTGTTTAGTCATATATATTTTGTTTTGTTTCAATAATTTCTAAGCATTGAATCATCTGATTCTTTAATATTTTTTGGTCTTTCGGGAGTTTTAATATCTGAATTTTTGAGTTTTTTTTTTTTTTTTTTTTTTTTTTTTTTTTACAGTATCATGCAATGGTGTAGTTTCTTAATCAATTTAAGATTTTATAAAATTATTTTAGTCAACCTCAAAAATAAGTAGGTTCCCGTGCATAGCACGGGTTAGTGACTAATATGTTATAAAGTATAAACTAGTCACAGACTCACGTAATGCATGAGAATCTATAATTATTTTGAAATGTGGTAAAATGTATAATTTATTTTATAAATTTTATTGTAAATAATTTGTTCTCCCTAAAAAATAAACAATTTCTAAATGTAATTTTCATCTCTCTATTTTTTTTCAAATATATAATTTTATAATTTTTGGTGTTTTTATTGATATATATATATATATATATATATATATATATTTTTTTTTTTTGAAGTGGTCCATATTCTTCAAATTATTGTTATTATGCAATATATTTTCCTAATTTCTTTTAGTACAACTGACGGGACTGATGAGCCCGCCTCACACGGACGACCTCATCTATAGACGAATGCACCATCAGGGATGACGAAGTGATCATTCACGTTACTGACGAAGACATCCAGGCCATTCAATGCAGTCAATTAAACCCAGAACGGTTACGAGGCCAACTGTATGGACCGTTGGAGCACATTGATGCTACATTACCCTGTCCCAAACGTTACCAAGGGGAGCATTAAGATCTCCATAACTACTCCAACGGCTAGAGGCCATGAAAGAGTATAAAAAGCCCACACATTGCTAATGACAAGGTACATACACACTAAGAGACTTCTTTTGCTCGATTCATTTCTATATTGTTCATTCTCAAATAGCAATTGATACTGACTTTGGCATCGGAGGCACTGTGGCAAGCACCACACCGGTGACCACCTTTGTAGGCTGGAGGTTGCTTCCATCTGACGATTGACTGACGAGTTCACGCTTCATCAGTTTGGCGCCGTTTGTGGGAAACGACGTTTTCGTGTTCCGACTCGAGAAAGTAGTTTCCAATCAACTATTATTTTCAGATGGAATCCAATCAAGATTCCGCAGCCTTAGCCCAGCAGGTTCAAACTCTCACAGCTGCTGTCGAAGAGCTCACCAAGCAAAATCAGGAAATGAAACTACAACTCCAACAGGAGGAGAACCGATCCAAAAACAACATGGGGGACGAGGGAAATAGCCACAGGAGAAGTGGTCATCCAAGGACTACTACTCCAGTAGACCAGAACTCAGATCTTCTCCAGGAAATGAGGAAGGAGATGGACGAATTGAAAAATGCCATCAGGGAGAAGACAGACCAAAGCGTGGGCAGATTGGTAAGGGCAACAGCCTCGCCTTTCACAGTTGCGGTCTTGGGATGCCCAGTACCGTCGAAGTTCAGGCTGTCACAACTGGAACCGTTTGACGGGCTCAAGGACCCACAAGATCACCTTAACACCTTCAGAACAACTCTAGGGCTCCAGCAGCCCTCCGACGAGATAATGTGCCGTTCATTTCCTACTACCTTTAAAGGAGCTGCAAGGGAATGGTTCACCAAGCTGCCGACGTCATCCATTGACAACTTTGACCAACTGAGTAATGAATTCTTACGACACTTCATTGGGGGACAGCGTCCCAAGAGACCAGCAGATTATTTGCTTACCATCAGGCAAGGAGAAAAAGAAACCTTGCGGTCGTACGTTAAGCGCTTCACTAGGGAGACTCTAGAGGTGGACGAAGTAGACGACAAGGTGCAGCTGACGACTTTCAAAGTAGGTCTAAAGTCCAGGGATCTCGTGGCTTCACTTGCGAAGAATCCTCCAAAGATGATGGTAGAAATGCTCATAAAAGCACAGAAGTACATGAATGCTGAAGACGCATTAGCAGCCATAAAGGATACAGAAAAGCCAGGAGATAGAGGAAGGAAGGAGGACGAACGTAGGGGACAAAAAAGGGAGCGCCCAGATCGTCGAAATAGTGACGGTATCAGAAGGAGAGACGATAAAAATCCAAGGACGGTAGAACTTACTCCTCTTGTTATGCCTGTTGACAAAATCTTAACGTAGATTAAGGATGAACACTACCTTAAGTGGCCGCGCCCATTGCATTCGTCTCCTAACATCCGTGATAAGAATAAGTACTGTCGATTTCACAAGGATCATGGCCACTACACAGAAGACTGTTGGGACTTAAAGGAACAGATAGAGGAGTTGATACGAAAGGGGAAATTGCAGAAGTTTGTAAAGAAGGGAGAGTACAATAAATTTCAAGACGGAAATAAGAACCAGCAAGAGTCCTCGTCCAGGGGCGATATCCGTCAATTCCAACCTCCTCAGAACGTGATCGGGGAGATACAGACGATCACGGGGGGACCCACCACCGGGGGATCCTTCAAGTCCCTCAGGAAAGCCCATCAAAGGCAAGTGAACAGTGTCTACATTATACCTCCGTCCAAGCAACGACGGACGGATCAAGATATGTATTTCAATGAAGCAGATGCCAAAGGAGTGAAGTAGCCTCACAATGATCCGTTAGTCATAGTGCTGACCATAGAAGGGTTTAACACCAAAAAGATCCTCGTAGATAACAGTAGCTCAGCAGATATCATCTACCTCCCAGCATTTCAGCAGCTCAAGTTAGATCCAAAGAAACTGCGTCCATTTGACACCTCTCTCGTCAGTTTCAGTGGAGACAGAGTATATCCCAATGGCATCGTAACGTTGACAGTAACGGTAGGGGCCTACCCGAAGCAATTGACTCGCCAGATAGACTTCTTGGTGGTAGACTGCCCCTCGTCTTACAATGTGATTATTGGAAGACCCACGCTCAACAAATGGAAGGCAGCCACGTCCACCTACTGCCTGAAGGTGAAGTTCCCAACGGATAACGGGGTTGGAGAAGTAAAAGGCGATCAGGTTTTAGCCAGAGAATGCTACCAGGCCGTCTTGGCCGCAAAAGAAAACCACACTTGGATGATTGAAGAGAAAGAAGAAGACAAAATAGAAGCCTTGGAAACAGTGAAGCTGGACGAAGAAGAGGACACCAAAACGACGAGGATAGGGACGACACTAAGCCCCGAGATGAAGTCAAGGCTAATCTAGTTCCTTAAAGAGAACTAAGATATCTTCGCATGGAGCCATGAGGACATGCCCGGTATATCCACAGAAATAATCCAGCACAAGCTAGATGTGGATCCAGAGAAGAAACCCGTCAAGCAGACGAGAAGGGTATTTGCTCCAGAACGAGATCAGGCTGTCACAGACGAGGTAAATAAACTGCTGAAGGTAGGATTCATCCGGGAGGTCTACTATCCTGATTGGCTCGCAAACGTCGTCCTCGTTAAAAAAGCAAATGGGAAGTGGAGAATGTGTGTGGACTTCACGGACTTGAATAAAGCGTGCCCGAAGGATAGTTTCCTTCTACCGAGAATTGACCAGCTTGTGGACTCTACTGCCGGACATAAGTTGCTGACATTCATGGATGCCTTCTCGAGATACAACCAGATAAAAATGGCTGACGAAGATCAAGAGAGGACTGCTTTCATCACAAGCCAGGGGCTGTATTGCTATAAGGTAATGCCCTTTGGATTGAAAAATGCAGGTGCTACATATCAGAGATTGATGAATAGAATGTTCAACAAACAGATAGACAGGAATATGGAAGTGTACGTGGATGATATGCTCGTCAAAAGTAAAGAAGAACTTGCCCATCTGGACGACCTCAAGGAGACATTTGCTACCCTCAAGCAATACCAAATGGAGCTGAATCCTAGTGAGTGTGTTTTTGGTGTAGCTTCAGGAAAATTCCTGGGATTCATGGTGTCCCAGAGAGGAATAGAGGCAAACCCAGAGAAGGTGCAAGCCCTAATCAACATGGCATCACCCAAGACCGTCAAGGAAGTCCAGAAGCTTACTGGAAGGATTGCAGCCCTCAATAGATTCGTCTCTAGGGCTACGGACAAATGCCTGCCCTTCTTCAAAACCTTAAAACAAGCTTTTGCATGGACAGACGAATGCGAAGCAGCCTTCCAGGAACTCAAACGCTACTTGAGTAATCCACCACTCCTGAGCCCATCCAAAGAAGGTGAGAGCTTATATCTGTATTTAGCGGTATCAGATACGGCCGTCAGTGGAGCCCTGATCCGAGAAGAAGGCAAGAAGCAGCTTCCGGTTTATTACGTCAGCCAAGCCTTCCAGGGGGCTGAGTCCAGGTATCCAAAGATTGAGAAGATTGCATTTGCGTTGATTGTGGCCTTCCGGAAACTAAGACAATATTTCCAAGCAAATCCCATCCTGGTGATGACGGACCAACCAATCAAAAAATCCATGAACAAGCCTGAAGCAGCTGGAAGAATGGTTCAATGGGCAATTGAACTCAGCCAATTTGACATCGAGTACCATCCCAGGACAGCCATTAAAGCACAAGCCTTGGTAGATTTCATCGCCAAGTTCACTTCCCCGAATGAGGATAAGCACGCCAACGAGGCCGAGAGATGGACGATACAGACTGACGGTTCGTCAGCTCGAAATCAGGGGGGAGTGGGGGTCGTCATAGTCACCCTAAAAGGAGAAGTACTGAAGTACGGAGTTCAGCTAAAATTCCCAGCCACCAACAACGAGGCAGAATATGAAGGGATTTTGATGGGATTGAGACTCGGAAAGGTGCCTGGGGCTAAGAACCTATTAGTCCAAAATGATTCAAAACTGGTAATTGGGCAGATCTGGGGAGAATATGAAGCAAAGGAAGAAAGAATGCAGAAATATCTCAAGCTGACAAAGCGTTTAACTCAGGAGTTCGATGAAGTGGAGTTCATACAGATACCGAGGAGCCAGAATGTGGAGGCAGACGAAGTCTCGAAGATAGCCTCGTCAGAGGGTGGATCGACGAATGTGGACCTAAGAATGGAAATCCAGAAATACCCCAGCATTGAAGAAGTTCCAACGTTCTCAATCCAGAACACAGACAGCTGGATGACGCCCATCATATCCTTCCTCCAGGACGGGCACCTCCCTCTGAATACAGACGAGGCCAGAAAGATTAAAAAGAGGGCAGCCAGATTTACAATTCTCAACGACACCCTCTACAAGAGGGGATTCTCCATGCCCTACTTGAAGTGTGTTAGTGAAGAAGAAGCTAAATACATCTTGGAAGAGATACACGAAGGAATCTGTAGGGACCATGCTGGCCCTAGATCCCTGGTAAGCAAAGTTCTTCGAACAGGTTACTTCTGGCCTACTATGCAGGTGGACGCAATGCAGTTGGTCAAGAGATGTGACAAATGCCAACGGTTCGAGAATGTCCAACGACTTCCGGCAGAAAGACTGACGACGATGACGTCCCCATGGCCATTTGCACAATGGGGAATCGACATCGTTGGCCCACTGCCCCTAGGCAAAGGTTAGGTAAAATTCTTGCTAGTTGCTATTGATTATTTCACTAAATGGGTTGAAGAAGAGCCACTGGCGACCATCACCGAAGCAAAAATCCGAAACTTCGTGTGGAAGAATATAGTTTGCAGGTTCGGGATTCCAAGGATGATCATATCAGATAACGGACGACAATTCGACTACCAAGGCTTCAAAGATTTCTGCTCAGGTCTGGGAATCAAGAACCAGTTCTCATCGCCAGGGCATCCACAGGGAAACGGACAGACGGAGGTGACAAACCGTACGCTACTTAAGATCATAAAAACTAAGCTGGATGACGCGAAGGGCGCCTGGCTAGAAGAATTGCCCAATGTCTTGTGGGCCTACAGAACAACAGCAAGAACCCCGACGGGAGAGACCCCATTTAGGCTTACCTACGGAATTGAAGCAGTGATCCCGGTCGAAGTAGGAGTAACCAGTACCAAAAGAGAAATGTTCGACGAAGAAGCCAATAATGATCATCTACAATTCAACCTGGACTGTCTAGATGAAGTAAGAGACAAAGCTTGCAGCAGAGTGACGGACTACCAGAAAAAGATGACAGACTATTACAACAGAAGGGTGAAACTCAGACGACTCGACATTGGCGACCTCGTCCTGCGAAAAGTAACCCCGGTGACCAAAGATCCTACTCAAGGGAAGCTTGGCCCCACATGGGAAGGACCTTACCGAGTCGTCCATTACTCCAGGCAAGGTAGCTACCACCTGGAAACCCTGGACGGACAAAGACTCCCGAGGCCATGGAACATTGAACACTTGAAAAAATACCATCAATAGAAGTAACCTTTAAATGTATTCATTATTGAGATCAATAAAGATGTTATCCAACTAATGTTTCTCTGTGAGCAGGTCTATTTGATCATAAGTCACAAGTAAAGCAAAAAAATGGCTAAGTAACAAGATTCCGCTTTGATGGATGTAAGTTACTGACGACTACAAAATCCCTAAAGGGTGTAAGTCACAAAAAACCAAAAAATGGCTAAGTAACAAGATTCCGCCTTGACGGATGTAAGTTACTGACAACTATAAAAGGGTACAAATAAAGCCAAAAATGGCTAAGTAACAAGATTCCGCCTTGACGGATGTAAGTTACTGATGACGGTAAGAGGGTACAAGAAAAGCCAAAAATGGCTAAGTAGCAAGATTCCGCTTTGACAGATGTAAGTTACTGACGACTACAAAATCCCTGAAGGGTGTAAGTCACAAAAAGCCATAAATGGCTAAGTAACAAGATTCTGTCTTGACGGATGTAAGTTACTGACGGCTATAAAACCCCCTTAAAAGGATGCAAGTAAAGCCAAAAATGGCTAAGTAACAAGATCCCGCGTAGAACGGATGTAAGTTACTAACAAATAACGATACCTACAAGGTTAAAGGATTGACCCTGCGTAGACGAGCACACTATTTGGACGATTGAAGCCAGCATATCACAAACAACGATCATACAAACACAAGTACAAGTAAGTACACGGATGTAAATTAAATTAAAGTCCAAAAGCAACGGGCAAATTACAAATGTTTCTACAATTAAAGACCCATAAACACTGGGCTAAAAGCATTGTTCTTAAAATAGATTAATTGTTTAAAAATTAGATAAATAAAACAACCCAAAACACGGTGGGCATCCAAAAAGAAAGACAAAAATTTCTAAGTATCAGGTTCAAGCAGCATCATCGTCAGCAAAAGCTGCGTCAACAGGAGCCTCGTTATCAAGAGCACCGTCAGCAGGAGCATCGTCGGCAGGAGCATCCACAGAGGCTTCAGGCTCGGAAGCAGAGGGTCGGTTAGCCTCGTCTGCAGCCATTTCTTGATCCACCTCTCCAGGTATAGCCCCTCCATATTCACCCCCGAAGGGTGCTTCACGAGGTATCTCCTCAGGAGCTCGAAACCCTTAAAATACCAACTGAAGAGCACAGTATTGTACTCGTCAGTGGTTTGGAAGGCTTCAACGGACCTGGCAGCTATGGTCTTAAGACTTTCCCTGGCCCCAAAGAGCTGCTCATCCTTCTCCTTAGTCAATTGACGCTCAACCCGGAGGTCGTCGTTCTGCTTTTTGACCTGCTCCTTCAAAGTGTTGGTCTCACCCATGGAGGCAATAAGGTCTTTCTTCAGCGTCGAGTTCTCCGCCTCTAAGACCTCCATCCTAGACGTCATAGACGCCACCTTAGCCTCCTGAGTAAAATACTCAGAAGAAAGATGCAGACTCTCCCCTAACACCTGAACGAGCTTGTGGACATGACGAGCCGCAACCTCGTTAATAGGGACGCCAGTCAAAGCCCTCAAGTCTGCAGACATCACTACCTCGTAGGCTCGCTCCACAGCCATCTTCTCGTCATTCCAAAGGGTGGACGGGCGAGAGGCAGCTTTCTCCTTCTCCTTTTCAGCCAACCGCGGCCTTTTAGAGACGGGAGTGCCACCTATCTCCTCCACGGAAGCCGTAGGAGAAGACGTCCTCGTCGTCTCACTCGCGGAAACAATTGGACGAACGGTGGAAGTTGGAGCAGCATGACTCCCCCTTCCAATGACACGCACTGTCTTCGCTCCCAAATTCGACAGAGGCTCATCCTTCTTGGATCTCATTTTCGCGTACATGCCCTTATTGAATTTGGTCGTCATTTCTGCAAGGGGAAAACACTAGTAAAAGGAAAAATCAAGGGGAAGAAGAAAGGTGAGTACTGACAAATATAACACTTACTCTTTTTTCCTTCAATATCAAGGTTACGCAGGACGATGGCAGAGGGATCCGGTCCGAGGCAGTAGAAGGCTAGTGTTCTGGGGTCGACAAGCTCGTCCCAACTTTCAATCGTCAATGCGTAATCAATCGCCTTCTGTACCCGTTCTTTATACCTGCTCTTGAGCTTGGGTCGTCTCTTAACTGTGCAAAAAAAAGAAGAAGGTCAATAGCCATGGAAGTAAGCACGACAAAATTCAAAGGACGATGATAGATATTGACGCACCTAAAGTCGGGGTTTCCCACCGACGACGCAACCTCGGGATATCACCCCAAACCTCTCCAGAGGCAGTTTCAAAATCATCCTCAGACACAAAGAAAAATCTGGACTTGCAGTACCTGAAGGACGACGGTAAACCCTTGACGATCCTAGTTCTTCTTTCCCAGGGCACCAATTTGTAGTACCCATACTCCTTTGATGCTTTTAAACAGTACAAATGGACAAGCTCGTCCACCTTAAGCATATCCCTGTCATTAGCGGCCAACCAGATCCCCATACAACTAACCAAAATCCGCCACGAATTCGGCATAAGCTGACCGGGGGCAATACCTAAATGATCCAAGAGTTCCATGAAGAAAGGATGGACGGGAAACCTCAATCCATAGACAAAGGCAGATTCGTAGAAACAAATCTCCCCAGGAAAGAAGTGACAGGCCCAGTCTGCCTCGCCAGGCAGACGAACCCTAACTCGTTCTGGGAACTGAAACCTGTCCCTGAATCTACCTAGCGCGTCGGCGTCCAAGCCACACTCCTCCCTTAGAGCATAAAAAGCCCTAACTTCTCGAGGCATGGAGACGGCTGTGTCTTCCTCCACTGGGTTACCGCTAGACGATAACCTAGTCTCGAGCTCACTAGACCTGATCTCAGACATCATTCTTCCTTCTCTCACCAAATTGTCGAACCAATCTATTGACCGACGAAGCACAGGCAACAGATCAGCCAACGCAACGGCCAAACAACTACCTTCGTAAACAAAACTCTCGAGGTGCGGAAAATTTCCCAACGAACCCCCTAGTCGAGCAAAAAGAAACGAGATGGAGGGGCACGCTATCCTAACCTCGGAACTACCAACCATAAGTAAACCAGAAAACACAAAAAGCCTAAAAAACCCCGAGACCCGGCGAGCCAAACACGAAAAGAAAAGAAGATGGGAAAAATCAGAAATCCACCACCATATGTACAAACAAAATAAGAAAAGAAATGAATAGGGAAACACACCTCAAGGGAGAGAACCACCACCACACGGCGCACCAGTTGGGGAAGAGATTTGCAGAAAGATGTTGGCGGAGAAGATGCCCAGAAAAATGATTGAAAGTTCTTGAGAAAGGTGAAAAGGAAAAGTGAGAAGAAAGGAAGTTTAAAAACTAAAGGCTTTGGAAACTGAAAAACCAGCGGGAAGCCCAATAGTCCCAACTATTCAAGCATTAACTCCACCAATCGGCACATGCCACGTATGCCACGTTCTATGGAGCGCCGTCACTTCGCACTTAATACGGAGCAGAACCCCAAAAGTCATCCGCAATCTATGACCCTTCACATTCTATGATCGTCAAGAACATGACGAACACAGAATCGGGGGGCAACTGACGGGACTGACAAGCCCGCCTCACACGGACGACCTCATCTATAGACGAATGCACCATTAGGGATGACGAAGTGATCATTCACGTTACTGACGAAGACATCCAGGCCATTCAATGCAGTCAATTAAACCCAGAACGGTTACGAGGCCAATTGTATGGACCGTTAGAGCACATTGATGCCACATTACTCTGTCCCAAACGTTACCAAGAGGAGCATTAAGATCTCCATAACTACTCCAACGGCTAGAGGCCATGAAAGAGTATAAAAAGCCCACACATTGCCAATGACAAGGTACATACACACTAAGAGACTTCTTTTGCTCGATTCATTTCTATATTGTTCATTCTCAAATAGCAATTGATACTGACTTTGGCATCGGAGGCACTGTGGCAGGCACCACATCGGTGACCACCTTTGTAGGCTGGAGGTTGCTTCCATCTGACGATTGACTGACGAGTTCACGCTTCATCAACAACTAAAATTTTTAAGTTTTAAATTTATTATTCAAATATCTCATTCTCTTAGGGAAATTGTCATAATAATAAAAACTTATCATATTATTACAATTGATGTTACTCAAATAATTGATTGTACTCTCAACTCAAACTTGTCTTTTCTCATTCTTAGGTAAGTACACCAAAATGAAACGAAGTTGACCAAATGGAGCAAATTAGATTGTAATAGACCAAATTGGATCTAATGGACCCAAGTGGACCGCAATGGATCAAATAAACTTAAGGGGATCCAAAAGAAGTGGATGGACTGAAAGGGATCGAATAGACTAAAGGGAGCCGAATTGGACTAGAATGGACCGAATGCTGAACCATAATTAGTAAACATAACTCAAAAAATTAATAAAATTATAATAAAAAGTGATGTAAAAGTAAAGGCATAATTTGTGATAAAATAATGTATTCCAATGTGATGGAAGTTGTTTGTTGTTGAAGTAATATTAATCAAATTTGTTATCACATTAACATTTTTAACTAAATTATTATGCATGCATCTGTGATTCTATGTGCCTAGTGAAGGTTTTATTCAAGTTGAATTTGGTACCAAATAGAGAAACTTAGTACATCACAAAAAATCATCATGTAATATTTTATACAGAAGGAAAAGGAAAGAGAGGGGTGGGGGGGGGGGGGTGGAGGAGAGGACTTTGTTAAGAGTTTTATTATCTATACTCTTGCAACTAATGAAAATGACATATGGTTATTTAAGTAGGAGTAGAACTGGACTCTTTAATCTAGCCTTTAATACTACAGTAGCATACGAATATGAATACAGTGGTGAAATGAGATATTTTTTTAGGTGAGTATAAACTAAAAATAAATAAATGGTGTCTTTGCCGAAAATGTTTGTATTACATGTATTTTTTATCATAAGCTACATTTAGGTTTAACAATAAGTAAAGTTGTAGTAGTGAAAAAAGATTATCATATCATGATTGATAAGTTATAATTAGTTTTGAGAATGAGTAAAAACATAATGCATTAATGCATATATTAATATTTATATACATATTTTCTTTTAAAGAAATGATGATATGATTGCTGATGTGGTTCAACAAAAACGTAGTTGTAAAGGCCCAAAAATTGCTAGGCCCACTTAGAATAGTGGAATTAGATCTTTTAGGCCCAATGCAATTAATTTGTTAGAGTATGGGCTTGCAAAGTCAACTTTGATGCTCTTTTATGATCCAGATATGAGGTTAGTGAAATTAGGGCTTAGAGAACAACAAAAAGAAGTATGAAAAATAGATATAACACTTCCTCGAGTTTGGCCGAGGAGGCAATGTTCATAAAAGAAGTGTTTAAGTGCTTGATAAAAGATGATATTCTGTAACTCCTAATCTTTTCTCAATGATTCGTCCCCCTCCTCGGAGGGATTTCTTTTCTTTATATAGTCCCTCCCATTGAATCTGAGCCTTCCACCTGTATGGCTCAAGGCATTAGTTTGGATGCTTATCCCATCAAGCCTCTGCTGGAGGTGGTAGAGTGTGCTGTGAGCTATGAGATTACTGTTCAGGGGTCATTCCTTCATTAATGCAGTCAGCTGAGTTGGTACAGTGCATTGAATGCAGAGCTAATGACTACTTTAACTAGATATTTCCTCTCTTCTTTGCTTGCACATCTCTATTGTCTTCCTTAATATCCTATCCTTTGGTGCAAGTGGCTAGCTGAAGAGTTCTCGAGGAGTGCTTGCTCTTCGGGCTCCTCGGATGATGCGCCTCCACTTCTTCCCTCCTCGGATTCTTACCCACGTGTCTAGCTCAAACTAGTGTGCTAATAGGCCTTTTTCCATCCCCGGATTGGGCCCATGTGCTCTATGCTACGTTCGGATCCTACCCTCCCATAGTAGCAACGAATAAATATTACGATTCAGTTTTAGATATTATTGTAAACACAAAATCTCAAGTTTGAAAATCAAACAATTGAATGTGTTTCATAAGTGTAAATTTGTATTGATGAATTTATAATACAATTCTCTATATTTAAATTCTAATACAATAGAATAATCCTCTGATTCAATCTCCTTAGAAAAGTCTTCAATTCAAGTATTGCATCAATGTAGTCTTGACTCGAACACAAGATGTCCTCTACTTGGATTGGAAAGTGGATTGAAAGATCTTTAATATAAAATTGCGATGAATATCTGGCTGTGTGCTTGTTAGAGATTTTTTTGTTCTTCACGTTCTTCGTGTTCTTCATGGGTTCTTCGAATTTTCTTAATCTTCAAAGATTTGTTATGGAAGTTCTTCGGGGCTTTTAAGCTTGTGTCTGATGAAGTTTCAATGAATCAAAGTCTTTGCGGTTTTTGGATGCTTTGAAACTTGATTCCAGTAGAACTTTGAGACTTGGAAGAATGATTTGGATGAATGTCCTTCGCCTTTGAAGATTTATAGTGAAAGTTCTTTGGGGCTTTGGAGGCTTGGATCTGCAGAGCTTCACTAATTTATAGTGTCTCGATGTTTATGGAGGCTTTTGAGTTGATTCCAATGAGCTTTGAGATCTAGAAGAATGACTTGAATGCTTTTGCTTCGAATGTTCTTTGTATTCAAAGGTTGAAGTTCTTGATGTTCTTGGAGGTTTTGGGGCTTGATTCCGGAAAAACTTCAAGACTTTTCAATGTTTTCACATCCCCCCATAAGGCTGAGAATGGTCTTCATTTATAGGAGTCTTGCGGAGGTGTGATCACACGTGATTGGCGATAAGCAGTGGCACATGTCATAATTTAAATAGAAGGACTTTATGCCTTGTTCTCCAAGAGATACATGACATTATTTGATTAGTCAAAGTGTTCTAATCTATATATATAATAATAGGTGAAGTAGAGAGAGTGTGAAATTGAATTCCAAATTAGAACTCTAATTGTGTGCCACGTGTACACATCAAATTAGAATTCCTAATTAGAGTTCTAATTTTGTGCCATGTGTCTAGAATCTGAAATTGAAGTTGAATTTTGCATCATGTGGCTAAATGTATGTGGGCTCATTCTCATTAAAATCACTTCTATGTATCGAGTCAAGTGAGTTACTGTGCTAATTAAGTTTTTTCTTGATTTTGCAGTCAAACGTGAAAACCAAAGAGATTAATATCGGTGAAATTGAAGTTGAATTTTGCATCATGTGGCTAAATGTATGTGGACTCATTCTCATTAAAACCACTTTTTTGTATCGGGTCAAGTGAGTTACTGTGCTAATTAAGTTTTTTCTTGATTTTACAGTCAAACATGAAGACCAAAGCGATTAATATCGGTGATAAGAACTTGGTTTGGGTACATTGCATAATTTCCAAAAAGATAGCAAAGCCAGAGTTTGCATCTTTGTTATAAATTGCTTACAAAGTTTGCATTTTTACATTTCCACTGAGTTTCGGATTAAAGTGCTTTCTTCTTGGTTCTGACACTGAGTTTTGTTTACTATTCACTTACAAAGTTTGCATCTTTACATTTATTATAAATTGCTAATATGTGATTAGATGCACATTATGCCTAAAATTCACTATCCTTATATTTGGCTTTTTGTTCAGATTTGGTACCTATAACAATGAAGAAAGCACTGTTGTGGACCAATGGATGATACTTTTTGTAGGCTGCAAAGGAACTTAGTGATCAATGGAATCTCACGAGAATTGGAGAGGACTCGACTGTAGATGTCTGGATGGCAGATGTGAATCACTATGTTTTTAAAATTTTTAGTGAAGGTAAAGGTTATAAACAAGGTAAATTTTCCGGAGAGAGATTTATTATTTTATATTTACGCAAGTTTGGTCGCCTTCTTGGAGTGGATCACTCCACCCTGTCTTTCTACTGGAATTTTTTATTCAAATTGTTACAATTTAATCCGAAATTTTATTTGAATTTTCTTATTGTTGTTACTATCATATATTATCATTCCAATTGTTCAATTAGAATTTGAAAATGGAGTCCAATTTTACTATACACGTGTATAATCTAATTATTTTTAATTTTGCTGTCATGTGTAGAAGCCAATGAGATGAAATTAATAACACATTAAGCACTCATGCTTGGGGAATCGGTAGTACCAATCTAAATCCATTGGACTTGCTTCGTGATAATACAACTATGAAGGATGTATAAAAACACGCACAAACTCATCTCTCTATAAAAAGATATTGGAGAGAATTTCTTTTGTCAGCCATGGAACTTCAGAGGTTTTTTCTTCACACAAATGCCCATCATGTTACAAAATGACTTATCGTAAAACTACAAAATGAGTACAACTCTGAGGGTTTTTTTTTTTTTTTTTTTAATTTTAAATTTTTTAAGCTACGAAAATTTCAATCACCAATAGAGATTGAAGATTCGAAAGCGTGAATGGATATTTTGGATAAACATTGTCACCAAGGTTCATCTTTCTGTGTAAAATATATATACTGCTAAGTTTTGTTAATGAAATTTTCTGGTTAATAATATAAATTTAGACTTAATTGAGTCTTTTAAACATAAATAAACTCATGATTAATAATATATCCATTCCCGTGCGGTAGCACGGGGCTACATACTAGTTTAAAATAATACATGACAATATTTAATTCGACGACTTATGTCATTTAAATTAACACGTGTTGACATGCGATTGACCCTTAAATATTCTTTGCAATTTTTTATTTAGAAACACTTGGAATATTTCCATTAGTCTCTAAAGTTTCTAACACAAAAACATATTCCGAACTCTACTAAAAAATTATGATGACACAAGGGAATCGGATAATTGTCCATATTTCCCTTTATTTATCCAATTCATTGTATGAAAATATTGCTAATACTATATAATAAAAATTACACCTTATATATTGCGATTATGCTGGGTGGACATTCACACTCTTTATTTATCCTTCTTCTTCTTTCTTTTTTTCTTTATTTTTTTTTCAACTTTTTCTCCCCGTGCCATGCGAGTCTAACCTTTTCTTTCCGTATGGTTTACGCACTAAACAGTAAAGACCTTCTCATCAAAAAAAAAAAAAAAAAAAAACAGTAAAGACCTTGCAGTTCCCATTAGCTCAATTTGTAAATTCTTTTACCTTGCTGATCTATTTTTTTTGAGTAAACAGAAATGCTTATTAGAACACACACAAAAATAATAATATTAATATTTTAAACAGGGTTTATAATACATTACATAATCAAAGTACAACTACAAAAGAGCTTAACCTTTGTAATTGTGACTGTGGTTATAAACAGTGGACACTAAATACACACAACCAATGTAGGATAAACATCCATTTTTTTTGAGTAAACAGTAATATTTATTAGAACACACACGAAAATAGTAATATTAGTATTTTAAATCGGGTTTATAATATATTACATAACTTGAGTACAATTATAAAAGAGCTTAACCTTTGTAGTTGTAGACTGATGATATAATCAGTGAATACTAGACACACACAACCAATGGTGAAACTAATTTTTATAAGTTCATAATTGAAATTATTCTATTTAATTAACTAAAATAACATAATCTCAACAATATTTTGATCATCAACTTCTAGCATAAATTTGTAGATGGATTTTTTTACTCGGGAATTAAGATGCTTACTATATATGATTTGTTAACGACTTAATGTCACTGTTATGGAAAATGTAAAAACTCGTAAAAAAAAAGTCAGTTTTTTTTTTCCTCAATAAAAATTTCTTAAAATATATGATAATCTTTAAAAAAAAAAATTGCTTTATATATTAGAGGTAACACGAGTTTTAATAAGAATCATAAGTAAATTTTTGACAATGATAATATATATTCTTAAAAAAAAAAAATTTATGATAATATATGAAATTCAACATATGAAAAGTTGGAACAATTCTTGTTTGGGTGTCGAAAACAGAAAACAGACGACGGAAAAAGTAAACTAAGGAAAGAAGAATCAACGATTCTAAGGACTTTATTTCAGATGGGTATGTCCCATTTCCCAACAACAACAACCCAGATTTGGTTTTCCGTATTTTCAATTTCTTGGGAGAGAAAAAGTTATCTGGGACACAACAGTTTTGCCTAAATTCCAATTCCAAATGGAGAGAGACGAAGATAACTTGTTAGAAGATGGTAATGGTATCGTTGTGGGAGAGAGTTCCAAGCCGATTCAGTTGAATGACAACTCTGAGCCTCAGCTTCATGGTGGTGATGGTAAAGAAGCATCGTGTTTGAGCACTACCCTTTTCTTGGATCATGTTGGCCGAGTCATCCTCACCTTCAATTCTGATGGGTTGTCTTGGGAAAAATTGCACCACTCCTCCTTCAATCTTGTAAATCTCTCTTCTTTTTTCAGTTTGGATAAAATTTATCAGATTCATATAATTATAATGTTTGTTTGTGTATATATTTGGTTCATGTCATATCTAATCCAATACCAATTTGTGATCCTTTTTGTATGTAGTTCTGTTTTGTTTCGTTTGAAAAAAAAACCCTTTTTTTTAATGGGGTTTGCTTGGTTTTCAAGGAATGAATGTTGTTTTAATGCTTAATGGGGCGCTGGCCTTCCTGATGTCAATTGGGACTTGTAATATTGAATTGGAGTAATTTGAGATCCGCGTCAAGGTTAATAATTTGGTTTCTAGTTTCTTTGGCAAGGTTAAAAGGTTGTACTTAGTGCACAAAGGTCTCATTTTTGCGGGGTCTGGTAGAGGTGATTGATAGGAAGCTTTACCTCCAATTTTTATTTTTGGAGGGGCTTATTCCCAAACTCGAAAATGGAAACCGTGACATGCCACTTTTGGTGGAAGGCACATGCCACAAAATGCCGCTTTCTACAACAAGGTTATGATACATATAAGTTTTCAAAATGATGGTCTATGTATCGGTAAAAATTTGGTTAGGGAGGTCATTTTGGAAGTTGAATTTGTAATGAATTGAAGTTTTTATTTTTATTTTTTTACTAAAATTGTAATAAACGAATGGTTTGGAAGTTGGTTTGCTGCATGATTGAGTTAAATTCAATAGGTTAAGCTTTGGTACAATCAGTTAGGTTATCATGTTTTAATGTAGATAAGAAGTATGGCATCAAGTACAACATAATTTCTGCATTGCTTGATCATTTATTTATTACAATCTCTATTAATTGGCATCATCATCTTATAATGGATGGTTGTGTAAAATCTCTATTAAACCAATATAAGTATTTTAAGATATGTTTTCTAACTGTCAACTACTAAGGTTAATAAGATAGAGTAACACTTGATTTTTTTTTTTTTTTTTTAATAAACAGGATGAGTCAATTTGTTTGGGCAGAAAACTTGCTCCTAAGGGTGCAACTAAGATCAAATTTTCTGATGTTTATGCTGTTGAGTTCGTCGACTATGGCTTGGTCCATGAACCAAATCTTCTAAATGGTGGAAGAAGTCTTTTGGGTGATGACCATGAGGTTTGTTCTCATTAATGTTCTTTCTTATGCAGTTTTAGTCCACATTTGGCTATTATCTCAAGGGATGGAAAATTTATTTACTCTGATGCAGATGTACCACTTTACGGTGCATGGTTTCCAAAGGTCAAAAACTCAGTCTTCTCTTTGGGTTCTGGCTGTGTACACATTCTGTCATAAGGATCTGCAGACGTGTCAGATGTGGGTGGATCGAATTAATGCCTCTCTAAACCTTGAATTGGGGAGACCAAGAAATCTTCTGGTATGTTCTGTGAAATAATTCATTGTTGTGTCTTTTGCTTCAATTATATTTGTCTTTTGGGTGGTTGCTCAAAATGGACAAAATGTGTTAGTAAAGTTTTTGCGGATTTTGTCTCTGATTTACTAGGTTTTCGTTCATCCAAGGAGTGGGAAAGGGAGTGGTTGTAGAACTTGGGAAACTGTGGCACCTATATTCTCACGTGCTAAAGTCAAAACAAAGGTAAGATTTCAGCGCACTTGATGCCTCTATAAATAAATGTTTCGTACACTTTGAGAATCACACATTTTGTTGGCATACCTGATATACCTACTAATTAGATTACGACACTTTGTGCCAAAATATTGATTTGTAACTTCTTTCAATTGGTAATGCTGAAATATCTTATGCTTCAAAAGCATCTTTGCATTTGCACATTTGTTAGTGTTAAATGGTTCTCTTTCTTTTGTTATTATTATAGTTTGGCTACATGGTGGTCAGGTCAGTGCGATTATTGCACTTCACGCACTGTCTACTAGGAATTTTTTGTTTTATTTATTTTGGTTTTAAAATTTTCATTATCTGACTTCACTTAAGTTTATGCACTTGGGAGTTTATTTTGAAAATGTATAGACAGAAATGTATTAGGGATAGACAAGGTTTTAGATTTTGATTATGGTTAAACATTGATAGCTTTGGAAGGGAATTAGTCAATGGAAGTGATGAAGGAGACGCAAGAAGATTTTTATTTAGTATTATTTATGTTTGCAATTCAATTGTATTTTTATTTTTTAGGTCCTAGTAGTTTATTAGGCTATTAGTATTTTAATTTGGAAGCAAGGTTATTTTTGTAATAAGGCAATTAGGGTTTCCTAGCCAATTAGAACTACGGTTTAGTAATTCTTTATAAGCAACTTATTGTACTCCTTAAGGAGATAGTTGATATTTTGATGAATGAAAAAAATGGCCATTTGGTCTCTCTTTGGTCTAGTGCTGACTCCAGGTCCACCCTATGTGCTGACTCCTAGTGGTTTCCTTGCTTGGTGTTGACTCCAAGCAAGGCCTAGAAGCTGACTCCTAGGTCATATCCTTTATTTTCTTGTTCTTTAATTTTGTTCTGGTTTTCTTGCGTCAGTTTTGGTATCAGAGCAAATACTGATCTGTTTGAAGCATCACCGTAGTGAATCCAGAACCAAAAAAAAAAAAAAAAAAAAAATCCCATCACCGTTGTGTTTTCCACCACCAGAAAGTTGTCTTTGTCATTTCTCTACTGGTACCATAAAGCTTTTTGTCATATAGTTGTGTTGCCCATCAGAAAACCTAGAGATTCAAGCCAACCATAAAACTCCAATCCAAAACCCACAATCAAGTCTCCAAACCCCTCGCAACCAGAGACAACGAGAGGAGAAATAAGAGTCCATCGCTGCCATCGCACCACTCCACCACCAACAAACCTCAATAGTCAGATCTGGTTGCTTTGCATGCCACCACCATCCCTTTCTCGATGTTGCGCCACCATTGCCCTCACTTGCCTAGTGCTACTGCTGCTGTCGCAATCCCACCAACTGCCTCATAAGGTAATCGTAACCAAGCCATTTGTTTTAAAACCCCAGCGCATTTGTCTCTTAAAACTCTACCAATATCCTCATAATGATGAGGGAGACGGAAGAAGATTTTTATTTAGTATTATTTATGTTTGCAAGTCAATTGTATTTTTATGTTTTAGTTCTTAGTAGTTTATTAGGTATTAGTATTTTAACTTGGAAGCAAGGTTATTTTTGTAATAAGACAATAAGGGTTTCCTAGCCAATTAGAACTAGGGTTTAGCAATCCTTTATAAGCAACCTATTGTACCCTTTAAGGAGATAGTTGATATTTTGATGAATGAAAAAAATGGCCGTTTGGTCTCTCTTTGGTCTGGTGCTGACTCCAAGTCCACCCTAGGTGCTGATTCCTAGTGGATTCCCCGCTTGGTGCTGACTCCAAGCTAGGCCTAGGTGCTAACTCCTAGGTCATATCCATTTATTTTCCTGTTGTTTCATTTTGTTCCGGTTGTCATGCGTTCAGGAAGTTTCAACAATATGTCTATTTAGTTGTACATGTTGATTATCCTGACATACAGGTTGGAATTGTAAGTTGTAATATACAACATTTTTTTTTGATAAGTTTGTAACATACAACATGTGATGATGGTACTTTAATTTTTTTTTAATAAGTAATAAAAACCTGTTTTCTTAGAAAACAGAAGAAACCTCAAGCATTGGTTAAAAAAGATTCTACGAATTATTACAAAAGGATTCCTTTTTAATGTTTTATTGTAATTCTTAATGCCATTTCTTTTGGATTGCAATGCCAAACTTTAAAAACTAGATATAGTTAATGATATTCTTATAATATCACTAGACTTTGGAAGGGTAGATGACAAGATGTGTTGGAAGCCTAATAAGAGTAAAGGTTTTGAGGTAGGAAGCTATTACTGGCTATTATACCCCTCTAATTCTGGCCACTTTCCATGGATAATTATTTGGAGATCTAAGATCCCTTCTAGGGTTGCCTTCTTCTTTTGGAGTGCTGCGTTGGGAAGGATCTTGACTGCGGATAAGTTATGGAAGAGAGGCATTAATGTGATTGATTGGTGCGTCATGCATAATCGGAATGGGGAGACTGTGAAATGAATCATCTGCTTATGCATTGTCCTATAGCTTATGAGGTGTGCCCCTTGGTTTTTTGTTTGTTTGGTGTTCATTGGTTATGCCACTGCGGGGTAAGGACCTATTAGCCTCGTGGCAAGGCAGTTTTGGTCGACACCGCAATGCTGCAATTTGGAAGATTGTGCCACATTGTTTAGTGTGGTGCACTTGGAGGGAGAGAAATGCTAGAAGCTTTGAGGGCTGTGAGTACTGAGTAGTTTTTCATCAAGATTAAATCCTTTTTCTTTGCTGGAATGGGCTAGAGCTATTCAAGCTTTCTCTTGTGATTCTTTTTAAGATTTGTTAGATTTGTGTTCTTTGAGATGTTGATTTGTCTTTGTATACCCCCTATATACTTGAAAGTTTAGCTGTTTTAATAAACTAGGTGATCAAGATTCTTACTTTGTTTAAGATGTTGCAGCCAAAATTTTTTATTTTTTGTAGAGTTTTTGAATGGAACAAAGTATCAGTTTTGATAGTTTGTGTTACTTTCTATGGGGTGTCGTCGGGATGATCCCCACTGCTCATGATATGTGGGATTTTTTTAGTTGGAATTGCATTAAATCTGAACTTAATCAAAATTTTCTCTGATTGTTTAGTAGCCAATTGGTGCACCTGATGGGCTACATCAATTATTTTTTTTGCTATTGAATTGTTTTTACTTTGACTTCATAATCAAGTCAGTTACTTGTTAGTCAACAAAAAAAAGAGTCAGTTATT
Source organism: Quercus aquifolioides (assembly GCA_019022515.1). Lineage (NCBI taxonomy): Eukaryota > Viridiplantae > Streptophyta > Magnoliopsida > Fagales > Fagaceae > Quercus > Quercus aquifolioides. Next base: position 31,839,474 of record CM032335.1, on the reverse strand, counting down.
TGCTTGTAGTATATATAGATAGCTTAGGTTTTTTGCCTTCATTATCCCAGACAAACTTTTATATTTATTTGATTAATGGTGGGTAGATATCAACTGAGGGAGTTTGCTGAATGTTTGCTAATAGTATCTCACCCCTATGTGATTTATTTTATTTTTCATTTTACTTACTGCCAAAACTGACATTTTATTCCATTAAAAAACTCTCCAAAAATTTTGAGGTCATAGCAGCTTAAATAAACTTTAAAACCTTGGTTACTTAGTTTAATTGGATGTAATTTTTTTAATTAAAGACTTCTTCTGTAAACCTACTTGGACTCACTAAGAAATGATGTAAGGCATAGTAATATAGTCCATTATTTATAAAAGAGTAATTAAGCCCATTATAACAGATCCCAAGAAACTAGACTAGCCCAATGATTTGCCTAAGAAGTACAACCCTTTTAAAAGGAACCAAAAAAGAAAAGAAAAAAAAAAAAAACTAAAGGAAATTAAAACGGTAATTTAACCTAATAAACAGTTCTTAACATCTTGAATTTTAATCAATCACCTTTCACAACTGAACTTTGCACCTCAATATCTATTACATCAATCATTGCATAACTTCTTTCTTTTTGATAAGAAAAAATAATCATGAACACAAAAGGGGCCAAATCAATCATTAAAAGCACAAAAAGGGTGCAGCCCATGTACATTGGATGTATACAAGAAATACACTAGCAACTAAGAATAAAAATTACAAAGATTGTCAATCATTGTCATGACTATGCTAATTTTATTGTAAAACATTAAACTAAGGCATAAAAGATGGAGATTATGTGTCAATTCTATAAAAATCAATATGCAGCAACGGATTAGGGAGAATGTGGAAGATTTTCTCTGTAAGTGGGCTTGCAATGGAAAAAGTGTCTGTAGTTTTAGCCCTTGACAGTTGTCCCATGCCCACAACTATGTTGAGTACTTGTGTCATGTTGACATGGGTATAACAGCTAAACAAAAGAGTATGAACAATAGATCTTTGCTGGATGATAGTATGTTGTCAGCTTTTGTTTTCATTATCTTGGATGTACAATCCCACAACCCACAGTATTTGGAACATTTTGTGTTTCTGGTAGTTAAAGGCAGCCTGTCACCAAATTTCAATGTCCTAAAGAGTGAAAGTGCTAAAATTCCTTTAATATTATATGTTATATGTACTCTTGATTGGAATGAAGATTCTGGCGGAAGTCATAAGACTGAAACATATGCAACTAAAATAAATGTAATTAACCCAGTGGGGTTGGCCAAGTGGTTGGGCACTTGGCCTCAAAGTGGCTGTCTTGGGTTTGACTAGGAGCTCTCTAGTTCAAGTCCGGGCAACAGCACTTTGAAAAAACTCCCTGGGCCAGCGATTTACCCCGCTATGGGCCCACCCGTCGTGAACAGTGATTAGTCTCTGGTTGAAAGCTTTGAGGAAACACTGTGGGAAACCAAAAAAATAAAAAATAAAAAATAAATGTAATTCATATTCTTTTTTAATAGTTATTATTTAATTCCCTTAATCAGGTGATCGTGACACAGAGGGCAGGACAGGCATTACATGTGATGACCTCTACTTCAAACAAGGAGCTTTACTCATATGATGGTGTTGTGGCAGTTGTATGTAATGAGATCCCTTCAATTATCATTTGTCATTTGTCATTTGTCATTTGTAGAATAATAGTAAGCTATAAATTTTAGGCCATCCAGTTGATAATTTACAGAACTATGCTTGTTGTGAAACAACTTGGTCTATGGCATAGTGAGTGTTGTGCTCTTGTATGTTTCATGTTCCATGTTCCATATTCCATACCATGTGTTAATTGCTTTATGCTGCCAGAAGTACTGAGTCATGAACTTTACTGTATATATGATGGAGGAACAGAAAGCTTAATATTGAAGGGAAAAAGCTTGCAGATTATTATTCAGGTTTTTTATTTGGGGGGTTTTTGTCTTTTATAGTCATTTATGTAGGTTATTTTGGATGGCTGAGATTTTATAATGTTCAAGGGCTAGGATTTAATTTTAATTAGGGTTTCTATGGTATAACAGTTTGCTTAATAGCTCTGGACACCCACATTAGCCAAAAAAAAAAAAAAAAAGATTGTGCTTCCTGGTTGTTATCATATTTTAATTCAGATTTGATAATTTTCAGTAAAGAAAGATTTTCCCCCCTTTTCTTTCTTTTCCCTAGCTGTCTAGTTCAGAAGACCATCCATTTGGCAGTGATTTTAATCTCTTTGCTTTCTTGAAAACCTCTAAATTTCTCGTTGATTTGTTCCACTCATACTAAAGTTCTAAGTAGTCTTTCCTGCTTATTTTGGTAGCTTTCTAATTGATCTGATTCCAGGGTGGTGATGGTTTCTTCAATGAAATCCTTAATGGGTTTCTTTCTTCAAGGCATAAAGCTCCTTACCCACCAAGCCCTTCAGATATTACTTGTCCTGTTGATGGAAATAGCAGTTTCGTAATTCATCATGGTTCAAGTGAAACAGTTGCTGAGACTACTTCTTATCAAAATGAAGACCAGTCACCTCTCCTCTCAAGTGCTAGACAACAAAATGGATCTGGATTCTCAAATTCCAGTACGTACCCCAATCACTTTGTTTCTATATAAACCAACCATGGATTTGATTGTGATTGTAATTGATGGGTATCTGATATATCACTAAATCTATCTGAAATTACAGGAACTGAAGATGGTTCTTGCAACACTGGTTAGTTTTTTCCATACTTTACAATTTTATATTATATATGATGTCAGTATACTGAAAATTGTTGCCGACTCTCCCCCCACCCTCCATCTCCTTCCATGGGCAGTGTTCCTTTATTGTTAAAAAATGTCTAGTTTCTGATATTGCTCTTTTCTTGTTTTGAGAATTCAACAGATCAAGATTGTGATTTGTCCTTCCCCCAAAAACAGTTTAGATTTGGAATCATTCCTGCAGGTTCAACTGATGCCATTGTGATGTGGTATTTTATTGCATAATTATATTTTTTGCTCTCATTATTCTTTTTTTTTTTCCTAGTATAAAGCATAACTGTTGTTTCATATCTAAGATCAACTCAATATAATTTTGTGAACTTATCAGCAGTAGGTTTCTATGGTTTTTACTCCCATGTTGTTTATGAACTACACGTCTCACACCTCAGGGGTCACTAAGGAAATGTGCCTTATACGTTACCCAAAAATATCATTCTGGCCTTATTGACAACTTATTGTTCAAGCATGAGCTATGGAGTACATATATAGTATGTGACGTTTCTTAGGTTCTATAACCTCGAGTTCCTGTTTAGGTCATGTTTTTCCATGGTGTCTAGTAATAATCTAATCTAATACACATCAAAGAGGCATAAGACCTTGCTTGCCTGTAAATTATATGGTCTAGTTTCATAGGTACTATTGTAGGCAACTAAAACTAAATTTTTAAATATTACCTTTTGTGAAGTGTATTTTGTAAATATATCAAATATTCATAGTTGCTCAAAAACCAAAATTAAATCCTAAAAACATACACTTTAGTGGTGATTCATATTTTGTTCAGGAACCAGAAAATAGATTTGATTGAGATACTTATAAGAAAAATACAAATAACTGCACATGGTAGAACCAAGAAATAGCATTTTATGGTGTTCAAAAGAAATGGAAAAATATTTGGGCTAAAAGCAAAGATCTTATAGCCATGATGTCAAATGTCTTTCATTCAAGGGGGGAAATTAGTCTGTTTGAGTTGTTCAGTCATGTATAAACTAAAAAAGATTCTCTCTCTCTCTCTCTCTCTCTCCCCAATGTAAGCATTGTTGGGTTTACACATGTGAGTGAAGTCCCACATTAAATAATGATGAGAAGATTGAGTGGTTAATGTGGTTAATATAACATAGTTAAGCACATACCCATTGGGCTTAAGCCTTTTGGGTTAAAGTGTCTCTATTTGTTATATTAATTACTTAAGGAGGCTCCCCAAGAAGTTTATCTCCCTAACAAGTGGTATCAATGCCCAAGGTGGTGTGGGGCAAAAAGGTGGCAAGGTTATTGAGGTTCCTTTCGCGGTTGGAGCAGGAATGAGGTGCATGTACTTGGTGGAGCTCTTTCAAAAATGGAGTAGGGACGGGTCCCTTTCACAGTTGGAGTGGGGGGATTGTATATTGCACAAGGCAAGCCCATAAAAGCCCACACAAATGATCTTGAAAAAAGTCCTAACAAAGGAGTATTATTGCCAATGGTGCTAGACAACGGTGAGATGTGAGGTTCTCATGGATGAAGACGTGCGGGGTTGACATGTGGAGGCCCATGGATGATGCGCTAGTGAAGGAAAAAGCCCATAAGACAAGGGGGGGCAAATAGGACTTGTTCATGGCCATGGTGAGGTCTTGAAGCCCACACAGAGGCAAAGGCTTACACGTGAGGGAAAGATTGTTGTGTTTACACATGTAAGCGAAGTCCCACATTGAATAATAATGAGAAGAATGAGTGGTTAATATAACAAAGTTGAGCACATATCCAATGAGTTTAGGCCTTTTAGGTTAAAGTGTGTCTTTATATGTTATATTAATTACTCAAAGAGGCTCTCCAAGAAATTTATCTCCCCAACAAGCGTTTGAAATTCATTAAGATTATCAATTTACAGAGTTGAGCTTCTGCACAAGAAAGACTGTAATCTTTGCCCCTTGCATTTTGAGCATTTAAGACTTGGGGAGTGGGATTAAATTTGAAGATAAGCATTCTTTGATTAACTATAAGCATAGTATCTTTCACTGATTAATGATGGTTTGCTGAACAAGTGCTTTTTTATGGATGTTAGTGACTAGTAAATGCTTAGTGGTTTTTAGGAACATCGTTTTTGTTTTTCTAATTTGGGTGCACGATCAAATACTAAGACATAGTTGCATTGCATACGTCCCTGTTTATGTCTGTGCATGAACAGGAGATAAAAACCTTGAATAGGTATCTCACTGGTCTCATTTAGGCTTTTTTTTTTTTTTTTTCATTACTAAAATGATAATTTTGAAAAAAGTTGAATTGACAGGTGACACTCTAGGATCTGGTTCTTGATCCTACTTGCATAGAACTCTTTTTTTTCCCTAGGTAAATAGAGGGGGAGGGGGGAGGTGGTGTTCGAGCCCTAGACATTGAGCACCACAAAGGGTGCCAATACCATTGGGTTATCACACGAACCCTACCTTCATAGAACACCTTTAGGAGTATCTTTATCATACTGATAAAGTTCCTTGATACCCTTGATGGGATTCATTTAATGCAGATTCAGTGCTGAAGAAGCTCTGTGGTGGATGCCCATAAACCAATATCCTGGATCATAAGCCCATCCTGCATATTGATGGGATGATGTTCTGAATATAAATTGTTTCTACAATGGGCGTAGATCCAGAAGTGTGACTACTTACCCTATGTTTTGGGTGTCCAAGATGTGGGGAGATTATTTATTAATCTTTTTGCTGCCACAGCCTTGTACAAACAGAGTTAAACCTTAAAATTTCAAGGAATAAGTTGTGATGGAGATTGAGAAGAGCGGTCGGTGATTGGGTGCTTCGGGTGAATGTGTTGGAATTCTAATCTCCAACATACAATTGGAGTTATTGGGACTTTGAGACCCCCATTGCCGACCGATAATTTTGTTGAAACCATCTGTTGGCCGGGCGGGTAGATTGGGTCTGTTGGTTTTTTGCACAATTCTAGTGCTAATCATCAAAATTACCTAATTTCAATTCAACGAATCCTAGATCCTGTTTACAATGGTAGAGGGAGGAGGGTTGAGGGGTCATTGTTGATTTTGATTTTGATTTTTTTCACTGAATTGGATCACAGTTGATTTAGTGTGTAAGAAAAGACACAATTCAAGTACATGGGAATTTTGCCTTTGTATATTTAATAGACAGTACAAAGCGCTCTGATCTACTTTAGTTTTCAATGATCATGTGCAGTGGTACTTATTTTTGACATCTAATACCTATAATTTGCTACTTTTCAAGGACAAATTTTTAGTATCATCTATTGTCTTGGTTGATATAATTATGTGGTTACATGTAATATATTGGACTTTGTTTTGCAGTACCACTGGAGCTCGAGATCCTATAACATCTGCCTTGCACATTGTCCTAGGTAATAGGGTGGGCCTTGATATAGCTCAAGTTGTAAGATGGAAAACAACGCCTGAATCAAAAGTTGAACCTTATGTACGCTATGCAGCTTCTTTTGCTGGGTAGTTTCTCATTATCTCTGATGTGGTATTTTTTGTACCAGGATTTTATATTTTTTTATTATTAAAAATGATTTGGGTCCAAAAATACACAATTCCTTGACTAATCTATACATAATCACACCTCATGCAACATCTAGTGAGGGTTTCATGTAACGGAAAGAGTCCCAAGTATGCGTGTAATTTTATGTTTTACAATTTAAGATGGTTTTTTGGATGTTTTCTCTTCTAAATCCATATGTTCAATATGTTAGGTATGGATTTTATGGAGATGTCATTTCTGAGAGTGAAAAGTATCGCTGGATGGGCCCCAAACGTTATGATTATGCAGGAACAAAAGTTTTTTTGAAGCACAGGTATATCTGAATACAATGGAGCTACCCTCATTCAGTGGCAATGTGTTTAAAATAAATACTTCTGTTTACTTTGCATATTAGGTTATGTTTGTTAGAAATATGTGGTTAAATGATTAAGTGACTATTTGGATAGCACATTTACCGCGTCTGCGTTTTGTCTCTCTCTCTTTTTTTTTTTTTTTACGCATTTCAGGGAAACAAATTTCACTGTTCACAGGACCCACAGCCACTTTATTTAGGAAAAAAATATTAAAAATTGGCCCCACCGTACTATTTACACATTTAAAAATTATTTTGCTACAGTGTTTTCAATTTTCAGCAAAATAAGTTGTATCCAAACGGACCCTAAATTTACTATATCCTAATAGCTTAAACTTTTGGGACAATCAGTAATTTAACATGGTATCAGAGTATGAAATCCTGAATTCGATTGGCCCACACGTGAGGGGAGTGTTAGAAATATGTAGTTAAATGATTAAATTTACCATATCCCAATAGCTTAAGTTTTTGGGACAATCTGTAATTTAACAATGTTAATAAAATGATTTTAAAATTTAAGGAGGCAAAAAAAAAGAAAAAGAAAACAGATCAGTGTCGGTCTTTAGTTGCTATTATTCGATTTCAGTATTCAGTCACTGCCCTGTAGGCCTGCACCAAGCTGGTATTTCTGCTTCATGGCAGAAAAGCATCCAAATCTGATCAACAAAACAGTTCTGCTCTGAGCTTTGTTATTTTGGAGGCATATTTGCACCATGTTGAGATCTTGCATAAGTTACTATGTTAACTTCAGGTTTGTAACTAGTGTCATGTCATATATGCTATATTGTGAGTCATAAATATGGTTATCCTGTGTATTAGAGAGAGACATTGTTAATCTTTTATTTCTCCCTGGTTTTGATGTGGAACTTGCAATAAGCATGTTATTGTTTTCTTCCATAGTCCGTGTGACCATGACTAATGCTAATTGTGCTAATTGGTAATAGTTTCTGATCTATGATATTATTCAGGTCATATGAGGCAGAAGTAGCATACATAGAAGTCAAATCAGAAGAAAAAAATTCGACTCTTGAAAGAGGCCGCTTGAGTGGTCGGGTTCGACCATTACGAAGTTCAAATAAATCTGAAAGAGTGATTTGTCGTGTTAATTGCAATGTTTGTAACAAAAAAACAGATCAAGTATCCATGGGAAATCCCAGATCAGTGCCTTACCCACCTCCAGAAGAAACAAGATGGATGAGATCTAAAGGGCGTTATCTTAGCATTGGTGCTGCCATAATCTCCTGCCGAAATGAAAAAGCACCAGATGGTTTGGTGGCTGATGCACACCTTTCAGATGGTTTCCTGCATCTCATATTGATTAAAGACTGCCCTCATGCTTTGTATCTATGGTATGTAGACAGATGGAGACTATCTTTGCCAAAACAACCCCCCCCCTCTCTTCATCCAAAAAAAAAAAAGGAGAGAGAAAAGTTGGTTAATTTTGAACTCATTAAGTTTGAAAACAGAATTGGTTGAGTCTTTTAAACTGCTAGGATGTGGCACATGATGTAGGAGAAATGGACAATGTCTTTATCAAACACTTAATGACCAATTGATTTCTTACTGAAAGTGAAAGATTTGAAAACTTCTTTCATTTACTAAGAAAACCTTCTATTGTCTCACAAGTAACATAGTAATGCAAAATCATATGCTTATCCTCATCTTTTAGGGTGTTTCTTCCGCAATCTTACTAAAGTTGGGTCCTGTTGTACCTGCAACTCATCTCTATGAAGTTGTGTGTGATACTAATTATGAAGATATTCTTGCTGCTTCTTTTACTGTCCACCCTTACTTTCATTTAAGTTTCTGTTTCCTTCTCCTTGGAGTTGTTTTTTATTTTTTATTTATTTTTTGAACTCTTATGCCATAATTGATTGATACCTACAGGCACCTAACCCAGCTTGCAAAGAGAGGTGGAACTCCCCTGAACTTTAAGTTCGTTGAACATCATAAAGTATGTTTCATAAATTGGGTCTTATCTTTCTTGTGTTTTTGCAATATCTCTTTTTGTAATTATTTCATTTCTTGTGCACAGACGACAGCTTTTATGTTTACTTCTTATGGCACTGAGAGTGTATGGAATTTGGATGGGGAGCCCTTTCATGCTCACCAACTCTCAGCACAAGTATTTAGAGGCCTTGTTAGCTTATTTGCGTCTGGTCCCGAAGTCTAACAGAAGACTTGCAAAAGAGTTTGTTGGAGAAAATCTTAACTATTCCCATATATGTTACCATTGTTTTGTGATTAAGTTATCCAGTCAAATCAGTTTTGTACAAATGACGTGTGTATAATGAAATTTAGAGAACATTTCAGGGGGCCTTAGTTTAAGAGTGTGAGGTTCAACAAACACCTCTGATACAATACGTAGAAGAGGATTAAGCGGGAGAAAAAGACATCAAGCAATGCTGCTGTTCATTTTGTACTACTATTTAAAGGATAAGTCATCAATTAACTACACATCAACTGGATTTTATCATTGATATCAGTAAGTTATTTTTTCTGGTTGTTTTACTTTTACACTGGCCGAAGTGAGAAGCCAATGTAGTGAATAATTGGGGGGAAAATGAAAACGGGCCAGGTTAGGAAGAGTCCAGTATTTTTAAACTTTAGCTTGTCTTGTTTAAATATGAGTTGGGCATACTTAAAATTGTTTTAAATTTAAGCCAAATTCATGGTTCAAAAGCCTATACCAAGCTTCTTTTTTTTCCCCGTTCTTCAGGACTAGTTTTCATTCTGTGCATTTGACTCATAACTGAAACGTAGTAAGTTCTTTCTCTTCGGCTGCATATCATTTCTGGTTTTGAGAAATGAAAACTCAAGTTTAGGGTCTTCAGACTGATTCCAATAAAAAATGATGAACAACAATAAGAAGTTTTTGATTGATGAAGCGAAAGCCTATTCTCATAGGGAAACTTAATTAATTAATTTGATTCACAGCCCATTATATCATATGAATTTTGAAATTTTTTTAAGTTTTAACCCAATTGAGTCCCAAAAGGACACATAAAATTGCTGTCACAAACAAATACAAATCATTGGATGTTTTAGTGAGAAGCCAATCACTTTGGAACTATAGTTGGAAATTGGAATAGACATTCATGTTAATCCAGACGCTACGTTAATACAAGTGATATTGACTGACCTTGACGCCAACTTTATGAGACAAGCAGAAAATCCAAATGCAGACTTTTTCCTCCCAACTTTTCCAGGCACTATGAGCTGTGTTTGAGTTAATGGTCATTGATTGGAAAGACTTTCAAAATTATATTCTTGACATTTCCTCCTCTTTGACGTTTCCGCTGGTTCCACGGTCTTCTCTTTGAAAGTATCAGTCCATTGGTTTATACTTTATACTAGTATTTTACTATTGTTGAAGACCAATGCGATGCATATCCAATATTCTTGTTATTACAGTCTTTAAATGACGTTTTGTTGATTTGCATGCTAGCTAGTTGAATGTTACACAATGGTTCTTGGTTAATTTTCTAACATAAAAGTAGTGTTTTTTGGCACGTGTGTGTGTGTGTATCTCTCTCTCTCTCTCTATATATATATATATATCACTCTGCTACTGATTTTGAGTAACTGTAATCATCATATCATTAGTTCTTTCTTTTCTTCAATCTATAGCTTTAATTTGTTGCGGATTTCATTCCAAACCAACCAGATGCCCCTCAGTCTAATAATAATGTATCTATAATTTGAGGTGGTTCAGAAGCATGCAATATTTCTTGCCCTTGCTGCAAGTTATATATCTATTTGGTCACGTTAGTTTCTAACTATTTACTTTTGGACTAGTTAAAATAAATAAATAAATAAAAATCAACCGGCTCTTGATTTTATATCAAAGCTTGCAATTTTGATACTTTATGATTTCTATAACCTCTTTGCTAGTTGTAGCGGGCCTTTTTGTTAGATTGGGCCGGATTGCCTCTTGCGGTACTAGGCCCAAGTGTTCTAAGTAAAGGAGTTGAGACTGGTCCAACTGTAACTCAACTTGGTCCGGCTTGTGCGCAAACTATGCATTGTCTGCCAGGAGCATACTTACGGCAGACAGAGCTATTCTAGATGAGTCATGGCAGACAGACATGATAATAAAACAAAAAGAGAGTACTTTGACTTCTCAATTAAAGTGAACAATTAATCCTTAATTAAGAGAGATAATCACAATAACAATAATTACTTTTATAAAGAAAGCAAGTTAATAAGTGGTGAGCATATGGGTCAATCAAGAGAAGAAAGAAATCAGAGTAACTCTAGTTCGCTGGACCAAAACCAGAGAGGGAAGAACACTTCTTCTCAATGCAACTAATCTCCCAAGGAAAATCCTGCCGTAGAAATTAATCACTTTGAGGGAAACGGATTTGAATGGTTGGTGCCTAGAGAAAAACCCTTTTGCTTTTGGCAGAGAGCAGGATTTTGAGAGGGAGAGAGGAAATCAACCTATTGGTGCATGCCTGCCAATCTAACTCTCTGTTTTTTCCTTTCTTCTTTTTTGTTTTAGTTTTCCTCTTATCTTTTCTTTCTTTCCATCACACTTATTTTTCTATTTTTGTGGTTCCTCCGAGATGGTTGTTACTGTGATTTTGGTCCCCCCTTTTCTGGGCACGGCAAGGGTCTCCCTTTATAGCGCCTGCCGTGACCCGATTTTACTATTTTAGCCCTTAACCACCTTTGTCTAGTCTGAGTGTACTTGCCGACCACTACTAGTCCGTCTATGTGCCACTCCCCCTTCTCCAGACAAAAGGAAAGCTATTTTATTTATTAGTCTGTCGTGACACCCTTTCCTGCCACGGTGTGGGTGCTCTCTCTCTCTCTATCCCCCATGGCATGCACCTAGTGGTTTCAACTCAGTCTTGCTTCTTTTAGGTGGTATGTCATCCCAGCAAGATGTATCCCCTAAAAGAGTTTGAGTAGGAACCGCAGAATAGGTTTTCCCCTCTCCCCATCGCCAAACCATGCCCTCTTACTTCTGACCCATGACCCCACCATGTCCCATATTGGCTGGGTACAGGCTAGTGGTGTCTGGGCCTTGCGCGTGCCCCCTTTTCATGTATGTTCAAAATCTGCCTGCTGCTCATGCGTTCTCCGCGGTCTGGAGGCTTGCCTGCACAGTCTGCTGTCCTTTTTTGACCTTTTATGTGGGTTGCTTTATGATTTCCCGCTCCCCTTAGGTGCTGGGCTTTGTTTGATGATGGGCTTTGCCTTCTTTCAATTTATTCTTTGATTGCCATTATTTCCTGCCATATCACTCTGTCATTCCTGCTGTAATGACTCAATTTTGTTGGACCTCTTTAGGCCTGCCGTTTATTATTTTTCTAATGGCTTAGCATGACCATTGGCTTTCTTACTTACTTATGGGCTCCCGTGTCCCATTTGCTTTCTCTTGGGCATCCTTGGCCCATTTACTTTCCTCGGGCTTCCTTAGCCCTTTTCCTATCTCTGCATTCTCATAGGCTTTTACTAACTTTATTGGATTTCCCTGGCCCAATTATCTTATTCTCATCTTTGGGGCTCATGGGCCCGCTATCAACCCCCTACTCTCTTTGCTTTCATTACTTCGGGCCTGCCGTGGCCCATTCTCACTTTTTCACATCATATACTGCTCATAGGTTTGCCCTTTCTCTCTTTCCGGACTCTTTTAAGCCCATTTGCCTCCTTAAGACCCATTTATTTATTTTTGTGGGTCTGTGTACTCCCTGCCATTGTCTGCCTCTGGCTTTGCTTTATGCATTATTCTTGACATTTATGTGAGGATATACTCATGACATTTATGAATATAAGAGGCCGGTTAATTTTTTTAATTTTTTTTACTGTAGGGATTCTATCTTCCTTATGTAATGCTAGCATTTGATTTGTTACTCAGAAATCCTTTGATGCCAGACATTCTAGGGATGGCTGTAGGACATTTATATTACTTCCTAACAGTGCTTCATCCTCTGGCTGGGGGAAAATTCATCCTGAAGACCCCTTTTTGGATGTATCCTTTCTATTGTTTTTATTTATTTTAGCAATGCATGCATTAAACTCATTCTCATGATTTTCTTTCGCTTTTCTGGTATGATTTCTAGATAATTGAACCTTCATAGTTTGAAATTGTATTTCTCCATAAACTTGTGGAGAATTTCACAACTCCCGACAATAGAGACAGACCAATGTGTCTGTTCCTTGTGTTCCCGTTTGTCAAGGATGCAGCAAGCTTTGAACCATAAACCATTATATGTTGGAGACTCCAAAAAATGCATGATAAACAAAGATGTTTGATGCACACATCACCTTGTTATATAACCACCAGCTACATAACAAACGAGGCTTCTTGTTTCATCATGCACATAAAAGACATTCGCTTAAAAGGTAAAGCAAACTATTTTCCAAATTGACAAGACATACAATGAAAAGACTCGGGCTTGACCTACCCTAAATGACTACTAGAAAGTAAAGGCTAAAGATGAGACCGTGAGGCATGACCTAATCTAGAGTGCCATATATGTAAGGACTCAGAGGTAAGAGGTGGAGCGGCAGCAGTAGAGAGCAAGTGGGGAGGCAGATGAAGAGAGGAATGCTCAAATAGAATTCCCACTTAAGGTCTATCCCAATAGTATTCATTGTGTGAGGATCCTACACTGTCCAAGTTCACATAATTGAGGTAGCAAGGGTGAAACAACTAATATAGATGTATAGCATTGTGTTTGAGCTGTCTTCTTGCATGTTTCTACAGATACCAATTCTTTGATTGAACTATCAAGTGTGGGAAGTGAATCAAAGAGAGATGCTCAAACAGGCTCATATTCATCATCAAGTGCCAACAGAAACTGTGTTGGACAATAGGCATCAAGATACTAGAGGAATCTCTTGACACTATCCCATTTTAGCTCAAAAGAAGCAAGTTCAATTCATATTGTTAGACATTTATGAATTAAATTTAGCAATAGATTGGCATTTTCCTGGTGCATGCGATGAATAGTGATCATATATTGATATTGATGAGCAAGAACAATTGTTTGACAGCATTGTGCTATAAAGTTCAATATGTCATGTGCAGTCTCTAACCATTGGAGCAATGTTCAAATAAAGGGAGCACAGGTATTGAGAAACCATGTGACAATCTTCTAAGAGTTACTTAGTCATTAACGTTTCTTGAAGACAAACTACATTTCTGCATCTAATTTGACTTGTTTAGGAACTTCTCTAGTGATATATGACATATCTCCATAAGAGACACCCTTTGATGGATCTTTTCATAGCATAGGCCCATTGATTATAGTTATGGCAATCAAGAATCAAGGAAATTGAGTATGTGGTGTCGGTTGATCCATGCAGACTACTCTAATAGAAAAACAGACTGCTGATTCAAATTCAATGTAGAAAATCGAGTATACATCAAAGACTATTTATTTATGGGGAAAACTTGTATAAAAACACTGACATTGTGACTCTAAGCCATGATTTCATATTTGAAAAAGTGATTTAGAGTCGTGATTTTAGTGCATTTACACACTTGTGTGGATGCACACAAGTGTGTAATAGTCACTGCCCTTTATATATGAAAAACAAAATCCTATTCTAACCCTATTCTAGTCCTAGTAGGATCAGGCCACTTATCCTGCAAGTACAAAATTACAAAAGTGTGGACTTCACAACAACTTTGGGCCCTTGGGCAGTGACAAGATCTCATCTAACACTGGTTTAACATAGTTTTTTTTACATTATAGCAGATATTATATCATGCAAGTAATAAGCATATCCAACATCCTGATCTGTGATTTTTTCTTTTTGGCAAAGATTTGAGGTAATATAAAGAAGAAATTTGAGAAAAATACCAATTGGGACAATATTTTGGCATCAACTATTTTATTGAAGGTTAGACACTTGAGAAATATTCTTAATGACTCTCCAGTCACAAATTAGTTGCATTTTGGGGTAAGGGAACACAAATTAATGCCCCAGTGCAGCGTGATCCATCAGCCAGAGTTGCATTCCGAGGAAGAAGCTACCGTCTCAACAGAAATGGACCAAGCCCTACAGAGCAGGCAGAAACAGATAGTCCTGCACAAGCACAGCAGCCCAACCAGGGTGATGGAGTTGCTTTCCGAGGCAGAAGCCATCGTCTTAACGGCCGTTAGAGGTAATATTCATTGTGAATATTGAATAACATGTAAACCAAATTCCAACTGAATTACATTATATGATTATTGGTATGATCATGTGACTTGGTAATTCGTATATTTTTGCAACAGGACTGCTGATTTCAATGTTAGGCTCCACCAAGAGGTAGATCCTATCTGCCATTGTGAGTCGCCTTAACACACTGGAGGTCTTGCTTTCGCAGCGTACTATTGAAAATGTCAAATCTGCAAGTACTTTTTTGTGTTACATCTTAGATGGTTAGCTTTTCAATGAACATGAGAATATCCTTTTGTATTTAGTACCACATTTTTATTTTTTTAAATAAAAAGGAAGATTCTAACTAATGACTTCCGCTCCATGATAGGGATTCCCAGTTTATTGTGTTATCCGTTATGATTAATCATACAGGGAAGATTAAGATTATAACTAATGATTTCAGCTTTATGAAACTTGGTTCCCAGCTTATTGTGTTATCCCTTATGATTAATCATAATTCTATTGCTAAGAATGAAAACTTCATATTTCTTAGTGAAGCTCAAGGAGCCATCAGCAGCAAGAAATAGCTGCTTTGTTTTCAGCTGAGTGAATTTGGTGGAAGCACAATCTTGTGCATTCAAGTTCTTGCCCCAATAACAGCTTCACGTGTCAAGGGAGAGTTTAGAGCTTGGCCATTGACAAGTCTTGAAAATAAACTTCCACAGTAAAAGAGAAGAGAAGCTTCAAGCTTGTATTACTTCACAAGCTCTTCCAAGCCATTAAGACTAGATTTTGGCAAAAATGAATAAATGGGCCATCTGTCTCCAAATTTCCACCATCATTTAGGACCTCCGGAGAAAGTGAGAAAGAAAAAGTAATCTGTGATTTGGGTTTTTTCATTGATGGGCACGATGCACTAGATCCAAGTCTTACCCCTCATCGATCTAGCTAGAAGTTCTTTGGAGAATTTGAGATTCTTAGCAACCCATCATGCCTTTAGAGTTGGGTTATGATGTGGGAGCTCACATCTATCAAACTAGAAGCTATCTTAAATTTTGAAAGATTTGAAATTCTCAGCAACTGAACATGTCTTTAGATACTCACATTTATCAACTTAAAGCTATCTTATATTTTAGTGGATTTTAATTATTTACCGGTATTAGTACTCCTCTAAAAACCACCAGCGGGTGTGGTACAACTGGTAGGTAACTGCTGAGGTTTCACCACATTCCAGGTTCAAGTTCTCACGAGGACTGTAATTGCAATTTTTGGAAGTCCTAGAAACCAATAGAGCCTGGGGTGTGTGTGGGTTCGGAGTTTCCGAGCTCAAGTTCGAGTTGGTGGTACCCATGGGCTTACCCAATTGTACCATGGGGCGTGGGACAATGACTGCCACACGCGAGTCCCTTTTTTTCGATTCTCAAAAAAAAAAAAAAAAAGTACTTTTCTAAAATGTACCAAAAAAATATCAGGTTGTATCGGCATGTATCAGGCATATTTTCGGTGTTTCGGTTGGTATTGATTTTTTGGCCGGTACAATAATTTTTTTTTAAAATGTTAAAAATTTGAATTTTTTTTTTGGTTGGAAAAACATGTTAATTAAGCTAATATATTGGATAATGTACGTAGGCTTATAAAATATATGAACTTTAAATTCTATGTTGATACTTGATAAATATAAAAATTAATAAATTTATACTTATACTAGACTCATCACATGCGCTTTGGGCGTGCAATAATGTTTTTTTTTTTTGTTTAGTGTTATAATGTTTAAAAGTGATATATAAATAACTGTTTGTATTTTTTTTTAAGAAAGAGGTAAGGTAACATGGAATAATGTTTAAAAGTAAGACAGAGATAGTGTCCTAAGTTTTAGGCTGAATGGAGAAAATAAAGGAAAAAACCTAACTTATGAACAATAAATTACTCTTTTAACCAGTTTGTATTTTTTTAATTTAAAATTATTTAACTAAAATATAGGGGTATTTTAGAGAGTTTAAAAATTTATGTGAGGGTATTTTAGTACGCAAAATGTTGAAATCCAAACAGGGAATCACTTTATTAATTGTACTAGAGTCATCACACATGCAAAGCGTGTGCAATAATGCTCTTTTTTATTTGTTTGTTTTTTTGGTTTAGTGTTATAATGCTTAAAAGAGGTATATAAATAACCATGTGTATATATATTTTTTAAAGAAGGAGGTAAGGTAACGTGGAATAATGTTTAAAAATGAGATAGAGAACCATAAAAAGTTGAAACATAATGGAACATTTGAATTTATTGATTGGGATAAGAATTGTGATAAGTAAAAAAATTTGAGATTTGAACAAAAGAAAGATGATATACATTAGTGTGGATAAATGAGGATATGTGATAACTGTATAGAATTTAAATAACAAAAATTTTGGAATTTTTTTTTTTTTTTTTGATAAAGATAATTAAAGAATTTGAATTTAAATAGATAACAGGTACAAATAGGAATTAGATATTTGAACACAAATGGATGGTGAGAATAACGGTTTTTTTTCCCCCTTTTGTACGTGAGAAAGTATTACTATTTTAGCATTTTTTTTTCTTTTTTGTGGAAAAAAAATTAAACTAAAGAGTATATTATTTCAAAATTTGTATGGGGATATTTTGATGCGCCAAAAATTGAAAATGAAACAGGAAAATCCTCTTATTAATAGTATAGATAGATAGATAATAACAAGATTCCCTGTTTGGGTTTCAAATTTTTGCGTACTAAATACCTTCACACAAATTCTTTAACTCTCTAAAATACCCCTACATGTTAGTTAAATAATTTTAAATTAAAAAACACAAACTGGTTAAAAGAGTAATTTATTGTTCCTAAGTTTTAGGTTTTTTCCTTTATTTTCTCCATTCGGCCTAAAACTTAGGACACTATCTCTATCAGGTAATTATGGAGTACTCCTAGAGTACCATAGATGTGTACTCCCCCCTCTCACATAATTGTAGGTCTCACTAATTAAATTTATGATGAGACCCACAATTCATGTGAGAGGGGAGAGTACCATTTATGGTACTCCCAGAGTATTCACTTTTATCTCATTTTTAAACATTATTCCACGTTACTTTACCTTTTTTTTTTTTTTTTTTAAAAACAAAATACTCACGGTTATTATATATCACTTTTAAACATTATAACACTAAACCAAAAAAACAAATAAATAAAAAAGAGAATTACTGTTATATATATATATATATATATATGTATGTATATGTATATAATAGTAATTCCGAAACGGTACACTAATATCAACTGGTATCGAAATATTTCATTCCCTTCACCAAATCAAAACGGCCTCCGGTATGAAATTGTCTCTCTTATATTTAAGTCCTAGACGCATATTGGTGTTTGCTAATGTATCTTGATACAATTATAGACTAAAACAAATTAAATTGACAATTCACCCTAAAGCCAAATTCAATAACTTTGGAGTTAAAGAAAATCTAATAAAGATATAACGCTCTAATATTTATAGATGCGCCACCTTACATGAGATTATTTTGAGCTAAAATTTAAGAGTAATGCTAAATACACAAACTATTTTACAATATTTTTACAAACGGCTGATGTGGCTTTAGTAATTTTCAAATAATTATTGATAAGCATAAATGTGATCTTAATAGTGGACCCATATTAGAACTAATAAGAATTTGTCACATCAATAGTTTGTAAAAATGTTATAAAATAGTTTATGACTGTAGCATTACTCGAAATTTAATACATGGACCTTATAACGTTATGTAATATATTCACCCAAAATTTTCGTTTAATCAATGATATATTCAACTGATGCCTTGTGATTAATTAATGCAAAAGCTTTCATTCATATATTATGAGCAGCTTATCAATAAATTATGAAAGTACATCCTCATCAATAATCATGATGTTTTTCTATCCACTAAAAAATAATGTGTTTGACCTTGATGAGAGAGTGTAAGTAAAGTGTGTGTGTGTTTAGCAGTTAGTTTGTAGACAAAACCACAACATCGCAATAGTGGACACCCAAAAAATACATTGAAAATTTTATATATATTCTCACGATTCAGCTTGCTTGGGCATACCATAATAAAGAGAAAGAGGGAGAATGTTATGTAACTTATGTTTCGTGCCTAAAGTATATGATTTAATTTCTGTTACACACAGTGTGCAGATGGTTATTTCGAAGACATTCGATAAATATGTGGAAATTTTTTTAATCACCTCTATCAAGTATCAAGTCCACGATCTTCAAATCCAATAGTTAATGGAGGAGATCTTTGAATCAGTATATGAATTAGTTCATATGAACGGATATTCCTATGATCTTCATATTATTTGAAGTACTTGCTGCTGTTTGATTTGTTTGTAACTTTTTATATATTTATTGATTATAAATATATAATCCATAAAAACTGAGAGAGAGAGAGAGAGAGAGAGAGGGGTCCAATAAAAACTGATGAACAATAAGAAGTTTTATATTGAGCAGAAAGCCTATTCTCATAGGGAAACTTAATTTGATTCACAGCCCATTATATCATATGAATTTTGAAATTTTAAGTTTTAACTCAATTGAGTCCCCAAAGGACACATTAAATTGCTGTCACAAACAAATACAAATCATTGGATGCTTCAGTGAGAAGCCAATCACCTTTGGAACTATTGTTGGAAATTGGAATAGACATTCATGTTAACCCAGACGCTACGTTAATGCAAGTGATATTGAGTGACCTTGACATATTTTAGCCCCTGGTTCAATCCAACTTTATGAGACAAGAAGAAAATCCAAATGCTGACTTTTTCCTCCCAACTTCTCTTGGCACTATGAGCAGTGTTAGAGTTAGTGGTCATTAAGTGGAAAGACTTAAAAATTATTTTCTTGACTTTGAAGTTTCCGCAGGCTCCTAAGTCTTTCTCTTTGAAGTGTCAGTCCATTGGATTATACTTTATACTAGTATTTTCTATTGTTGAAGACCAATGCAATGCATATCCAATATTCTTGTTATTAGTCATTACATAGTCTTTCAATCTAAAACCATCCTTTCCACCACCATCACACTACCTTGACATAAGAGAACCATTCTGTGCAATGTCTACACCAGCGGAGTAACCATCTCTTTCCTTCTTATACATGCACAAACACACAAACATTTTAATGATCATATGCTTATATGACCTTTTGTTGATTTGCATGCTAGTTAGTTGAATGTTACACAATGGCTCTTGGTTAATTTTCTTACATAAAAGTAGTGTTAATCATTTTATGCAAGAAAATAAAATTTCTTTCTTTCTTTTCTTCAATCTATCATCTTATTTTGTTGTGGATTTCATTCCAAACCAACCAGATGCCCCTCAGTCTGATAATAATGTATATTAATTTGAGTTGGTTCAGAAGCATGCAATATCTCTTGCCTTTGCTGCAAGTTATGTATCTATTTGGTCATGTTAGTTTCTGACTATCTACTTTTGGACTCATTAAAAAAAATTTCAACCGGCTCTTGATTTTATATCAAGGCTTGCAATTTTGATACTTCACGAATTTCTATAACCTCTTTGCAACTTAAACAGCTGATTTTTCTCAAATTGTTTCAGATACTATCAATCTCTCCCACCTGTAAGCAAGTTCTATGGAGTGGCATGCTTGATGGCCACATCTGCTCTCTATCTGGATCTTTATAATCCTTACAATATAGCATTATTTTATGGCCTTGCACTAAAACGTTTTCAGGTAAACAAGTTCAGTTGCCAAATTTGTCCAATCTGTAGTAATTCAAGAGATTAAATTCATTTTGCTCATTTTGTTTCGCAAAGAGCAGGTTATAATAAGTTAAAATTTGAGGGTTCATTCTCTACCTATGTCCGATTGTAAATGTTTGTATATAGTGCAGGTTTGGAGGCTTATTACGAATTTCTTCTTTCTTGGGCCATTTTCATTTTCCTTTGCATTTCGTCTGTTAATGATGTAAGATATCTGACTCTATCTACCCTCTGAAACCATATCATATTACATTTCCTATGAAATTTGGGTTAAGGTGGTAAGAAAGAATGTTTTGGAAAAACCATTGTTAATTAAAATTATCCAATAGATAAAATATCAGGCTTTAAATGATGATCCACATTTGTATTAAGCCATTATTCATCCAATTGATGCCTGTACATACATATCTTTTTCAGTCCCTATCATTCACTTATGATCATTGACTTTCAAGATTAAAAGTTATGCAAGGTTTACAATCTGTAGACTATGTTCCGAAGTGATATTGAAAATTTGAAATACTTTGTCATGCCGATTTTCATAGAGCAAGATATGGTGTTTCACTCGAGAGAGGACCCTTTGACAAGAGAACAGCAGACTATGTATGGATGTTTGTCTTTGGAGCCCTATCACTTCTTGTAAGTAAGAAAAAATCATCTTATATTTATAGTTTTTTCCCCCAGTAACATTAACTTAACTATAAGCATGTATGCTAATTGGTGGTAAAATTTGGGTATATTGATCTGCCATATGATTTACCAAATGCCGCAACATGAATTTATCAGACAGCTTTTAGCTCTATGGTGGAAAACTAGGGAAGCATTGGGCTTGGAAACCTGTTGTTTCTTTTCTAATGACAAACTGAGTAACTGTCAAGGAAAGAACAGAAAAATAGGGACAAACTGAGTAACTGTCAAGGAAAGAACAGAAAAATAGGGTGTCAAGCAGGTTTGTCAAGAGATGCCAGATATATTTGGTGAACTAGTAAAAATTGAAATAATATGTTTGGAGATGTAGAATTCCAAAAGAGTAAGTACCTAATAAATAATTACAGATGATACAACTCTTTCCCAATTTAGAAATGAATTTTGCAATTTGTATGGAGAATGATTATGCAAAATCAAGAAATCCAGTGGTATAGATGATAAATCCTTCTATATTTATTTGACAAACATGTTAACACAATATCAAAACAAGTGAACCAAAATCCCCCATACTAATCAATATATCATGAAAATAATGACAAGGGTGTTACTTGATCTTAGGTGATGGCTGCTGTTCCATATCTATGGTCTCCATTCATGGGAGGTTCCTTAGTATTTATGCTTGTCTATGTTTGGAGCCGTGAGTTCCCAAATGCACGAATAAGCATTTATGGTCTTGTGTCATTGAAGGTATGCTTCTACCAGTTTTGTTTTAATCTCTCTCCACTGTCCTGTTTTAGTTATCCTAGCATTTGGAATAATATAAGCTTGCGACTGCTTTTCTGTATATACACTTTGAAATTATACCTCCTTGTTTCTGTAACATTTAATATGAGTCTACTTAGTGTTCTATAAAATAAGTTGATATCTAGAACTTGCAGTATCTGCAGCACCATGCTATAAAGTTAAATGTGCATCTAGATTATCAATCAAAGAAGGTTTGGGACAACATTTGTAACTTCATTTCTACCTTTTCCTGCACAACCAATTGGCTGCATATAAAATTTTCTCTTGCTCTTTTTTGCCTTACTTGTTACTATCTCTTTTTCATTTTCTTCTTTAATTACTATTTTTGTACCAATGCAGTTGGAGTGTGAACGTGCAAAAAACGGAAATGAATATTTTTATGAATGAATTGCTGTACTTTTGGTTCTTGTAGATTTTATTATTAGAGGCCCTTAAAAATGCATCATGAGTGAGTTATGCCCCATAAAGAGGTACCACCTTGAAGAAGTTAACCAAAGAAAAAATATGGTCTCTCAAATTTTGCCTGGTTAACCTTGAAATCATGGAGTTGCAGTCCCAATTAAGTGTGCTCACTATTTTTGGCCTGTATTTTATTTTGTGCAGTGTCACCAAACTTTCCATCAATACTTCTACCCATAATTATAAATAATGAAGTCTATTTTCTCAAAAAATTTTTTTTTTCCTTTGGAAGTTCCAAGCATTCAAGTAGAATATTTCTTTGTTTAAGTCATATCTTATGTACAATTGTACTCCCTGCCATTGTCTGCCTCTGGCTTTGCGTTATGCAATAGAGTCAACATAACAAAAGGCTATTCATGACATTTATGAAGTTTATTATATATTCAGCAATTGAAAGGAATCTAAGAGGCTGGTTATGTATTTATTTTTTTTAACTGTAGGGATTCTATCTTCCTTGGGCAATGCTAGCACTCAGTTTGATACTCGGAAATTCTTTGAAGACAGACATTCTAGGGATGGTTGCAGGACATTTATATTACTTCCTAACAGTGCTTCATCCTCTTGCTGGCGGAAAATTCATCTTGAAGACCCCTTTTTGGGTGTATCCTTTCTATTGTTTTTATTTATTTTAACAGTGCATTTAACTTATATTCGAAACCTCTTAAACCTCATTCTCATGAATTTCTTTCACTTTTCTGGTAGGATTTATAGATATTTGAATCGTCATAGTTTGAAATTGTATTTCTCCATAAACTTGTGGAGAATTTCACAACTCCCAATAACAGACCTATGTGTCTGTGATCCTGTATGTCAAGGACGCAGCAAGTTTTGAACCATAAACCATTATATGTTGGAGACTCGAAAAAATGCATGATAAACAAAGATGTTTGATGCACACATCACCTTGTTACATAACCACTAGCTACATAGCAAATTAGGCTTCTTGTTTCATCATTCACATGTTCTTGATATGGACAAGATCAAATGGAGGATATGAAAGACATTCACTTAAAAGGTAAAGCAAATTATTTTCCAAATTTACATGATATACAATGAAAAGACTTGGACTTGACCTACCCTAGGTGACCACTAGAGTGAGGCATGGCCTAATCTTAAGTGTCGTATATGTATGGACTCAGAGGTATTAGGTGCAGTGGCAGCAGTAGAGAGCAAGTGGGGTGGAGGATGAAGAGAGGAAAGCTCTAATAGAACTCCCAGTATACGGCCTATCCCAATTCCTTGTGTGAGGATTCTACATTGTCCAAGTTCACATAATTGAGGTAGTGAGGGTGGAACAACTAGAATAGAATTATAGGTTGTGTTTGAGCTGTCTTCTTGCATGTTTCTACATATTATCAATTCCTTGATTGTACTGTCAAGTGTAGGAAGTGAATCACGATGTCAGAGAGATGCTCAAACAGGCTCATAATCATCATCAAGTGCCATCAGAAATTGTGTTTGAGGATAGGAATCTCGATACTAGAGAAATCTCTCGACATCCTTGAAACTATCCCGTTTTAGCTCAAAAGAAATTAGTTTGATCCTGAATGTTAGACATTTATGAATTAAATTTAGCAATGGATTGGCCCTTTTCTTATTGCATGCGATGAATAGTGGTCATATATTGATATTGATGAACAAGAACAGTTGTTTGACAGCGCTGCGCTAGGAAGTTCCATTTGTCATGTGCAATCTCTAACCATCGGAGTAAAGTAATGTTCTAATTTGACTTGTTTAGGAACATTTCTAGTAATTTATCTCCATAAGAGACACCCTTTGATTGATCTTTACATAGCATAGGCCCATTGACTGTAGTTTTGGCTATCAAGAATCAAGGAAATTGGGTATGTGGTATCGTTTTGTTCCATGCAGACTACTCTAATAGAAAAAAAGACTAATGATTCAAATTCTACATGGAAAATCGAGTATACATCAAAGATTATTTATTTATAAAAAAAAAAAAAAAAAAATCCCAGTCTAACCCTATTCTAGTCCTAGTAGGATCAGGTCACTTATCCTGCAAGTACAAGCTTACAAAAGTGTGGAGTTCACAACAAGTTTGGGCCCTTGGGCACTAATAGATCTAACACTGGTTTAACATAGTTTTTTGCACTATAGCAGATTTTATGTCATGAAATAATTAAGCATAGCCAACATCCTGATCTGTGATTTTTTTCTTCTGGCAAAGATTTAAGGTAATATAATGAAGAAAGAAATTTGAGAAAAATACCAATTGGGACAATATTTGGGCATCAACTATTTTATTGAAGGTTAGAGACTTGTTGTGAAATAATTGTATTATCCTTAATGACTCTCCAGTCACAAATTAGTTGCATTTTGGGGTAAGGGAACACAAATGAATACCCCAGTGCAGCGTGATCCATCTGCCGGAGTTGCATTCCGCGGAAGAAGCTACCGTCTCAACAGAAATGGACCGAGCCCTACAGAGCAGGCAGAGACAGATAGTCCTGCACAGGAACAGCAGCCCAACCAGGGTGATGGAGTTGCTTTCCGAGGCAGAAGCCATCGTCTTAACGGCCGTTAGAGGTAATATTCATTTGCGAATATTGAATAACATGTAAACCAAATTCTAACTGAATTACATTAGATGATTACTGGTATGATCATGTGACTTGGTAATTCGTATATGTTTGCAGCAGGACTGCTGATTTCAATATTAGGCTCCACCGTACCAAGAGGTAGATCCCATCTAACATTGTGTCACAAGATGCAATTATGTGTTCAGCAGCCAGAGTGAGTAGCCTTAACACACTGGAGGCCTTGCTTTTGCAGCGTACTATTGAAAATGTCATATCTATAAGTACTTTTTTGTGTTACATCTTAGATGATTAGTTTTTCAATGAACATGAGAATATCGTGTTGTATTTAATACCACCTTTTTTTGTAATAAGAGGAAGATTCTAACTAATGACTTCTGCTCCATGATAGGGATTTCCAGTTTATTGTATTATCCGTTATGATTAATCATACAGGGAATATTAAGATTCTAACTAGTAATTTCAGATGTATGAAACTTGGTTCCCAGCTTATTGTGCTATAACGTATGATTAATCATACTTCTATTTCTAAGAATGAAAAGTTCATATTTCTTAGTGAAGATCAAGGAGCCATCAGCAGCAACAAATAGCTGCTTTGTTTTCAACTGAGTGAATTTGGTGGAAGCACAATCTTGTGCATTTAAGTGGTTGCCCTACTTTGTGACTTATATTGGCCATTTTGACTTTCAGACACTAAAGGAAATGCTTTGAGCCTTTTGAGTCTTCTAACCCCAATAGCAGCTTCACGTGTCAAGGGAGAGTTCAGAGCTTAAGCCATTGGCAAGTCTTACCGATATATATATCAATCTACCACTATTTTGAAAATATATAGGGATTTACCCCTTTTTGGGTACTCGACATTAAGGAAATAGAGCTTCCCATGGTACTCGAATTCTACGAACTCGAGTTCCGCTTTAGTTTGCCATCGTGACAGTGGCTGAGCTGGAATTTTATTAATTAAAAATGCCACCTTGAACTCAAGCTTGGGGAACATGAGTTATATGTTGACATAACTTGAGGACTTGATCATGAGTATTATAATAAGAAAACTACACAATACTCAAGTTCATTAAACTCAAGTACTTTCTAAGTATATACTCAAGTCCTCTAAACTCGAGTAGTATGTATATACCTAAAACACAAACCCCATATCTGTGAGCAGTTCTATAGCTCAGTTTCTTCCTCCGATCTCACATGAAGCACAAATTCCACATCTGTGACTTAGTTTGCCTCCTGTCAACAAATTTGATCCATCAGATTTAAATTTTGTTGACAACCTTGATGCAAATATGCAGTTGATGCAAAAATCAATTTTTTGCGAAATGTGTGGGGATCTACCAAATGATCCATTATGATTTAACAGAAAAAGGTACGACTCTGAAGTGGCCATTGGATTTAATTTATTTTTTGTTGTTAACGATGATGCAAATATTCAGTATTGGTGAAAAACAAATTTTCATGTTATTTGGAGGATGTATTCAGTTCAAGTTTGGATGTTTATAGTTGAGAACTAATTTTTCATATTATTGAATAAACATCATTTGTCATTTAAATAATTTAACTTTAATTTGGACGTATATGACTCAATGTTATGCTGGAAAATTTGACTATTGTTTTAATTAGTGGATAGCATTAAAATGCAACCCAACAAGACAGAAATAATAAAAGATAAGTTCCCATAAATTCTCCGCGCAAAATGCAAATGACAATGGATAGAACCTTGTAGAAGGTATTGTCGTAGTCAGCACAACGACTGTGTTACAAAATTTCAGCATGCATGATCACCTTTTTGTTACACATCAACAACAACGTCTTATGTTGGTAGGTAGAAATTTTTGGAATTCGTCATTGCTTGAATCTAAGAAGTCCGAAATATCTTCGTCATCGTCTAAGTTTGTAATTTTGTTAATGGACTTGATGGCTTGCTCTTGTGCTTTTCCCTTAAGATGTTTTCTAGCATTTTGAATTGCATGGAAACGGTCTAACCTCCACTGCATTTGATTGTTCTCCCTTTCAAGGCGTGCAAATACATTTGTTGATTCCTCTCTAGGTAACTTCGCCAAACGTGCTTTTGGAACTCTTAACCCGTGTCACCTACAATACACCTACAACTCACATCATTTCTCGTACAACTTTGACCATGGCTATTCTTCTATGGTTGCTTCTACGAGTTATCTGCACCTAGTTGTCTAGGTTCACCGACCATGATGTGACTAACACTACCAAGTCTGTCATACGTGTATATTGGAGCGTTAACAAAATCTATCTTCCTTCCAACCCATGTTAGCCCATAGTGGTTAGTGTATGTCTGTAGTAGTGGCGCTAATGACATTTTTGATGATGCACACATGGAAGTAGATCCAAACTTTTTTCTCACTACACGATGTGATTTTGAAGAGATGGAACTCATTTCCAATTCAAGCTTCGTTGCTGGTGGTTTTGAAACAAACTATTTACGTATTCGGCAAAGTTATGAGCACATCTTATAGTCGTTAGCGCCAAAGTGTTTGTGTTTTCATGTCAACTGGGGGTGGTAGGGACATGTTATAAGGATGTCATGTCTATGAATAACGACATATTTTATTAGACCAATCAAACTTTTTCACATGTCACACATTGGCTCGTACTGAGTTTGGCATGTAATGCCACGTGAACCTATAATTCATTACTCATGTCACACTATGCATCGTGGAGAGGGTATCTTACATGTCATGTGTACCATTAACAACAAACAATAATCGAGTACGGACTTTGTCATGTAATGCCATGTGAACCTTTACGTAATTTCTCATCCCACACAATCTACAATGATCCAACAGAGGTAAACAACCATATTAACAATACAATTAGAAAAAAGTGTAAAGAATGGGAACGATACATAATACGAATACGTATCTCTACTCTAAAAAGTGTTACTCCAAACTAAAAAAGTGCAAGCGAATTATAAGTACAACTACATGCCAGCATGATTCCCAGCAAAGGTACAATACCTAATTTGGCCGTAACGAAGCAAGTGACATACGATATGCGCTCAAGATGTGCGTTGCGTGTTCTATGGTGCACTTAGCCCCTTTCCATCTAGCAAACACCACATACATAACCTTATGTTAGTTACTTACACAATCCCCATGCTTAAAAGTAGTGCATATGTAAACAATAAGTATACAAAAGCTACATACCTAGCATATGCCCACAACTGTACCAATAGCAGTGCACCGCTAATCTGCTTGACTTTCTTCTCTAACGCCTTATACAAGTGTCTATATAACTAACATAGTGCTACACTACCCTAGCTATACTTCTTGCCGCTACTAATTGGATTCAAGAACTGCAAATACATGACTGAGATCCGTTTGCCAGACTTGTCCATAAACAGCATACCACCCAACAGAAGCAGTACGTAATACCGAGCGTACTGCTACACTCACAAGTCAATGGAGTCAACCGGAGGCCTATGGCCTAGCAAATTCAAGCATAAGTTGCCCCAGTCTGACATATGGGTAATCCCCACCACCGGTAGGCCGTCTACAGGTACTCCCATTATAACCTCCATGTCTTGTAGTGTGATTGTCATCTCACTGTGGCGCAAGTGGAATGAGTGCGTCTCTGGCCGCCATCTCTCCACCAACGCCGTGATCAGTGCATGATCGAGCTCTATATCTAGGACCCAAAGTAGCCCATCTAACCTCGCATTCGTGATATAAGCGGCAACCTATGTATCTAACCCACCTTCAAGCACACCACTGAATCAGTGATGACAAGTTAGTACACCTGGAAATTCCTGCAAATGGAGAAACGTTGTATTAATATAGCATTCATTAACAACATAATAATTACGCTTCAAACTTAAATGCCAACGCTAGGGATATTTTTAAAAATGGGTATGTAATAATAAGAAAAATCTTTGTAGTATATAACTTGAGTATGATTTTGGACAAGTGCATACCTCGCCTTCCGGAGGACCATCCTAAAGCCAACTTGAACGATGCTCAGGCTGCCTCATCAGGACAGTACGCACACGGGGTCTCGCTGGATGCGTGTCCATATCTGGCATAAATTAATGTCATAATAGAACTATTGTAGAAATGGCTTTAATTGGCGACATGAATGGAACAGTTAATTTGAAGTACTAAAGACAATCCCACTAAGGTATAAAAGTAGCAACATGCACATATTGACTAAGGAAATACTAGCATAGAGGTTATCGTCGCAACTTGCTTAAATTTCATGGTATTTATATGTAAGAACTAGTTGCAATTATGTACTTATCACCGCAATTCATAGATTTGCAAATGAGAGTAGCTATAATTTAAAGTAAAGATAAAATACATTTAGACTTGGTTACACTTCCTTTTACTATTGATTCCGTTTTTGTTTTTCATAGTACTAACAAGATTCTCAATGAATTTTCAATAAAGGCGTACAACATGCAAAACACATATATTGAACTCCATACATAGACAAATACATCATAGACCATTTTGTTTTTCAAACTGATTTTTTAAACCAAGCAAAAATTGCATACATAGACATTAAGCCCAACAATTTAGCTTACTCAAAATAAGCTCATTATCCTCTTTTTTCCATTTCACATTCCTAGCAACTAAACTCCTCCATATTTGGTAATATAAAAAATCTCGAACTCTATAATTTAATAATAGACTAATTTTCTAGAAAGCCAAACAAAAACCCCACACAGAGTTCAGTACAACAAAAAGTAAACTAATCCCATACAAATAAAAATGTCATATACTTGTTTCTCCTTTTTTATAATTTAACATTCTCAATATACAATGATATTTACCATCCAAATAAAAATTTCACACATGACAAAACTCATTACAACAAAAAGTATATTTATCTCACACAAACCAAATCATCATACATCTATTTGCCTTTCTCTGCCATTTTTTGATTTATATAAACCAATCACCTTTAATTGATTAAAACAAACAAACAAACACATAAAAGGAATGTAATCGTAAGTAAAGAAAACAACCAATACTCATTAACTAAAAAGTATCCAACATTTTCAAATTTTATTTTATAATATAGTATAAATAGAAGTTTGTCTTAATACAGAGTCATTGAATATTAATTCAATTTATCAAATGACCAAAATCCCAAAACTCAAAACCCTAACTCATTTTGTTTCCTCTCCCACAATACACAAATAACCCTAACCCCCAAATTGTTTTAGCCATCCTAACCAAATGGTCAAACAAAGATTGGGGGTATGTACATTCTGATTCGAAATTGGCGATACAAATCACCAATTGAAGAACTCGATATCTTCAATGTTGAGATCAGCCTTGAATTAACTCAGACAAATATGGGCGCTTCGCTGTTTCACTTGGATTTCCAATGATTGGGAGGGCTGCGATGTCATCGGAATAAGAGCATGAGCGAGGAAGAGTGAGAGTGAGAATGAGCACGACAGTGAGAGCGAGAGGGAGAGTGAGACTGAGGCTGAGACTAAGACTGAGATTGAGAGTGAGAGGGAGAATGAGAGCGAGATTGAGAGTCAGACTCAGACTGAGACTGAGAACGAGAGGGAGAGTGAGAGTGAGAGCGAGATTGAGATTGAGTCTAAGAGTGAGACTAAAAGCGACATTAAGAGTGAGACTGGGAGTGGTAGATGGGGCATGGCTTATAACATGCTACTCAAGTGTTCTAACCTCGGGTATGTAGTTACATAGTACTCGAGTTTACTAAAATTGAGTACTATGTAGTTAATTAAGGTACTCTAGTTTACTAAAATCGAGTACTGTGTAGTTAATTAAGGTACTCGAGTCCATTAAACTCAAGTACTATCAAGCCAAAACTCGAGGTTCATGACCTCAAGTTCAAGGTGGCATTTTTTAATTATTAAAATTCCAGCTCAGCCACGCCATGGTGGCAAACTCAAATGGAACTCAAGTTCAGGGAACTTGAGTACTATTAGAAACTCGAGTTCCTTAAACTTGAGTACTATTAGAAACTCGAGTTCCTAATTAGTGATACATTCCTATATATTTTCGAACCAGTAGCAGATTGATATATATTTTGGTAAATGTGAGAGACCGCACCCCCAGCCTTGTTTTTTGGTATTGGACCAAACCCACGTGAATGGGTGAAGTTGTGTTATTGTCTCTTAGAATGGAGGTTCGACTAATTATATTTTTTCCTTTAGATTAAGGGTTTTACAATGGAGTCGTCACTTATTTAATTATTGGAAAAAATAAGAAAACCAAAATTGAAAAATTCCTCATTTTATTGATTTGAAAAGAAATGTACATTGATCATAGGAAATTACATGACTTTAGTCCTAGATACAATCTAAGATAAAGTATATGACTTTGTTTCCTAGTTACAATCTAGAGATTGAAAATTACATGGATAATAATTGATCTATCAACCTTTGATCTAAGCTTGGAGACTATATTACAAGGTGGGAAGGTGTTAGGCATCCACCTTGCCTGGTAAAACCGGTCTTCTAGACTATGGTGGCCAACATTCATATCATATCATCCAAATCAATCAATTGCACGTTGAATTTAATGTGTGTGCATGTGATAAATCCTAATTCCCTTTATTAATCATTGCATTTGGATTGAAAAATAAATTCTAGTGAATGTGTGTGGATGGTGATATCCTAAATTCAAGAATTTGAGAGAATTATGAAACAAACATGTTTTTTGTATTTTTGATGTGGATTTAAGATCATAGCTAGTGTTATGCATGAACATGTGATGAACAACCAAGAACATGTGAAGAACGCATATGAACATTTAAGAACATTCAAACATATTTAAAGAATTTAAATAAACACTAGCATGCTCTAATCTTAATCTAATCATAGTAAAATATTTATATATAAAAAAAAAAAAAAAAACAGAAGTTATGGGAAAGGACTATACTTGCATGCAAGATCTACAAGGTGGAGGAAGAGATTCTTGGTGGAGGTCCTAAGGGTGGAGTAGAAAAGAAGAACTAGGAGAGGGAGAGTGAGTTTCACTCAATACCTTGAGTCCTAGGAAGATAAAGATATGACAAGATTACTCTACTTCACTAGAACTTGAGAGAGGAGAATAGAGGGAGTTTCTCTCTTGGAATGGAGGAGAGAGGGGGTTTATATAGTTGTAGTGGAAAAAAAATGAATAGAAGGTTATTTAATGAGGGTTGACAAAGAATTAAAAGGAATCATGAACCTAGACTCTATTTCAGACTTTGGGGAAAGCTGGTGCATCAAATGTAGAGATTGGTGGAAGTGATGAGCAAGCAAAATTCGGTTTTTCCCGTAGTTATTGTAACAGCCTGCAGAGCCAAATTCAAAAAATCATATCTTATTCAATTCTGATCAGAATTGTCTCGTTTTTGTGCTTAAATTGAAGCCCCGGATGTCTAGTTTCTGGAAATATTAACATCACTCACAGATTCAAAATTTTCTAAGAGATATCAATGAAATGGTGAGTGTGGGGCCTGAGGGCCTGGTGGCCTCGGCCCATTTTACATCCGGCCCAAGGCCCATGCCGAGGAGGGAATTCACCCGAGGACGTTTTACGAAGTCCTAGGTTGCGAGGACCCCGCCGAGGATGACCCTGTCCTCGGTGGACCGAGACCCACACCAAGTGGGGGGACAGGCCCAGGACAGGCTGTCACTTCCACAATAAATGCGCTCACCTAATCCTCTGACCATACTAATGAAGACGTGACTCCTAGCCAGGGCAACCTTGGCTACTGCAAATCACTTAAAGTACTGATAATACAGCTGATGGGACGGAGGGTCAGAAGAAAAGCGCATGGATGATCAACAGATGGCACAAAGGGAGGAGGACTATATAAGAGGAACCAGGAGAGCGCCAGAGGGAGGGGAAAGAGAAAGGGAAAAAGAAAGGGCTCCTCGGATCATCGCCGAGGAGCTACCCTTAGGAATAAATTGAATGCCTCGCCTTTCAATGGGAGAAGAGTCTGTGTTTACTGTTGTCTGTCTGTTAGGGCCTAATTCTTCACCCCACTCTCTAAAATGTATTGTTTGGGTCCAATCCAATTTGAGTCCCTACAATTGGCGCCGTCTGTGGGAAGAATTTGTGCACCAGCAGACGCAACGGACCATCGTTCCTAAGTAACTAGCTTGCGGAAGGTTAACGACAAAGCTTTTGCAAAAAAAAAAAAAAAAAAACCATTGCAGAAAAGTAGAAGATTCAAAGGAAAAGAAAAGAAACGTCGCAGTGTTTTATTAAATGAAAAGAAAACGTACAAGATACAAACAGAGGCTCAGACAGGCTTGTTTTAAAGCCAATTCTACAAACAGAGGCCCAGATGGGCCTGTTTTAAAGCTAACTAAGGGGAAGGGGGCTGAGGCCGGCCTGTTTCAAGGCTACCAACAACTTCCGCGCCGGTGCGGTGGTGCTGGCACGAAGAGAGGAGCAGATGCAAAGGCGCCTGACGACCCTTCCCCATGATGTTCCCTTGATTCTCTTCCAGCCCCACGGTGGTTGGACGTTGGAGACGGCAACACTCGGGCACCAGACATGACGTAATCTTGTACATCTCCACCGACGTAAGCGCACCCCGGAGAAAGGCGTTATGTACTTCAGGGACCTCCCTCTTGGCCGCTATGCCCGGCACCATCAGGATGACGCTCAAACTTTGCCGCGCCGGAGGTCTAGCGCGGGCCATATCCACAACGGTTCTCGGTCGAGGGAGGAGGACCTTCAGCCTGTGTGCCCTCACTCCCATCCAAGGCCGTCCCATTTCTCCAAACTCTTATCACAATTCTGGTAAGGTTATTGAGGGGGCTTTGAAGGTTGATGGGACATGTATCTTGCTTTGTTAGAGGATTCGTGGAGCGTAGAAGGGCATTTCCCTCCATATAGCCTTTTATAGGGGGTGGAGATTGGTGGGAAATGATCTACGCAGAATTCGAGAGAAGGATTATCGGTGACATTAATTCTGACCAAATTCCAAGGCGGTCATCAACCGTTTGATCTGTATCAATCCACGGGGATATTAATAAGAGCGCGCCTCGCGTGTCGAAACGTTAAGCGCGGAACACGAACAGTCAGGAGGCGCCTTGTAATTGGAGAGGGCAGAAACTTGAATCGAAGGCGGGGTTACCGCCACGCGTAGGGTTAGAATTCTAAACCACTCTTGCCTAGGGCACCGCAGAGTCAAGGGTCTGGTCCACAGGATGAAACACTTCCTACGAAGCAGGGCCGAGGCTATCATCACCCTAAAAAAAAAAAAAAATATATATATATATATATATATATCTCCAGCGCTGAGGACAAACTCCTTTACCCCATGCCTGGGTACTAGATAGAACCAAGGTATTGCATGGTCCTCGGACTCAAACCTATGGGGAAACTAGATACTTACAGAAGAACAGAAGTGTTAGACAGAACCAAGGCATTGCATGGTCCTCGGACTCAAGCCTATGGGAAAACTAACCACTAAACTATACCTGGGTACTAGATAGAACCAAGGTATTGCATGGTCCAAGGACTCAAACCTATGGGGAAACTAGATACTTATAGAAGAACAGAAGTGTTAGACAGAACCAAGGCATTGCATGGTCCTCGGACTCAAGCCTATGGGAAAACTAACCACTCAACTATACCTGGGTACTAGACAGAACCAAGGTATTGCATGGTCCTCAGACTCAAACCTATAGGGAAACTAGATACTTACAGAAGAACAGAAGTGTTAGACAGAACCAAGGCATTGCATGGTCCTCGGACTCAAGCCTATGGGAAAACTAACCACTCAACTATACCTGGGTACTAGACAGAACCAAGGTATTGCATGGTCCTCGGATTCAAACCTATGGGGAAACTAGATACTTACAGAAGAACAGAAGTGTTAAACAGAACCAAGGCATTGCATGGTCCTCGGACTCAAGCCTATGGGAAAACTAACCACTCAATTATACCTGTGTACTAGACAGAACCAAGGTATTGCATGGTCCTCGGACTCAAACCTATGGGGAAACTAGATACTTACAGAAGAACAGAAGTGTTAGACAGAACCAAGGCATTACATGGTCCTCAGACTCAAGCCTATGGGAAAACTAACCACTCAACTATACCTGGGTACTAGACAGAACCAAGGTATTGCATGGTCCAAGGACTCAAACCTATGGGGAAACTAGATACTTACAGAAGAACAGAAGTGTTAGACAAAACCAAGGCATTGCATGGTCCTCGGACTCAAGCCTATGGGGAAACTAGATACTTACAGAAGAACAGAAGTGTTAGACAGAACTAAGGCATTGCATGGTCCTCGGACTCAAGCCTATGGGAAAACTAACCACTCAATTATACCTGGGTACTAGACAGAACCAAGGTATTGCATGGTCCTCGGACTCAAACCTATGGGGAAACTAGATACTTACAGAAGAACAGAAGTGTTAGACAGAACCAAGGCATTGCATGGTCCTCGGACTCAAGCCTATGGGAAAACTAACCACTCAACTATACCTGGGTACTAGACAGAACCAAGGTATTGCATGGTTCTCGGACTCAAACCTATGGGGAAACTAGATACTTACAGAAGAACAGAAGTGTTAGACAGAACCAAGGCATTGCATGGTCCTCGGACTCAAGCTTATGGGAAAACTAACCACTCAACTATACCTGGGTACTAGACAGAACCAAGGTATTGCATGGTCCTCGGACTCAAACCTATGAGGAAACTAGATACTTACAGAAGAACAGAAGTGTTAGACAGAACCAAGGCATTGCATGGTCCTCGGACTCAAGCCTATGGGAAAACTAACCACTCAACTATACCTGGGTACTAGACAGAACCAAGGTATTGCATGGTCCAAGGACTCAAACCTATGGGGAAACTAGATACTTACAGAAGAACAGAAGTGTTAGACAAAACCAAGGCATTGCATGGTCCTCGGACTCAAGCCTATGGGGAAACTAGATACTTACAGAAGAACAGAAGTGTTAGACAGAACCAAGGCATTGCATGGTCCTCGGACTCAAGCCTATGGGAAAACTAACCACTCAACTATACCTGGGTACTAGACAGAACCAAGGTATTGCATGGTCCAAGGACTCAAACCTATGGGGAAACTAGATACTTACAGAAGAACAGAAGTGTTAGACAGAACCAAGGCATTGCATGGTCCTCGGACTCAAGCCTATGGGAAAACTAACCACTCAACTATACCTGGGTACTAGACAGAACCAAGGTATTGCATGGTCCAAAGACTCAAACCTATGGGGAAACTAGATACTTACAGAAGAACAGAAGTGTTAGATAAAACCAAGGCATTGCATGGTCCTCGGACTCAAGCCTGTGGGGAAACTAGCCACTTGCTAAAGAACAGAGCATTAGTAAGAACCGAGGTGAGGTACGGTCCTCGGATTCAAGCTTGAGGGGTGTCTGATTGCCTCATGAGGCTAAGTCTAGAGCAGAACCAAGGTATTGAACAAAACATTAAAGTATAACAAGTAAAAAGAAGCATCAATCAAAAAACTAAAAGCAAGCTATTTAATATATATATTTCAAATAGAAAGTGTGTAGTTTCGTTACAATGTCGCCGAAGCAAAAAGCAAAATGAAATAAAATAGAAAACAAATAAGAGTGTCCTATGCCATCAAAGCGGGTTGGTCCAACGAGATGGCCTACTCCCCCAGCTCGGTAGGCAGTTTGTTTGGAGAAGCCTGTTATAGGGCCTCGACTAACACCTAAGGACCCTGACTCGGAGGGGCTACTTCAGAAGACCCTTCCACGGTAAGAGGAATCTGGGGGACAGTGAGTGTGGCTTGGAAGTCAACAGGAAATCTCACCCCATCTTGGGGCACTTCTTGCCTGTCGGTCCCAGCCCTTTCCGACGCTCCATGGGGCCCAGCCTCCTCAATAGGACTGTCAGCTGAAGGTGTGTCCTCGGCTGCTATGGTCTGACTTTCACCTGCCACCGGTAATGAAGTCTCCTCCTCGGAAGTAATGGGGATAACCTCGCGTATTGCGGGGGGGTAATATACTCTTTCTGCCCTCCTAAGGTCAGACGAGGCATCAACTCCCGCTTGGTTGAGGGCTTCGGTCCAGGTCTGGGAACAAAAGCGCCTGCATACTTCAGGGATTTGGGCCTTGAAGGTAGCTTCAGTCTTAGCCACCCCTTCGGCAAAGGCCTCCTCTTCCGCTTGTTCTAAGGAACGCTCAGCGTCTGTTCTCGCAAACACAGCCTCTTCTTTGGCCCTCACGGCCTCATCCCTGGCATATTCGGCAACACCCTTCGTCCAAATCGCCTCGGCCAGCTTTTTCTTCAAGTCGGTGATGTCCTCTTCGGCGGATCGCAGTCGGCCATCAACCTCTTGCAGTCACTTTGTACGATCCTCGGCCTGCTTCGTAGTCACGGCTAAATCAAAGGCCGCGTTATCCCTGGCCTTTGTCATCTCCTCCAGGTTTTCGATCGCCTTCTTGAGATCAGCCTCAGATCTCTTAAGGGTACTTGCGGCCTTCAAGAACTTGTCGCGCTCCTGCGCGAGAGCGTTACTTTGGCCGTCAACCTCCTCGTCCAGCTTGAAAACCGCTTGGATAGCCTGCCGACCAAAATAAATACACCATAAAGGGGAGGAGAGTTGCTAGGCAATAAAATTGAAATGAAACAACCCAGTATCTGAGGTTTTACCATGCCCAGGTATCTCTTGAGGTTGCTAGCAACCTCTGGCCCCCTCATGCTCCCGAGCTCAGCCATGTCTGCGGGGAGGAGAAGGGACCTCTCCAAGGCATCAGCTACGCGAGCCCCCTCGCCTCCTCGGAAATCCCAGATAGTAGCGTCATCCATTAAAGGTTCTCCATGGAGCATAGCAGCGGGCAGCCAGGCCTGGGGCTCGGACTGTTGAACGACTTCTTTCCCCTTTCGCTGACCTCCCAGCCTCAGTTGTTTAGAGGGTCGCCGGGCTTCATCTTCCTCGGGGGGGAGTGGGATCTGCCCCCATCCACTAGGTCTTTGCCCTGGGAAGGCCTCTTTCTTTTTGGATCAGAGGACTCAAGCCGAGAGTCCGAGATTGGAGGGAGGGAGGAAGACCTTGCCTGCGCGGGTAGAGCCTTAGATCCGGGTAGAGGGGGCTCAGGCTGTAACTCCCTCGGCTCGCCTTTCCCAGACTTGCCCTCAAGCAGGTCAAGAAGGCTGGTTTGGAGCTTTCTCTTAAGACCCATCTTCGTCTGGGTATCAACCCTCGCGGGTTGAAGATCGGCTTCAGACAAGTGGAGGTCCCCTAGGTCACCGTGAGGATCCTCGGGTTGTTCAACTCGATCGAATACACTGAATTTGTCCTTAGACGAGCTTAGTTCAACCACTTCCTCTTCTTTCTCCAAACTCCCTTCCTCGGTCTCTACCGCTTTATGGGACGAGGAAGAACCTGCCAACGGAATGCCTTCTAGAATAGAGGATCCTTCAGAAAAGGCAAAACCGTCCTCTACCACAGTGATTTGCCTAAGCCGAGGATCACGAGCCTTGATAACATGCTTTGGAACTGGGAACAACTTTTGAGCTGGATCGCATCCGAGGATCTTGTGGGCAGCTCTAACCTGGTTATCGGCCTCGTTTAGAAAAAGCTCCACCCTAAAAACGATTTCCAAATCCTCTTTGTTGATCAGGTGAAAATGACGCGCGAAAGCGTGCGGATCTGCAGAAAGAGAAACAAAACTCCCATGATTAATCAACCAAAGAAGATATACTACAAAGAAAAATACAAGAATCTAGATCACCTCCTATTTCGGGTACCCTACTTGGCTCTCCTTTCACTGTCGGGCAGTGGAGACCGTCGTGCCATTCCCCCGACACAATAAGAAAATCCTGAGTCAGCCCCTTACTAGAATCGGGAAGGCACTGAATAAGTCGAACCTTATCATCCCTCGTCTTCATATAGTACGACTTACCCTTCAGGTGCTGAAGGTTGTAGCACCAATTTACATCGTGGTGGGTTAATCTCAAACCCATCTTCTCATTCAAGGCGTCTACGCACCCTAGTATCCTAAATACATTAACGGCACACTGGGTAGGAGCCAGCCGAAAATGCCTAAGGTAACCGCTCGTCACTGGCCTCATGGGGATTCTCATACCTCCCTTTACGAAGGCGACTAGGGGGATCACAACTTCACCCTTGTTTCTCTTAATATACCACTCCCCTTCCTCACAATACCTCAGGCCCACATTACTGGGTATCCCATAATCTGCAATGAATTTCTTCATCATCTCGTCGGACTCAACTAACTTCTTGAATTTACCCATTCCTAGCAATGACTAAAGGATCCAAAAGAGAGAAAGAGAGAGAGTAGAATCAAAGAAAATTTTGAGCTACTGAAAGAAGGAGACTTACAGAAATGTGGAGATTCTCCTCGGACAGGCTTTTCACGCTGGAAAAGGGCGTTGGACAGTGTGGAAGTTGAACCAGATTCAGAGTATGTGCACCGAGATTCGTGAGTGTGCAAATAAGGATGCCAAACGGTTCAAACGAGTATTTATACCCCCAATTAAAGTCGAACAGGCGGAATTTCCCGCCCATAAATACAGTAATTCCCCACCGATGATTTACATCACACCGTTGAAAGTGGAAAATGTGGAGCCGCAAAAATTTAATGCGAGCACACATTGATTTTCGAAGCGCTAGAAACGCACATCGGGCAGGTGAAAAGACTCCAACGCCGACGTGGACCGAGATTGGGTGAATCACGTATAGGGCCTGAGGGTATCAAAATCCCCCTCCCCGTCCAAGGGCACGGGCAGCGGGATTTTGAGGGGCTATTGTGGGGCCTGAGGGCCTGGTGGCCTCGGCCCACTTTACATCCGGCCCAAGGCCCATGCCGAGGAGGGAATTCACCCGAGGACGTTTTACGAAGTCCTAGGTTGCGAGGACCCCGCCGAGGATGACCCTGTCCTCGGTGGACCGAGACCCACACCAAGTGGAGGGACAGGCCCAGGACAGGCTGTCACTTCCACAATAAATGCGCTCACCTAATCCTCTGACCGCACTAATGAAGACGTGACTCCTAGCCAGGGCAACCTTGGCTACTGCAAATCACTTAAAGTACTGATAATACAGCTGATGGGACGGAGGGTCAGAAGAAAAGCGCATGGATGATCAACAGATGGCACAAAGGGAGGAGAGGAGGAGGACTATATAAGAGGAACCAGGAGAGCGCCAGAGGGAGGGGAAAGAGAAAGGGAAAAAG
Source organism: Quercus aquifolioides (assembly GCA_019022515.1). NCBI lineage: Eukaryota > Viridiplantae > Streptophyta > Magnoliopsida > Fagales > Fagaceae > Quercus > Quercus aquifolioides. Next base: position 31,799,341 of record CM032335.1, on the reverse strand, counting down.
AAAGGGCTCCTCGGATCATCGCCGAGGAGCTACCCTTAGGAATAAATTGAATGCCTCGCCTTTCAATGGGAGAAGAGTCTGTGTTTACTGTTGTCTGTCTGTTAGGGCCTAATTCTTCACCCCACTCTCTAAAATGTATTGTTTGGGTCCAATCCAATTTGAGTCCAATCCAATTTGAGTCCCTACAGTGAGCAGATGTCATTTTTTAGAAAATAATTTCAGCACAATTAACATTAATAGGTCCTAAAATTAGTTTTCAATTAACATTAATAAGCTCCAATCACTTCCATTTTAGATTTAATTAGTTCCAAATTTATCCTAATTGAAAAGATAATTGCACAATTTACTCATTAAATAATTAATGTTTGACTATCTAATTAATTAAGTGTGAGCAACCTTACCATAAGATGTAATTCTAGCTAATCAAATTCTGACATGTTATTAATCTCAAGTTGATTATAATTATAACCAATTGGAATCAATTATTTATAATCACATATAGTCGAACTTAATTTGTGATAGTGCATCTCGGCCATTAAAATTTGATTTGATGATAACTTTCAATTTGATGGTTCGATTAGGGCTTATGACTAGTCGATTTGATCATTACCACATCAATATCATTTTGATGAAATGAAATCAAGGATCTAATGGCCACAATTAAGATGCCTATTTCCAAGGTGAAATTACCCTTTTACCCTCCATGTGAGGTTAAATGCAGGTTGCAAAATGGGGTGTCAACAGTAAACAGTGGTATTTTGCCATTTTTGCCATAAAAGAAAAATGAAGCTTGTATTGCTTCAGAAGCCCTTCCGAGCCATTAAGACTAAAGACGTCTGAATAGATACTACTTTGGGAAAAATGATTAAATGCTCTCACCTAGGATGCATGGACACGACACGGACACTGGTACAGGTACGATACGACGACGCTAGCAATTTTTGAAAAATGATAATATGATACGCTAGATAAGATACCGTTATGACACAGATACAATACGGATATGGTACCCCAAATGAAGTTTTCGTATTTCCTAGGCTCTCACCAACTTATGGGCCATCTGTCCCCAAATTTCCGCTGTCATTTATAAATGGGCCTCCCAAGAAAGTGATAAAGGAAAAAGTAATCTATGATGAGGATTCTCTCAGGCTTGGGTTTGATGCTCTTGTACAATGGACCTATGCTTGAGCCCTCATCAATCTAGCTAAAGTTATTTGGAGGATCTGAAATTCATAGAAACCCATCATGCCTTTAGACTTAAAGTTGGGTTCTGACGGGGAGCTCACAACTATCTAACTAGAAGCTATCTTAAATTTTAGAGGATTTGAAATTCTCAGCAACCGAGAATGTCTTTAGAGTTGGGTAATGACGAGGGTACTCTCATTTATCAACTTAAAGCTATCTTATATTTTGGGGTACTTTTATTATTATTACTAGTAAGTTGCCCGTGCGATGCACGAATAATTTTGTAATATTTTATGTAAGATAGTTTTGGATAATATTGTACATATATTATAAAGAAAAATTAAACTAAATTAGAGTAAAGAAACATATACATTTTGAGATATTAAAAATTAGTTTAGTAGTTTCACTGCATATTTGTACCATTTGTTAGGTAAGATTTTTTTTTTTTTTTTTTAAATCATGAAACCAAAAATAAACACAAAAGAATAACGGGACCATGAAAATCAATTAATTTGTGTTGTGTTCACATATTTCATACCATGAAATAAAATTATGCCAAATTCTCTTACCGTCTTCCACTCATTGATAGTGCGACATTAAGACATGGTATGGGCAAATGTGTATGCATGTGTCTTATAGATGATTTTAGCGTCTTGATGGTCTTATAGATGATTTCAGTGTCTTGATGGTAGTGGGTGGCCTGTATAACAAAGGCAGTAACCCCTTAGATTCCTCTTTTTCTCTCTTTTAAATGTTTTGTCAATCTCAGGTTTTATTTATTTATTTTGGTAATATATAGTGAAACAGTGCGTTTTATTTAACAATCCACAATATTTTTGTGTCTCTCTATCTCTCTTCAGGGCCTTATCTGGTTAATTATTACTATTAGTCCTTAATTATTTATTATTTTTGCTTTTTTTTTAAATAATAAAACTATGGGTATGCTAAAAGACATGAAAAATAGAGAAAGGTATGGTGTAAGCTTAGTAAATTAATGAGACATTAATAAACTAACAGTAAAATAAGTTAATGTGAAATTTTGGGCAACATTAAAAAAACTTAATGAAAGAGATAAAAAAAAATTGTTAAATACAAAATTAGAATATCACTTGGCAGGACCTCATGCACTCTCGTATAAGTCTCTACTTTTGTATATATATTGATTGATTGATTGATTGATTATTATTATTATTATTATGCCAAATGAATTTTATTTATTTAAAGAAACCATTTGATAGTTACAATAGTTGAGGGAAGATTTAAACTCTAAATCTTGATGCAATTATAGATTGAAACTAATTAAATTTACAATTCACCCTAAAGCTTTCAATAAAGATGTAATGCTGAATATTTATAGATGCACAGCCTTAAATGAGATAAGTTTGAGCTGAAATTTCATGCATGGACCTTATAACGTTATATAATCAGTGATATATTCACCTGAAATTTTCCTTTAATCAATGGTATATTCAGCTGATGCCTTGTGATTAATGCAAAAGCTTTCATTTAGATATGACAATCAACAATTATCAATAACTAGTAACTAGTTGTTGTGGGTTCCAATTTGCTCAACTAGTAAAAATTTTTAAGGTTGAATAAGAGATTTGGGATTCAATTCCCGCCTACAATAAAAACCGATTAGTGTCTTGGTTTGATGATAATGAGGTATCATCAAGAGTGGATGCTATAAGTTGAAACTCTCTAAAAAAAATAACTAGTTGTTGACCCACGCAATGCGTGAGAAATATAATTATTTTATAATGTGGTATAATGTTTAATTTATTTTCTAAAATTTATTAAATATTTTTCCTTAAAAATTTAACTATTTCTAAAAGATTTTTTTCATCTCCCTAGCTTTACAAATATATCATTCTATTATTTTGGGAGTTTTTTATTTTTAATTTTTAGAAACTTGGGTGTGTTTAATCAATATTATTCTTTTTGGAAGTGGTCTATATTTTTCAAACTTTTGGTACATTGTGTTATGTTTTCTTTTTTTTTTTAAGGTACAACTAAACTTTTTTAAGTTTTAAATTAATGATTCAAATTTCCCATTCTCTTATTTATCAAAAAAAAAAAAAAAAATCTTATTCTCTTAAGGAGATTATCATGATAATCAAATCTCATCACAAATTTAGAATTGATATTACTCAAATAATTGAAAGGCACATTTAAATACATAGACATGTAGATTGTATTTTGATATAAATCAAATTCTCACTTCCAAAATATCTAAAAATTAACTAAAAAATGTATAGTTGTAAACACCAAATTATCTAAGTCATACTACATAATAGAATAACATTATATCATTACTAGCCTCATCACACGCACTTTGCATGTGCAATAAAGCTCTTTTTTTTAATTCTTGGCCTGGAATTGTGTTTTAGCAAAATATCTGTTCAACAAAAACTCATATATGAATTAAAAAAAAAAAAGTAATAAAAAATGGACTTACCAAAAATCATTATGAACCAACCATGGAACCCTTATCTTCTTTGCAAGAGAGCTCCAATTTGCTGCGTGCAGGCGGAAATCTTTTCAAAATTGAATAGTATTAAAAGAGATGAAGTAGAGAGAGATATAATCTGTATATATTAAGAGGATTCAGAAAGTTAGTTATTACTTTTTTTCCTGTAAAAAAATACCCCTAAATTAATTAACCAACAACTTAAAAATGAGGTTAAAATAGTAAATTGAAAAAAGAAAGTTAATTATTGCTTTTTTTACTGCCAAAAATACTCCTACCTAAAACTATATATTAAGAGGATTCAGAAAGTTAGTTATTACTTTTTTTCCTGTAAAAAATACCCCTAAATTAATTAACCAACAACTTAAAAATGAGGTTAAAATAGTAAATTGAAAAAAGAAAGTTAATTATTGCTTTTTTTACTGTCAAAAATACCCCTACCTAAAACTTAAAAATGGGGTTAAAATAGTAAATTGACAAAAATAATAAATTCCTACTTCTACGTTGAAATGTCTTCCTGCTTCTAATAAACCCCTACTTTTACGTTGATTTAAATTCCTACTTCTACTCACTAACTCCCTACAAAATAGGATTACTTTTTTGTTAGTTTTAAAACTTCTCCAATCTACAAAACTCACCCCACCTATTCATTTTTTTTTTTTTTTTTACTTCATCACGATGTATTTGTTTCTTTTGTCCTCCTTTTTTTCAATTTAAAAAAAAAAAAAATTCATTACACCTTAAGTTTTTTTTTTTTTTTTTTTTTGTGATTGGAAAAAGTAAAAATCTCAAATTATATAAATGCAAATTATTAATCTTTACCCAAAAAATAGAAGAGTCTCTGAGCACACGCGTGCTCAGAGGCTAGTTATATATTGTTGTAGTTCTAAATTGTTGAAACGTGGGATGTTTAAATGAGGATATGCGGTAGTGCCTAAATTTAAGGAATATGGATAAGAAGTTATGGTAATGGTTTTATAGTAGGAGTGTCTTTTTTTTTTTTTTTTTTTTCAAATTCAAAATAAAGAGAAGGAGATTTTAGAAGTGAAAAAAAAAAAAAAAAAAGTAAGATTAGGGATTAAGAAAACTAGAAATCCAAAAAAAAAAAAAAATACAGAAAATACAAAAACGTGAGATTAGGAATTAAGGAAACCAAAAATTCAAAAAAACAGAAAAATTAAATAAAAGAAACTAGCAAGTCTTGATAAAGAAGAAAAAAAGAAAAAAGAGGTGCAATGTGTCTTGACGGAATTATACAAAGTGGATTGGGAATTTTATCTTATTTTATTTTTGGATAAGTTTGTTTTGAAGACATAGATTAGTAGAAGAGTGTCTTATTTTGTAGGTAGTGTTTTAGGTAAAGTTGGATATATATTTTTACCTGGTTGTTTCCAAGTTTTGTCGCTGTTAAAAATAGAGTCTAGGGGTATTTTTGAATCACATAAAAGTCTAGTCTAAAGAAATGAATCATGTTATAGATAGTATAGATACACTATATAATGTCATAAGATAACATCTATCAACTAAATAGAAGAAAATAAAAAAGATAACAAATTAAAACACAACCAAATCTCATCAACCCAAAGTAGAGTTCAACACCAAAATTCATCAACCTAAACCAAAGATGCAGTAAAGAATTAAAAATCTGCCAAAAGAAATAAATAAAAAATGAGAGAGAGAGAGAGAGAGAGAGAGAGGGTATTTACCTTTTTGGCATGGGAAAAATATGAATTGAATGAAAAAAAAAAGTAAATTTTAAAGTAAATAAAATGAGAATAAAAAGAGTCAAAATAAAAAGAAGATGAAAGGATGGAGGAATTATAATGCTCGGTATAAAATACTGGGGAGATAAAAATGTTGAAAATAAGTGTTGAAAATAAGTGGATGATATAGCTGCTGATGTTGCACAACAGAAGCAATAAATTATGAAAGCACACCCTTGTCGTGATGTTTTTCTCTTTTTACTCAGAAAATATTTTTGTAGGCAACCACAGCATCGCAATAGTGGACTTACAGTTTTCATAAATTTAAGAAAAAGAAAGATTCCATTTATGTTAGTTAAATAGATGAAGTCTCTTATTGCTTACTTTCACCAAATTTTATTTATTAGTCTTGTCATAGGCACCCAAAAAATAAATTGAAAATTTCATATATATTCTCCCTTTTTCTCTGAATTATGGTAGGGCCAAGGAAAATTCATGGGCCAACCCATCGATCTATAAAATTTTCTATGCCTCAAGAGTTTTCCAATTTTTATGCCTAAATAAATTTCCTGTTACACATATAATGTACAACGTATGTACACACATTTTCTTGTGTGTACGTATCACGTATGTATGCCATAATACAAAGAAAGAGGGAGAATGTTATGTAACTTATGTTTCATATAAAATTCAACTGGTAAAGTTTCTGATGGTTGTATAAGAGATCTGGGGTTTAATCTCCGCCTACACAAAAAACTAATTGGTGTCTTGATCTGATGATAAAGAGTTATCAAGAGCGGACGCCATATATTGAAACTCTCTAAAAAAAAAAGGATTTAATTCCTATTAAATATAGTGTGTACAATATCGTACATACACACATTGCGTGAAACAACTGAAATCGTAATTTCAATTTAGGATATCAAACAACCACTACTTAAATCGGAATGTTGAATGTATTTAGTTGTGTTTTTCACTTTCGGAGGCTATGTTTTTTCCACTTTGCGTACCATGGTATCATCAGAGTCAGACCATCCTCATATAAAATGTATGAATGTATGTATACATACTTACATAGGTGTAGATTTTTTTTTTTTTTTTTTGAGAAACACACACACACACACACACACATATATATATATATATATAGGGGAAGGGTGATGAGATAAGGGAATACACTCACACGCCAATACCAAAACTGCATGCAACAGTTAGTGTCGCGGAGCAAGTGATATACCCCTTCTCAATATCACACCTTACCGATGTGGGATGACTCGACAACACTGAGTATCTTTTTTTTTTTTTGAGAAACACACACACACATATATATAGGGGAAGGGGGATGAGATAAGGGAATACACTCACACGCCAACACCAAAACTGCATGCAACAACATAGGTGTAGATGATTATTTTGAAGACATCAAATACAATTGGAATTTGGAAAACTAGAGGTGACATTCGATAAATATGTGGAAATGTTTAAATTTTATTAATCACCTCTGTCAAGTATCAAGTCTATGATCTCCTCCAAATCCAATAGCTAATGGAGGAGATCGTTGAATTAGTGGATGAATTAGTTCAATCAATTTTTTTATCATATGAACGAATATTCCATGAACTTCTTCATTTATTTTTAAGTACTTTCTGCTGTTTAATTTGTTTGTAACTTTATATATATTTATTGATTAATTTATACAGAATTCTCCGACTACCCTTGTTGATTCCACGTTTGCTGTGACATGCTACTAAATCTTTCACGAGAGAGAGAGAGAGAGAGAGAGAGAGATCCTGAGTACATAAGGTAACCTTTTACAATAGATTTGTGTAGATTTTCTTCTCTTATGTTCAGATTCCATTCTGTGTAATTTTATGTGATACTAGCACTACTCTTTAAAGTTTTTATTTTATTTTATTTTTATTTTTATTTTTATTTTTTTCAAATAAATGACTGTTGAATTACTTTATCCTTGCGGAACCAAGGGAGGCAACTGCCACTCGTCCCAAAAATTCCTTTAGTTACTTTTGTTCTTAGTAGTTGCCTACCTAACATGGTGAAAAAACAAAATAAACGACTCTCACTCCAAAGAAACAAACCTTGATAGAAAACATTAAAAAAAAAAAACTTGCCTCATGTATCAAAGCTTGACTTTTTCAGCTATTATTTTATTCTTTTAAAGTAGCTTACATCTTCTGATTCTTCTCCCATGTTTTAACCCATTTCACCGTAACAGTGTTTTGTTTTGCTTCTTTTTTTTTTCTTTTTTTTTTTCACTGTTTATATCACTTTTTTTGTTGAGTAATACTACGAATATTACAAATTTTACTACATTAGTATTATAAGATGATGTATCACCATCACAAAAAAATCAGTTCATATAAATTTTTTATTATTTTGTCTAATAACACTAATCACATTCTTACCACATCAATTTTGTTATTATTATCAATTAATATTTTTTAGGTTAATTTCATTTTTAATATTGACTTTGAATCTTGCCTGCCCTAGACTGAAATCTTGGCTCCGTCACTGCCTTCTTACCATTCATACTTGCAAAATATCAATAGGAAATTAATAATTACTTTAGTATTTTTTTTTTAAAGAAACGAGTGTATCAAAATATATATTTGAACTTTTTAGTGTATTGTCTGGGTTAACAACTTGATATATATATATATATATATATATATATATATTAAATTTACAAAAAATAATAATAATAATAATAATAAAAAGTTAAACTAGAAAATTTATAAAAATAATATGGCTAATTTAATTTGAATTTCTTTAAAGAAGACAATATTCTTGTTATTACAATATTCTGGTTCCAAAGTCTTCTCTTTGAAGTGCCAGTTCATTGGTTTATACTTTATACTAGTATTATACTATTGTTGAAGACCAGTGCAATGCATATCCAATATTCTTGTTATTATAGTCTTTCAATCTACGACCACCCTTTCCACCACCATCACACTACCTTGACAGAAGAAAACCATTCTGTGCAATGTCTACCCCAGCGGAGTAATCTTTCTCTTTCCTTCTATGCACAAACACACAAACATTTCAATGATCACATGCATATATGACCTTTTGTTGTTTTGCATGCTAGTTAGTTGAATGTTACACAATGGTACTTGGTTAATTTTCTTACATAAAAGTAGTGTTAATCATTTTATGCAAGAAAAAATTTAGTACTTTCTTTTCTTCAATATATAATTTGATTTTGTTGTGGATTTCATTCCAAACAAACCAGATGCCCCTCCCTCAGTCTAATAATAATGTATCAATAATTTTGGTTCAGAAGCATGCAATATTTCTTGCCCTTGCTGCAAGTTATATATTTATTTGGTCACATTAGTTTCTGACTATTTACTTTTGGATTCGCTAAACCCAAAAAAAAAAAAAAAAAAATCAACTGGCTCTTGATTTTATATCAAGGCTTGCAATTTTGATACTTCATGATTTCTGTAACCTCTTTGCTACTTAAACAAGCTGATTTTTCATAAAACGTTTCAGATATTATCGATCTCTCCCACCTGTAAGCAAGTTCTATGGAGTGGCGTGCTTGATGACCACATCTGCATACTATCTGCAACTTTATAATCCTTACAATATAGCATTATTTTATGGCCTTGTACTAAAACGTTTTCAGGTAAACAAGTTAAGTTGCCAATTTTTCCAATCTGTAATACATGAGATTAAATTCATTTTTTTTTTCATTTTGTATTGCAAAGATCATGTTGTAATAAGTCAAAATTTGAGGGTTCACTTTCTGCCTATGCCCCGATTGTTAATGCTTGTACATGGTGCAGGTTTGGAGGCTTATTACGAATTTCTTCTTTCTTGGGCAATTTTCATTTCCCTTTGCATTTCGTCTGTTAATGATGTAAGATATCTGACTCTATCTACCCTCTGCAACCATATTATATTACATTTACTATAAATTTTGGGTTAAGGTGGCAGGAAAGAATGTTTTGGAAAAACCATGCGCAATTAAAATTATCCAATAGATGAAATATCAGACCTTAAATGAAGATCCACATTTGCATTAAGCCATTAATCATCTAATTGATGCCTGTACATACATATCTTTTTTAATCCCTATCATTCACTTGTGATCATTGATTTTCAAGATTAAAAGTTATGCAAGGTTTACAGTCTGTACACTATGTATCAAGGTGATATTGAAAATTTGAAATACTTTGTCATGCTGATTTGCATAGAGCAAGATATGGTGTTTCACTTGAGAGAGGACCCTTTGACAAGAGAACAGCAGATTATGTATGGATGTTTGTCTTCGGAGCACTATCACTTCTTGTAAGTAAGAACAAATTATCTTATATTTAGAGTTTTCTTTTTCTTTTTCCAGTAACGTTCACAAAAGTATGAGAATGTATCCTAATTAGTGGTAAAATTTGGGGAATATTGATCCGCCATATGATTTACCAAATAACATGAATTTATCAGACAGCTTTTTTTTTTTTTTTTTTTTTTCTTTTTTGGGAAAGAAAGACAGCTTTTAGCTCTATGGTGGAAAAATAAGGAAGCATTGGGGTTGGAAACATTTGGATTCTTTTCTAATGACAAACTGAGTAACTGTCAAGGAAAGAACAGAGAAATAGGGTGTCAAGCAGTTTTGTCAAGAGATGCCAGATATATTTGGTGAACTAGTAAAAATTGAAATAATATGTTTGGAGATGTAGAATTCCAAAAGTATAAGTACCTAAAAAATAATTACAAATGATACAACTCTGTCCCAGTTTAGAACGAAATCAAGACATCTAATGGTATAGACTATAGATCATAATTCCTGCTATATTTATTTTACAAGCATTATTTCTAAAAATTTAGAAGAAATTTCCTCACATAATATGTTAACACAATATCAAAACAAGTGAACCAAATCCCCCAATACTAATCAAAATATCATGAAAATAATGACAAGGGTGTTACTTGATCTTAGGTGATGGCTGCTGTTCCATATCTATGGTCTCCATTCATGGGAGGTTCCTTAGTATTTATGCTTGTCTATGTTTGGAGCCGTGAGTTCCCAAATGCACGAATAAGCATTTATGGCCTTGTGTCATTGAAGGTACCCTTCTACCAGTTTTGTTTTAATCTCTCTCCGCTGTTCTGTTTTAGTTATCCTAGCATTTGGAACAATATAAGCTAGCAATTGTTTTTCTGTATAAGGACTTTGAAATTAGACCTCTTTGTTTCTGTAACATTCAATATGAGTCTACTGTGTCCTATAAAATAGCTTGATATCTAGAACTTTCAGTACCTGCACCACCATACTATAAAGCTTCATTGTGCATTTTTTATTATCAATCAAAGAAGGTTCGATACAACATTTGTAACTTCATTTCTGCCTTTTTCCTGCACAACCAATTGGCTGCATAAAAATTATCTTGGCCTTTTTTGCCTTACTTGTGACTATCTCTTGTCATTTTCTTCTTTCATTACTATTTCTGTACCTATGCAGTTGGAGTGTGAACATGCAATAAAGGAAAAGAATATCTTTATGCATGAATTGCTGTACTTTTGGTTCCATTAGATTTTATTATTAGAGGCCCTTGAAAATGCATCATGAGTGAGGTATGCCCCATAAAGAGGTACCACCATGATGAAGTTAACCAAAGAAAAAATATGGTCTCCCAAATTTTGGCTGGTTAGCCTTGAAATCGTGGTGTTGCAGTCCCAGTTAAGTGTGCCCACCATATTTGACCTGTAATTTATTGTGTAATATCAACAAACTTTCCATCAATAGTTCTACCCATAATTATAAATAATGCAGCCTATTTTCATGATCTTTTTTTTTGGTAGTTCCAAACTTTCAAGAAGAATATTTCTTTGTTTCTTATAATCTTATGTACAATTGTACTCCCTGCCATTGTACACCTCTAGCTTTCCTTTATGCAACAGACAATGAAAGGATATTCATGACATTTATGAAGTTTATTATATAATCAGAAATTGAAAGGAATCTAAGAGGCTGGTTATTTATTTTTTATTTTTTACTGTAGGGATTCTATCTTCCTTATGTAATGCTAGCAGTTGATTTGTTACTCGGAAATCCTTTGAAGCCAGGCATTCTAGGGATGGTTGTAGGACATTTATATTACTTCCTAACAGTGCTTCATCCTCTTGCTGGGGGGAAATTCATCTTGAAGACCCCTCTTTGGGTGTATCCGTTCTATTGTTTTTATTTTATTTTAGCAATGCATGCATTAAACTTTTATTTGAAACCTCTTAAACCTCGTTCTTATGATTTTCTTTAGCTTTTCTGGTAGGATTTCAAGATAATTGAACCTTCATAGTTTGAAATTGTATTTCTCCATAAACTTGTGGAGAATTTCACAACTCCCAAAACAGACCAATGTGTCTGTGTTCCTTGTGTTCCTGTTTGTCAAGGATGCAGCAAGTTTTGAACCATAGACCATTATATGTTGGAGACTCCAAAAAATGCATGATAAAAAAAGATGTTTGATGCACACATCACCCTGTTACATTACCACTAGGTACATAGCAAATGAGGCTTCTTGTTTCATCATGCACATGTTCTTGATATGGTCAAGATCAAATGGAGGATACGAAAGACATTCACTTAAAAGGTAAAGAAAATTATTTTCTAAATTGACATGAAATACAATGAAAAGACTCAGACTTGTCCTACCCTAAATGACCATTGGAAAGTAAAGGCTAAAGATGAGACAGTGAGGCATGACCTAAACTAGTGTGCCATATATGTAAGGACTCAGAGGTAAGAGGCAGAGTGGCAGCAGTAGAGAGCAAGTGGGGAGGAAGATGAAGAGAGGAATGCTCAAATAGAATTCCCACCTTAGGGCTATCCCAATGGTATTCATTGTGTGAGGATCCTACACTGTCCAACTTTACATAATTGAGATAGTGAGGGTGGAACAACTAATATAGAATTATAGCGTTGTGTTTGAGCTTTCTTCTTGCATGTTTTTACAGATATCAATTCCTTGACTGTACTATCAAGAGTGTGAAGTGAATAACGATGTCAGATACATTTAGCTCAAAAGAAACGAGTTTGATCCCATTTATGAATTAAATTTAGCAATATATTGGCCTTTTCTTGTTGCATGCGATGATAGTGGTCATATATTGATATTGATGTCTATATCTTCCGTTCAAAAAAGTATATTGATATTGATGAACAAGAAATTTTTTTTGACAGTGTTGTGCTAGAAAGTTCCATATGTCATGTGCAGTCTCTAACCATTGGAGTAATGTTCTAATAAAGGGAGCATAGGTATTGAGAAACCATGTGATAATCTTCTAAGAGTTACTATCTCAGTCATTAACGTTTCTTGAAGACAATCTACATTTCTGCGTCTAATTTGACTTGTTTAGGAACTTCTCTAGTGATGTAACACCCTTTGATGGATCTTTTCATAGCATAGGCCCATTGACAGTAGTTGTGGCTATCAAGAATCAAGGAAATTGGGTATGTGGAGTCGTTTTGATCTATGCAGATTACTCTATCAGAGAAATAGACTACTGATTCAAATTCTACATGGAAAATCGAGTATACATCAAAGAGTACTTATTTATGGGGAAAACTTGCTACAAACTTGTGTGCATCCACACAAGTGTATAAATACACTGAAATCATGACTCTATGTCACGAATTCAAATTTGAAAATGTGACCTAGAGTCACAATTTCAATGCAATTCCCACACACCACACAAGTGTGTAATAGACACTATCCTTTATTGATTATAAAAACAAAATTCCTAGTCTAACCCTAATCTTGTCCTAGTAGGATCAAGTCACTTATCCTGTAAGTGCAAACTTACAAAAGTGTGGACTTTACAAGAAGTTTGGGTCCTTGAGCACTAATATATCTAACACTGGTTTAACATAGTATTTTACACTATAGCAGATATTATATCATGCAAATAATTAAGCATAGCCAACATCCTGATCTGTGATTTTTTCTTCTGGCAAAGATTTGAGGTAATATGAGGAAGGAAAAAAATTGAGAAAAATACCAATTGGGACTATATTTGGGCATCAACTATTTTATTGAAGGTTAGACACTTCTTGTGAAATAATTATACTATCCTTAATGACTCTCCAGTCACAAATTTGTTGCATTTTGGGGCAAGGGAACACAAATGAATACCCCAGTGCAGCGTGATCCATCAGCAGGAGTTGCATTCAGAGGAAGAAGCTACCGTCTCAATCGAACTCAACCAAGCACTACAGGGCAGGCAGAAACAGATAGTCATGCACAAGCACAGCAGCCCAACCAGGCTGATGGTGTTGCTTTCCGAGGCAGAAGCCATCGTCTTAATGGCCGTTAGAGGTAATATTCATTGTGAATATTTGAATAACATGTAAACCAAATTCTAACTGAATTACATTATATGATAATTGGTATGATCATGTGACTTTGTAATTCGTATATTTTTGCAACAGGACTGCTGAGTTCAATATTAGGGTCCACCAACACCAAGTGGTAGATCCCATCTGACATTGTGTCAGTGTCACAAGATGCAATTATGTGTTCAGCCGCCACAGTGAGTAGCCTTAACACACTGGAGGCCTTGCTTTTGCAGTGTACTATTGAAAATGTCATATCTACAAGTACTTTTTTGTGTTAGTTTTTCAATGAACATGAGAATATCATGTTGTATTTAATACTGCCTTTTTTTAATTAATAAAAAGGATGGATCTAATTAATGACTTCTGCTCCATGATAGGGATTTCCAGTTTATTGTGTTATCTGTTATGATTAATCATACAGGAAAGATTGAGATTCTAACTAATGATTTCAGCTTGATTTATGAAACTTGGTTCCCAGCTTATTGTGTTATCACTTATGATTAATCATACTTCTATTGCTAAGAATGAAAACTTCATATTTCTTAGTGAAGCTCAAGGAGCCATCCGCAGCAACAAATAGCTGCTTTGTTTTCAACGGAGTGAATTTGATGGATGCACAATTTTGTGCATTCAAGAGGTTGCCCTACATTGTGACTTATATTGGTCATTTTTGTCATTCAGACACTAAGGAAATGCTTTGAGCCTTTTGAGTCTTCTAACCCCAATAACAGCTTCAGAGCTTAGGCCATTGACAAGTCTTGAAATTAAACCACCACAGTGAAAGAGAAGAGAAACTTGTATTACTTCACAAGCTCTTCCAAGCCATTGAGACTTACGACATCTGGATAGTACATTGGTTAAAATGAATAAATGCTCCCACCGACTCAGGGGCCATTTGTCTCCGAATTTCCACCACCATTTATAAATGGGCCTCCCGAGAAAGTGAGAAAGAAAAAGTAATCTATGATGAGGGTGTGCACAACCAAGCCTGACCCTTCATCGATCTAGCTAGAAAGTTATTTGGAGGATCTGAAATTCTAGCAACCCATCATGCCTTTAGAGTTGAGTTATGATGTGGGAGCTCACATCTATCTAACTAGAAGCCATCTTAAATTTTGGAGGATTTGAAATTCTGAGCAACCGAACTTGTCCTTAGAGTTACATCACGATGACTGATGGTGTGCTTTCATTTTTTTAAATTCGATTCAAGAGTTATAAATTATAATGACGAGGGAAGATCTGAACTCTTGACATTTTCATTAGATATACCAAAAGATGGCAAATGAACCTGTAAGGCTTTTGAGTCTTGACACAATTATAGAAATTGACAACTCACCCTAAAGCCAAGTTCAATAACTTCAGGCTTAAAGGAAATCTAATAAAAATATAACGTTCAAATATTTATGGATGAGATTATTTTGAGCTGAAATTTAATGCATGGACCTTATAACGTTATATATTCACCTGAAATTTTCCTTTAATCAATGATATTCACGTGATTACTGCAAAAGCTTTCATTCAGATATTAGGAGTAGCTTATCAATAGTTATGAAAGCACACCCACATCATGATGTTTTTCTTTCCACTCAAAAATATTTTTGTAGGCAACCATGACAACCAAAGTGAACTTACAGTTTTCATAAATTTAACTCATTTAAGAAAAAAGAAAGATTCCATTTCTGTCAGTTTTACAGATGAAGTCTCTTATTGCTTACTCACCAAATTTTATTTATTTAGTCTTGTTATAGTCACCCAAAAAAATACATTGAAAAATTTCCATGTATATTCTCACAATTCAACTTACTTGGGCCTACCATAATACAGAGGAAGAGGAAGAATGGTATGTAACTTATGTTTCCACGCTTAAGTAAAGGATTTAATTCTTGTTACACCATGATACCATGTCTGTATACACATTACGTGAAACAAATGAAATCATAACTTCAAGTCGCAAACAATCGCTATTCAAAATTTCAAATGAGTAAATACTTGGTAAATACTATGAATTGACCAAACTTCTTTTTCTTTTTCTTTTTTGGCGTATAGTCTTACACAACCTGGAGTTTTCTTGTTCTGTTTCACTTTCGTCGTTATATATGTTGTTTCTCTTGGTGTCATCTTGACATCATCACACCATCATCGTCAGAATGTTGAATGTATATCTTGTGTTTTTTCCACTTTGCGTCATCCATGATATCATCAGATCATCCTCAATCTAAAATGCATGAATGTTAATTCGAAGACATCAAATACAATTGGAATTTGGAAAACTCGAGGAGACAATATTCGTTAATATATACAGGAGATCGTTGAATTAGTGTATGAATTAGTCCAACGGATATTCCTATGATATTCTTCATATTATTTGAAGTACTTGCTGCTGTTTCTGGTTGATTTCTTTGTAACAATTTGTATATATTTATTGATTATTTTATATAGAATTCCCTGACAGTATTACCCTTGTTGATTCCACGTTTGCTGCGATGTAAATACTTAAATGTTAAATCTTTCATGTGAAAGAGAGAGGTCCTAAATTTGTAATGTAACCTTTTAGAACGGATTTGTGTAGATTTTCTTTCCTTATGTTCAGGTTACATTTGATAATTTTATGTGATGCTAACCCCACCCCTAACTATTGATGTATCAAAAAATTAATTTCAAGTTAAAGAATTTAATACTTTCTTATTTTGGGGATAGATATAATATATTACTAATCTTGTAACTCGAACCCTATATACCTAAACCCTCAAGTACTTTGTGTATGGGAATGTGAAACTTGATACTAAGCCAAATGATATATATATATATATATATATATATATAAGCATATAATGACATATTTAAAACGTAATATTCTCTATGTTCTATATTGTTATTGTAAGGGTAGGTTTCGGCTCCTAAGCCCAAAAGATGAATGGGTTAAGGACCAAAAAGCCCCACACAATAAATTTGTAGAGAGTGGGCTTAAAAGTTAGGTTTCAATGGATCGGGCAATGTGCACAGTGGATTAATGATACTAAGAAAGCAAAGAAAAGACAAGTTCTAAGCAAGAAAAACCTTCCTTGGCGAAGTCCATGGAGAATATTCTTGAATATAGTTCTTTTGGACTTGGATACAATTTTAGTTCTTGTTGCTACAATGTATTCTCTATAGCTTTTTTCAATCCTCTCTCCCTGGAGGGTCTCTTACGTTATATAGCTTCCTTTAGATGATCTTGGCCCTCCATTTGTTGATCGTCCAGACCACTACTTGAGTGCTTGTCCCATCAGACACCTTCCCAAGCCCCTTGTGAGTTGGGGTAGCCAAGGCAGCACTGTTCAAAGGTCTTCTCCACATAAATGCAGTCAGGAGGTTTGGTGGGATGCATTAAATGTGATGGCAGCCACCATCCCTTCAGTCATATCAGGGCTAACCCCCTTCCTAAAACTCTTTCTCTACAGTATGACCTCCTTTGGTAACGTGGCCTTATTGTCCGAGTGTGTGACCTCCTCAGCGCGATGGTGGCCTCCTCGACCATGGGTATAACACGTGGCGCGAATACCTTTTTAAATTCTTGTACCCCACAGTTATTGTTGGTCTTATTTAGGAAATCCATTTTTTTTTCAATAAGAATGTTATTTAATGTGTTGTCTTTCAGTTAAAAATGTGCAAGTTTTCAAAAGTATTCTCATTAATTGATTTTTTTTTTTTTTTTTGTTGCAATTTTGCTTGCTTCTCCAACTAAAAAATAATGTTTTTTTTTTCTTGAAACTCATTCAATAGCTATTCCTGTGCATCTATATATAATATAAATCCGAAATGTTTGATTTTTTGTTAACCACTTCTCATTATGTCACGTGGCTACATAAATTAATACCACGTATACATTTAAAAACACCAAACAGCTATGATTTTTCATTTTTCAATAGGCACATTTTCAGTTAATAGGCACATTTTCGGCTAATAGATACATTTTCGACCAATAAGCACCTTTTGACTTTTTGTTAACTGCTCTTTATTGCACCATATGGCTACATAAATTAATGCCAAATATACATTTAAAAACAATGAACAATTGTAACTTTTCATTTTTCAATAGGTACATTTTTTGTCAATAGGCACATTTTCATTCAATAGGCATCTTTTCGGCCAATAAGCACATTTTGGTATATCCTATATGAAGGGTTATGACCTTTCAATAGAGACTTTTTGTTATATCAAATTTGAAGGATTATAACATTTCAATAGGCACTTTTTGGCATATATATTACAACCTATCTTATACATACCTATATATACAACACAAACTAAACTAGAGACGCAAGATTATGTCTTTTATTCCTTCCCACAAAAAACTAATAATAAAAAAAACACATTGCTTTCTTCTACCTAATTAATAAAATTTTGTACTATTTTTTTCAGTATCAAATTTTTTTTTTTTAATTTCATGAAATTTTGCTTGCTTCTCCAACTAAAAAATAATGGTTTTTTTTTTTTCTTGAAACTCATTCAATAGCTATTCTCATGCATCGCATGGGTTAGTGACTAGTATATTAGGAATGTTAACACAAGTAGAAGTAGAAATGATTCATTTAAAGTAAGATTTTATAAAGAAAACCAAGATTTTGATATGAAATTAATTTAAACCATTTTGAAATTTTATAATTTCTCATAATAACATTATAAAAATTAAGGGACAAAATTATTGAAATCATCACAAATTTCTCTCCTTAATATAGCATTTTTCTTTTTTCTAAAATAACAAATTTTTTTTTTTCAAATTTAAGTAGACAACTAATTTGGAATACATGAAAAACTTGAACAATATTAAAAAAACTTGTCCAAGTTGAATAGGTTACAAAGAATTCACTAGGGCACCACATTTAATTGGATTTAACTGGATAATGTGCTTAAAACAATCTAATTAAAATATCAAACCGATATAGGTATCAAATCATTAGTCTAACTGGCGAGACAGCCCAAGATAATAACTATTGTTATACTTGATATAAGTCTTTGTTCATATTACATCATTTAATAAATTTTTATTGGATTAATATTTTAAAAATCTTACCTTTAATTACATGTTCAATTTGATCTTAACATGCACATTGATTTTTCTGTTAATCAAATAGTATTTCTTATCTAATCCATAAACTCAAGTTACACTTGTTAAAACTTTTAATAATATTATATCACTCATTAACTTTTTATTAGATGTGTATTTGAACAAAACCATGGTTGGATTACATATCTTCTTGTACACACATGCTTGCAAAATTTCAATATAATCAAAGATTAATAATTATTGCATCTATAAAATACATAAATTTTAAGTTTCAGATTTTGTATTTTAAATTAAGATAAAATATGAGTTTATAAATTGAATAATAAATAACATTCAATTATCACAAATTGTGTGTGTGTGTTAAAAGAATCTTGATAATGTGTATAGTCCAATAGTGAAAATTTTAAAATATTAGTCTAACAGAAGTGACTGATTGGTGTAACATTAACAAAGAGTTACACCTCTCTCTCTCTCTAGAGAGAGGGTTGGGTTCAAGTTACACCTAGTGTAACTCTAAACAATGTTATACCACCCAATATTTTTTAATTAAATGTGAATTTTGATAAATTCATGGCTGGATTAGATTATTTTTGTATATTCTCCATCTTCACAAAATTAAAGATGACCAAAGATCAATAGCCATATCATCGATTAATTATTTAATTCAAGTTTTTGTTGTTTAAAATAATGTATAAAAGATGAGTTTATGGATCGAATGGTAAATTACATTTGATTGGCATGAAAATTGGCATGCATATTTAGAACATATAGAACGTGTAATTCAATGGTATTTCAAAATATGAATTCAATAACAAGTTATTAGATGATGTAACAGTACTTAGAGTTATACCAGATGTAATTTTAACCATTGTTATACTATTTAATAACTTATTATTGGATGCATTTTGACAAATATACCGTTGGATTACATTATATTCATATACTCTCCATGCTTGAAAATCTTCAAGGTGATTAAAGATCAACAGTCATGTTATCAATTAATTGTTTAAATTCAAGTTTTTGTAGTTTAGAATTGTAAGGACCCAAATCGGAGCTTCAGCCCACTAGGAACAGTGGATGATAGCCCAACAGGGCCTAAACAATGTATTTGTAAGAGGATGGGTTTTACAAGATAAAGTCCTAGCAAATCCAATATGGGCCAAAGTTGACAAGAGTTATAATAGTAAGGCTGAATGCGTAAAAATAATAGAAATAACGCTCCTCGGTCGAGTCCCAGGATGTGATGTTCTTGTATTTAATCAAGTTTATCTAAATATAGGGTGTTCTTCATTTTTTTTCTTCCTTCTTAGATTACATGCCCCATTTTTGTGGTGGTCATTCCCTTATATAGTCCCTCACACTTAGATCTCATCCCGCCACCTATTGATTTCTTAAGAAATTGCTTAGATGCTTGTCCCATCTGGACCTCCTGGAAGCTTTGTGAGGAGATATTAGCTAGGATGACACAATTCAGGTGTCATATCTCCATAAATGCGGCTAGTTCATTTGGTGCAGTGCATTTAATGTGGTGGTGGCAACTTTCTTCTAAGATATTTCTTCTTTTGCTACTGGCCTAGATCTACTACTTTCCCTGCAGTTTATATCCCCAAAGTAATTAACCCCCTCAAGATCTCCCGAGGTAGCCTGGCTCCTCGGATGCCCTGATCACTCCGTCACCCTCTTCCTTTCTCCTCGGCCCACTCTCCTAGGCCCATACAAACCTTTTAATCATCCTCAGATATTCTCTCGTCCTTGAGCATGGCCCATAACCCAACGAACGTGCTCGGTTTACCTATCCTCACAAGAATAATTAATAAAAGATGAGTTTATGGATCACATTGTAAATATCATTTGATTAGCATGAAAATTGACGTGCATGTTAAGCACATATAGAACATGTAATTCAATAATGATATTTTTAAAATATAAATTCAATATCATGTTTACATCTTGTGTAAAAGTCAATACTTTTAAAATATCTGCTTCTTCTTTACTTTATTACTTACTAGGCTTATTCTAGATTTTTAAATTATTCAAAGAGTAATAAAGTAAAGAAGCAGCAAATATTTTGAAGTATTGACTTTTATATATATATATATATATATATATATATATCAAGTGGTTAACCATACAATACACTAAAAACTTAAATATATATTTGATAGTATATATTAAATTAATAAAAAAAATAAAAACTAGAGAATTTATAGTAAAAAATAATAATAAAGGGTTGGGTTAAAGTTACACCCAGATTTCAAAATATGAATTCAATAATAAGTTATTGGATGGTATAATATTACTTAGAGTTATACCAGGTGTAACTTTAACTATTGTTACACCATTTAATAACTTATTATTGGATGTGTATTTTGACAAATATATCGTTAGATTGCATTATATTCATATACTCTCCATGCTTGAAAATCTTCAAGGTGTTCAAAGATCAATAGTCATGTTAACAATTAATTGTTTAAATTTAAGTTTTTGTAGTTATTAGAATAATTAATAAAAGATAAGTTTATGGATCTCATGGTAAATAACATTTAATTGGCATGAAAATTAGCATGCATGTTAAGAAAATATAGGACATGTAATTCAATAGTGATATTTTTAAAATATAAATTCAATATCATGTTTACATCTTGTGTAAAAGTCAATACTTTAAAATATCTGCTTCTTCTTTACTTTATCACTCTTACTAGGCTTATTCTAGATTTTTAAATTATTCAAAGAGTAATAAAGTAAAGAAGCAGCAAATATTTTGAAGCATTGACTTATATATATACATATATATATATATATATATATATATTTGATAGTATATATTAAATTAATTAAAAAAAAACTAGAAAATTTATAATAAAAAAATAATAATAAAGGGTTGGGTTAAAATTACATCTGGTGTAACTTTAAGTAATTCAATACTTTAAAATAGTGATATTTTTAAAATATAAATATCATGTAATTCAATACTTTTAAAGTAGTGATACTTTTAAAGTAATTCAATACTTTAAAAGGACATGTAATTCAATAGTGATATTTTTAAAATATAAATTCAATATCATGTTTACATCTTGTGTAAAAGTCAATACTTTAAAATATCTGCTTCTTCTTTACTTTATCACTCTTACTAGGCTTATTCTAGATTTTTAAATTATTCAAAGAGTAATAAAGTAAAGAAGCAGCAAATATTTTGAAGCATTGACTTATATATATATATTTGATAGTATATATTAAATTAATTAAAAAAAAAAACTAGAGAATTTATAATAAAAAAATAATAATAAAGGGTTGGGTTAAAATTACACATGGTGTAACTTTAAGTAATGTTACATCACTTAATATTTTTTAGTTAGATGTGAATTTTAATAAATACATTGTTGGATTACATTATCTTTGTATATTCTCCATGCTTACATATATAATTTAAAGATGATCAAAAATCAATATTATTGTTATCAATCAATTGTTTAAATTCAAGTTTTTGTTGTTTAAAATAATGCATAAAAGATGAGTCTATGGATCGAATGGTAAATTATATCTGATTGGCATGAAAATTGGCATGCATGTTAAGAACGTATAGAACATTTAATTCATCCGTTGGATTTTCAAAATATGAATTCAATAACAAATAATTGGTTAGTGTAATATTGCTTTAAGTTACACTAGGTGTAACTTAAACCTAGCCCAAAAATAAATACCTAATTTAATTTGAGTTTCTTTAGAGAAGACAATTTAGTCATGATTTATTTGGTCTTGGATTACTTTATCAAAAAGAAAGGACAAGTTTTAATTAGTTTAAACCAAACATAATACTATTTATAATTCTAAAAATTAAACTAAATTAAAAAAATATATATTAAAATGTTGAGATGGAAAACTTCGAGCTTTCAAAAATTTATGTGACAACCTTAAAGGAAGTAAATAAAAATTCAAAAACTTTCATTTTTGTATTATACTAGTAAGTAATCCAGTATTTGCAATACTATCTTTTCTCTTTGTTTTAATTTTTTTTTCTAAATTTATAATTTGATAATTATAATTTTTGTTGATAGAGATATATTATGGTTATGTTTATATCTGGAATTATTTATTCTACCAGTAAAAGAAAATATGAGGTGACAATATTTTAATGGATATTGTAAATTTATGAGGTTTTATAGGGAATCTTTAAGAATTAAAAACTCAATTAAAAAAAATATAGAATAATGACGTAAAGAAATGTGAGATTTTGATTTTGATTTTTTTTTTTTTACTAATGTCATTAAAACTATCTAGTTAATTAGAGATTTTTTAAAAAACTTTAATAGAATTTCCCCTAAAGTAAATTAAATTTCTTAATAATTAATGAGCCACTTATCAAAATCACATTAATTTTACAACATATAACACATAAATATAATCAAAACAATTACTTGAAAATGTTGGTAATAGAATTTTAAATGGGTAAACTACATATTTGGTCCATATCTTTTATACTATATCTCACTAATTAGTAAATTAATTAATTATTTTTTGATAGGATATATTTCCTCAATTAAGGTATAATATTTAACAACTTTTAGTTTAGGTAAAATTTTATCATTTAAATTTCAACAAATTAAATTTAAATCCTATACAAACTAAAAGTCTATTCTAAAAAAATTTTAAACTTATATCCTACACAACAACCTACATTTTCTTTCTAAAAAACAACAACCTATGTTTTGACTAAGGGAAAAGATTTAACAATAATTTAAAACAAATTAAAATTCTATTCAAACAAAAAATCAATTATCAAAATTTTGTAATCTTAAATCCAACACAAACCACATTTTTGTTTTTGTCTTTTCCTCAAGTTGCATGATTTAATAATAATTTAAAACAAATTTAAATTCTATTATAAAAATTTTCTAAACTTAAATCTTCCACATGATACAACCCATGTTTTTTTTTTCCTCAAGTTGCATCTTATTAAATTAATATTTTATTAGGATATTAAGCTACAAAACTCTTGACTAAGGGATAAGATTTAACAATAATTTAATTTAGACAAAGTTTTATCATCTAAGTTTTATAAATTTAAATTCTACTCCTACTAAAAGTTTGTTATCAAAATTTTCAGAACTTGTATATATTCAGCTAGTCATGGCATTTCGATACAATCTCTCTTAACCAATAGGCCATCCCTATAATTAAATCCCATACAATACACACCATGTTGTTGTATTTTTTTTTTCAAAATGCAACTTATGCTTATGTTTTAATCTAATAAATTCATCTTACTTATTATTCTTTACTTCTGAATTTGTGTGCAGGATATTATCCCAAATGAAGTTTACTATAAAAAAGCAAAACAATGGACACTCATTTAAGTTCTTGGTTCTCTTATGTAATTTTTTTTTTTTAATTCTCAATTTTTGAACTCTTTGTGTATATTTTGATTTTCAGTTTTGGTTATTATGTTTAATTTGTGAGTGAGTTGATTTTTTCAATTAGACTATCACTAGGAAAAAAATTGGTATTGAGGAACTATTTTGTTTATTAGGGCACCTCTGGTAACTGTAATATTTATCACATGGAAATATGAATAAATATTACAAAGAATACATTAAGTTGGAATGTAGTAAGTATTACTATTCATTAGTTTGTTATAAGTATTACTATTCATTAGTTTAGTGACCATTTAGGAATAGAATCCTAAATATGCATCCACAATTTGGTAGAGTATGAAAAGAAGGTGGAATGAAATCATTTTTAAGTCAAATTTTCTAAAATACTCTTATTTTATAAAATTATATTTACACTTTTTGAGGATCTAGCTTAACTTTTTTTTTTTTAAAAGCTTAACATTTAAAAAAAAAACAAAACAAAACAAAAAGTGGGAGAAGAATCTAGCTTATTATGTATAAATTTAATAATTTAATAATTAATATATATGTTCTTTGTTTAAAAATTAATAACTCCATACAAGTTATATAAGAGAAAATAAAAGTTATACAAGGATCTAGCTTATTTTCTTTCTCTTTGAAGATTTGGCAATTAATGGCTTTTTAGGAAATTTTGTAAAAAGTTATTACATAATGTTAAGGAATAGATATTCAGCGCTTTTGATAAGAAATAGTTATTTATCATTTTAAAGAATAACTATTCATAAGGAATAACTATTCATAGTAATAAAAACATAATCAAATAACCAAATAATTATACCATAAGAATATCTATTACATTAAAGTGACTATTACAGTCTACTAAACACGCCTTTATTGCTTGTGCTGGCTAGGACATAGATTAAACATAACCCAAATAGGAATGATCAAATTCATTCCATATCTCATATTAAGAAATTAACACAAAGCACAAAAAGAATTTTAAAATATAAAAATATATAAACACTAATAAAGTCTAAATTCCAAACAATCAGAACTTAAAGTAATTATTTTTATTAAAATTATTTACTTATTTTATAATTTATTATTACTATTTATTTAATAATTTAGTTTTAATTATTTTAAAATTTTTTATCTTACATATGAATCTTCATCAAGCCATGTATCGCACTAGAATAATACTAGTGTGTAAATATATTATTATAGTAATATTCGTAGTAGTAGTAGTACATATATATATATATCAGAATATGATTTAACTGAGTAAATAAATCTCGCTCTGTTTAAGGCGTTTCTCACCATCGTGAGAGAATATGCCATATATCTTAATTGATGTAGCGGGATTGATCAGTAGCACGCTGCTCCCATCATACAATATCCCGGGCATATACACTATAAGCTTCACAAGTCTACGTTACACCACAGACTGAGCAAAACTCCACCAAATCAATACCTTTCTTTACCCACATAATAATCTATACAAAATTGCTCACCATATAAATGTATTCTCATCTATCAATTTTTTCCCCCACATTTGAGTGTGCATACACCCAAAAGGCATCTTACATACACTTCTCAAGAGTGGTAAGACTCCTTTATATGAAGATAGAATGCATGTAACTAATTATTATAATAATTTAATCACAATATAATAACTATAAATTACAAAGATAATATGGTTAATGAGATATTAATATTGCAACTTTTTCTTTTTTCTTTTTTTTCTTTTTTTTTATGATGATGGGGAAGGGGGTGGAAGGGTTTAAACCACAGATATGTGACATTACAATGGATACTATTATCAATATTGAGCTATCACTTGAATCCAACTATTTGAGTTTTTTGTATTGGTACTTTGGATGTAATTAAGTGTGTGTTTGTGTGTTTATATGTTAGTTTGTTTCTCCAAAAAAAAAAAAAAAAACTATTTGAGTTAATGGGGGTATATATTTCAAAATAAATTTTGTAATTACAAAATTATGAATATAAATATTTATTCATTTTTATTAAACTGCAACAACACTAGTGTCTTTTATTTAAATAATTACACCAACACTTTCTTAATAAGTAATTAGGATGTAGCCACTATTCATAAATAGAAAATAATCATTTAATACAACCACAACTCTTATGACCCAACTTTATGATATAGTTGTGAACTTATGACAAAGATATAGATAATATGGAAAAATTCAAAGTTAAACATGTTTTGCCAGGTAGGACTTCAAGTATTTAAAACTTGTCTTTAATCATTTAATTTTTTTTTTCTTTGCTAACATACATATCAGACAATTATAGGGAAAAAAATTTTAAGGGTAGTTTCAAGATGCAGACTTGGAGTTTTGAACCCAAGACCTCATGAATTTCATGAGATCTTCGAAACTACTAGACTCACCCTTAGAGTTCATACTTGTCATCTAGCAATACAGATTTTGCTCATATAAACATTTCTCCTCTATTAATTTTCTTTTTCTTTGTCTCCCTCTCTTGTTTCAACATCTCAAATACCTAAAAAGTACTATAAAATATTTTGAACTACACATTTTGGTTACGGTTATGGACCCAATATTTTTGTTGGTTATTTTGAGGGAACCAAAACCTTCAAATTAATAAATGAACTACTTTACTCAATAATAATATATTTTTTGCATACTTTTTATTATTCAGCATCAAGCAATGTATATATAAATACATGACTTTACAAATTATACGGACTTAACATTTAAATTCAAATAGAAACCTAATATCTATTAACTACATGTAGATAAGATTTATTCATCTCACCCTTATCTATTTACCCAAGTTAATAACAAAAATACAATTTCAAAATAATAAAAAGACATAGGATAAAACACAAATAAACAGTGACTAAACCAAAGAAACTGCCCTTAAGGAAAGTTCTAAGGACCACAAACAAGTAAAACAACCCTTAAAATTATTATATATCCTTTGTAATGTATATTTCTAGGAAAGTCATTTCCCAAAAAAAAAAAAAAAAAAAATTTAGGAAAGTCAATCTGAAGGACCACCGACGAGTGAAACAGCTGTCAAGTACTATAGTATGGGCAAATTCCAACGCAATCAAAGAATCGATGAATCTCAATACATTATTTATTATTGACAAAAAGTTCTTCTTCTTGCTTCTAGTTTCCTTTGTTTTTTTTGCGTATGGCCTATGGGCTATGGACAATGGTTACACTTACAGTTACACTTGTAATTTCCTAGCCAATAATCTATGACGTAATCTTAAATTTTGGTCAATCACAGCATTTTAAGTCAATACTCAATAGTATTTTGTATGACCAATTGTATTTGGATTCCTATAAAAAAAAAAAAAAAAAAAAATGTATTTGGATTAGGTGAAGATTGAATGGTCAAACGAAACAAGAAGCATCTCACCTTGAACTTTGAACTTTCAAAGACTTTTTAGCCTCGAAGCCCAAAAACAATTACGGAGTGTACATATAATCATGGTAATAAACTAAATCGTGTTTTCAAATTGAATTTTAAGTGAAACACGATTTCAACGCATAAAATCGTTGAAACTGAATTTGAATTTAAAAAAAAAAAAAGGTTAGATTCCTAAATAGCTTTAAAATAATGTATTTATTTAGATAAAAAATTATTGAAATAATATAATTTTACAAATTTTGCCCCAAATATATTGTCTAGTTATTTAGTTAATTTGAATTGACAAAATTTGGCTATAAACTTGGTTATAATTTCATTCAATATCTTTTTATTAGATGTGAATTTTAATAAATTCATTATTGAATTACATTTTCTTTTTATATTTTTCATAATTGTAAAATTTCTAGAAAATTAAAAATTAAAAATTATGTCATTAATCAATTGTTTAAATTACAAGTTTTATAGTTTAAAATTACGTATAAAAAATAGGTTCATTTATCATGTACTAAATAACATTTGATTGTCAAAAAATTTTATATTGTTTTAAGAGCGTAAAGAACATGTAATCCAATAGTTAGATTTTTAAAATTGTAATCTTAAATGACAACTAAGTTTGTAGCCTTAGACGACAACTAAATTTGTAGTCAAACTTTTGTCTAACTCAAATTATGATATGTCAATACTAAATATTCATATAATGAGGTTAAGATTTTTTTTTTTTTTCCTTTTATTTCCTTTTTGCTGATAAGGCTTAAAAGTATATTAATTGACATGTGCCACACGATGCTTAGCTAGATAACATATATTTTAGTCACGGAAACTTAGACCTTTGAGTGATTTTGCATTTTAGGATATTGCTTCAAAAATAAATTAGCTAGAATATTCTTGGTTCATTAAAAGATCTTTACATTAAAATAGATTAGCTCAAAAGTCATCAGGAGCTATAACTACATGTACGTACCCATCAAAATCGACACGCTGTTACGAAACTCAGTCAAGTAATTAGAGACAGCATTCAAGATAGGTTCATTGTCTCCATTACTTGTTAGGTATGTACATCACTTACTATGCAAGACTAATCCAAATGTATAATAGCTAGGGCTATGGAAGCAGCGACGATAGAGCATTTTTGTCTTATCTTTTCTTGATTAAGTAGTAAACGAGATTAAACTATTCAACTAAAAAACACATGCATCTCACTGTCACTGTTATGGGTTGAATATTCTATAACATTCGGTACTAAGAAAGTGATTATTCAGCCCTGTAACTCAATAGAAAAAGACTTATAGACCGAGTCTCCCTATTCTTCTTTGAAAGTCGCATAAGGCGCCAACAAAATATGCAGCTTTTCAATGTCAACAATTTAATATCAACTTAAATTTCAATTAAACTCAAGGGGAAAAGGATTTCTAGTAAAAAAAAAACACTCAAGGGGGAAAATGTGACTAGGAATCCTTTTCATGACAACAATTTGAGGGGCCTATGTGTGTGCCCATTGAATCTAAATCCAGTTGTCTCTTGTTTGGTCACATTAAATGAGCGAAATTGACAAGAAAGGGAAGCTAAATTTTAGTCCAACTTACCATCCAATCAAATACTACTATTTGTGAAACATGAGGTGGGAATTTGTTTTCCCAAGACATAAAAATTAAGTGGGAAATCGATATTTAGTTGACTTAGAAAGACTTTAGGCTTATCCATGGATATGTTAAAATGTTACTAGGTACCTTAAAGATAGGCATCCACAACCTAATTGAGAAGGACCAATTTGTTAGCACTTTTCTCCTCTTTTTTAGAGATTTGATTGAAAAGCTATCATTTTTTTTATGAACAGAAAAGCTATCATTTATATGAATATTTGCATCACTAAACCATTAAAGAAATTCAAGCTTAGAGATTATTACTAGAAAAAAGAGAGGATAAATCATGTATAAATACATGTACAAAGCATGAATGATTGAATTACTTGGTAATTTGGTATATTCCTTACCTCTTACTCGTATTCTTATAGAGATTCCATCTTCCAAAAAAAGTTGTAAGCTAATATAGCAATTCCTAATAAAAAGTTTTAGTAACCCAATTAAGCACAGCTTGTTCTTTCTTTTTTTGGCCAAAGTTTTTGAAACATTTTCCCTGATCCCTTTTTTTTTTCTTTTCTTTTTTTGGGTAAACATTTTTCCCAGACCTTTGCTAAATTATGCTGGAAGATTGTAAAATACTAGCTAGCTACAACCTCAACAGAACATTTTTCTAATCTGGCTATGTATTAACTTTGTTACTTTCTTAAAGGATATATAAAAAAATCTGTAGAAAACGCGTAACCTTAAAATTTTAACATAAATTTCCAGGTAGCTTCTGATTCTAAAACACGTGAAGTTCAGTGACCGTCCGCGCAGGAGACACATTATTGCAATGGTGGTTAGTCCCACATTTCCAATTCCAAGTATGCGTTCCAACGGTTTTTAGTTTTTAGTGCATCCAAACATTTCCTAACATATTTCAAGATTTAAAATTTTTTTTTTTTTTTTACAAGATAGAATTTCTACTATAGCATAATCTAAATGTATATGTGTGTGAAACTTCCTCTGGAAACTTGAATTCGGCCCTTGCCCTCCTCATCCCCACAAACATTTATATTTGTAGAGTGACTACCGCACCAAGAATGCACGGTGATTTAAGTAGTTATAATTACACACTGTTTGTACGATACACAACACATAGCCAAAATTGTGAAATTGTTTTTTCAAAAAAACATAATTTCAGCATCTCACAATTATAACTAATACCGTGTTTTGGAACTAAAATTTCAGCTACCGTGTGTAACACGGTAACTTGCCTCGGTCAGTAGGGCAGTTACAAAATCAAAAACTGCATGGAATACCAAAACACGTTAACAAACCAACAACCCCACATTTGTTAGCATTAAAAAAATATCATCTGGGCCCTTAATTGTCATTAGTTATAATTTTTAAATAAACTAGTTGAATATTTTTTTTCTTTTTTTGATAAAAAAAACTAGTTGAATACATGAATTATTATTATTATTAATTAATATTTTATTGATATTGATTTTCTTCAAACGGAAAGATGGTAGTTATAGATAAGGTAAGCTTAGATTAAAGTAATGATTAGCTTAGCGTCTAGCTAGGAAGATAGATACCTCTCTTTGAAAACAAATGTCAGTTGAAAATTTAACCAGTCATATATATATATATATATATAACCTCTTGTTCCTTATAATTTTCCAAAGATTTGAGAAACTTCGGCACGGTAGCTTGTGAGGTACCATCTTAACGTCAAATATGAAATCTTATGTAACATCCAAAAATAAAGTTTATTTTTTATTCTCTTAATGGTGTCAAAATATAAACTTTCTTTCTTTTATTTCAAAATGGAGTTTTGAGTATTTGAAATGGTTTTTGCAGAGAGAGAGAGAGAGAGAGAGAGAGAGAGTGATGGGTTTTCCTTCTTTCTCAAGACTGGTTTAAGTGGGCTTATAGTTTGAAGTTCTGAAAAGCTGTTCGGTATGTATGGTTTTATTTCTATTTTGTTCTTGGAAGTTTATTTTGGAATTTCCTTTTGCATAGTTTTCTGGGATTTTGAAGCATTTTGTTGTTTTCATTGAACTTTTTTTGTCGTTACATCAACTTTTTTTATCCGTATGTCCGTGTGAATTCTTGTGGGGTTTCAAAATTGTTTCTTGTTTTCTGTAGTTTGAGTCATATTTTCATGGAAGTTTACATCTGGGTTTCAAAATTCAAGAGTGGACATTGAGCTAGTTCTCTGCTTATTGTGTGCCACTTCATGACTTTTCAAATCTCTACGTAAGCTCTTGGGTTTTGAATTTCTTTTGTTACAGCATGAAGTTTGAGTAATAGTAGTAATAATAGTATTTTTTATGAAATTTATACCTCGGATTTGGATGTCAAGTCTGCCTGTCATTGGGAAAACGTTATCTGTGTCCTGGAAAGTTTTGTTCTTTGAATTTTATTTATATTTATAATATGATATTAATCCATTTCTCACTCTCTGTGGGTTTGGTCAGAAATTCTATTTTTAAATTATGTTTTGGAGCAATTAGAGGTGTATTGCTTCTGGATTCTATGTTGTCTGTCGTTGTTTGCTTAGAGAAAAGAATATTCTAATGATCTTTTCAACAAAGAGGGAAATTCTTTATTTGCCAGTTCTGATTTTACATTTATGCTTCTGTTCGCCCTTGGCATGTTGGTTTTGTATGTTTCTTTTGTAAAATTTGACTTTGGCATATGTATAGTGGGTGATTTTGAGGAAGAAAAAAAAGGACAAAATTTTATGCTATTGCAAATATCTCTGTTGTACAGTTCTTGAATGAATTGGAAATCAAGGGGACCCCTCATTTTTCAGGATATATATCCTGAATATTTGTTTGTCTATTGCTCCATGGCTGCAACTAACTGTTCTCTCATGGTTTTTTTTTTTTTTTTTTTAATTTTACAGGGTAATTTCTGTTAGCAACAATGGCCACAGTAATGGAGAAAAGTGTAAAGGAAGAAGCTGACAATCTTGCATCTTTGCCTTCCTTATCTTCAGTGGTTGCAGTAGCTGTCAATGGAAACAAAAAAGGCAAATATGTAGTAAAGTGGGCACTGGAGAAATGTGTTCCTGAGGGAAAGGTTATCTTCAAACTGATACATGTCCGTGAAAGGATTACTCGAGTTCCTACACAAAGTAAGCTATGTGCCTTCAAATTTATGTGTTCAAATGAGAAATGATATGTAGACTTCAACAGTTTGTTAAATTTTCTTAACTCATGTAGAAACTTCATAGGAACATAAGAAAAGGGCTAATTTTACCTTCTTAAAAAACAGTGCTAATTTTACCTTCTTAAAAAACAGTAAGGCCAGGTCTATTCAGTTTTTGTAGTCATTGAAGTAATGTTCTATCTGGTAATGCCATTTTCCATAAAGTTTATATTCAAAATGTGAAACATTACACTTGCCCAAAAAAATAGATCAGGATTCTAATAGTGCTGTCTTCAGAAAATTTCATACCATTTCTGCCACCTTGAAGGTCATTAGCATGAATATGGTTCAGAAAATCATTGATTTGGATATCCATGTTGCAAACAATTTACGTGGACATTCTCGTCTGGGGTTTGAATACGTCCCTAGTAAATTTTACTATTGGGTTTTGTGTAAGGATTGATATTTTCCATTATG
This sequence comes from Quercus aquifolioides, assembly GCA_019022515.1. Taxonomy (NCBI): domain Eukaryota; kingdom Viridiplantae; phylum Streptophyta; class Magnoliopsida; order Fagales; family Fagaceae; genus Quercus; species Quercus aquifolioides. The sequence goes on along the minus strand of CM032335.1, from coordinate 31,766,599 downwards.
GCCTTATGGGAGAGTTGAGGAAAAAGAAAGGGGAATTGGGAAACGTACCTATGACTGGAAGCTGAATTCTCAAGTAATTTGATGATTTTCCTATCCTTCCACTTTACTTTCTCAAAATTTAAAAACTGACCTAGTGTTTAAATTTCAAACTTTAGAAAGACAACTTTTGTTTATATAATTTTAAGCAACAGAAAATAATCTGTGGTTTTCACCAAATAATCTTCTCTATGTTATTCCAGTGGGAAATTCCATTCAGCTTTCACAAGTACGGGAGGATGTAGCAGCTGCTTATATAAAGGAAATTAATTGGCAGACAAGTCAAATGCTTCTTCCTTACAAGAAATTGTGTGCTCAGAAAAAGGTCAATATATCTTGTGTTTTGAAATTTAATCTTGGATAAATTTAAGGATGGGATCTTAACTCACTCGGTTCTGGATATAGGTGGAAGTAGATGATGTAGTTATCGAATCAGATGATGTGGAAAAAGCAATAGCAGAGGAGGTTGCTAAGCATAATATCCACAAGCTTGTCATAGGAGCTTCATCACGTGGCTTGTTCACAAGGTATTTACTTAGCATGTTTATGTCATCTGTACTATCATTTGTGCTATCATCTTCTATTTTAAAAGAACAAATTGGAAATATCATTGAATTCTTTCATATGTATCTTTCATAGCTCAATTCTCCATCTGCATCATGAATGCTCTTGTTAACAAGATACTATCAATGTTTGAAGGAAACTGAAGGGTCTATCCTCAAGAATCTCAGCGAGCACTCCAAGATTTTGTACAGTCTATGTTGTTTCGAGAGGAAAGTTGTCTTCCATACGCCCATCCAATACAGAAATGAATGGAAGCTTTAAAGATGACAGTAGTGAGACAAGTTGTTCTAGCCAGAGTTTGTCAAGCCACACTTCCAGCTCACTGACAGGTATATGCACTTCGCTTAAGTTCTGAGCTACATCTGCTCAATGAATAAGAGTATGGTATAAAATGCATTTTCAAACTAACCTGTGGAGGAATGTACTTATTTTTTCTTTTTTAAGGATTTCTGCTGCTTGCTTTATTACTCTGTCTTACATAATGCATAAATGTGTTATTAATAAATTTTGACATGTTTTTGCCTAATATTGCACATAAACATGATGTTGAAAGATATTATTTATATTTGATGACCTTCAAAGTACCAATTCTATCAGCAAAATGATGGAGGATTCAGCAACTGCTGCTGGCAAGCCAGAATACAGCTTAAAGCTGCAATACATGCTTTAGAGACTCTTCAGAAAACACACTTCCTTTTCATATTAAAAATACAAATAATTAATTGCTGTGCATACTATATGCTTCTAGAAATGCAAACACACAATTCTGCCACTGCATCTTTGCAGTGCTTCAAGTTTTCCATTTTTTTTTTTTGGGGGGGGGGGGGGGGGGTTTCTTTTTTACTCTTTTAATTACGTTGTCTCAAAGGATTTGTTACATTCCTACACTGACCTAAGTTTGTTTCAATACTAAATAAAGCATGCTAACAGTTCTAACTAGGATTTAAATTATCCTCTCTCTCTCTCTCTCTCTCTCTCTATTGGAACTAAACTTGAAAACATAAAACATCTGTCAATCTTTTATGGATTTTAGTTTAGTAAATTGGATTATTGGCTCATAATTTAAAGGATGACAAATTTATGAGAGGTAATTTTACCAGATGAAAGTTGTAACACGTCTCTTCTTTTTCCTGGCACGCACAGATTATGCATCGGTTGCTTCGCTCTCTCATTTCTGTTCTCCTTCACTACCAATGCAGCGATTTCAAGCTCTTGCTACTATTAACCACAACCTTCTTAAGACAGGAACAAATTCAGTTGAAACAAACCATTCTAGATGCCAGTCCTTGGATGTTGAGGAAAGGAAGGATGATATGAGTTCTTGTCCCAATAAAGCAGATTCTGAACCTGCATTGAGTTGGGCCTATAGTTGCAAAACCTTGCCAACGGATGATCAACCATGGATTTCTGATCGAGCTTCCAACTTAGATGCTCTCACCGACTATCCTTCATCAGATACTCAGGTAGTCTTATCTAATTTCTTGACTTTGTATATCGGTGCTAATGAGCTGCTTGTCCAAAAATGCTTACCTGCTGGAAAATTGTGTTGGATTCTGCATGTGCTTTGGATGGAAATTGTATATATATATATATATATATATATATTTGAATTTAAGTTGTATGTGATATAGCTTTGGCATCATTGAAAATATTAGGACATATAAGTTTCATTAATGAATATAAAAGGTAGTGCAAACCTTTTCCTTTAAAGATTTTTTCCCCTTTCGTTTTAAAATACATGCATTCTGGAAATCATGAAATTGTACATTGCTAAAGAGTCATTGCTTTACTTTTCTTTATACATGAGAATGGTTTATGGTGATTGAGAGGTGCAAAACACCCTCTTTTGACAACTATGTAATATTGCAAAAAAGCATTTATCTAAATAATTGAGAGAGAAGTTTTTTTTTCGAGACTGAGAATAATTTCCATAATATATATGTTGATTTCAATATACATTTGAAAGTCAATACAACACTTGTTTGTATTTCTGAAGTTTCACATTGGTTTTCACTTATATGGGCAGGAAATTGATTTTGAGCTGGAAAAGCTAAGAATAGAACTCAGACATGTCCGAGGAATGTATGCAATAGCTCAAAGTGAGACAATAGGTGCTTCCCGGAAGGTAAATTATGGTTTTCTTTTGTTTACAAAAGATCCTTTTAGCTGCTGTTTCTCTTTATATCTAAGCTGGCTACATATTAGATAAGTGATTTTCCAAGATTTTGGATTTTGATCAGACTGGTGAATTCTGGCTATTTTATTAATTATTTTTGTCCCTTAGTCATCTTGTCTTTCTTCTTCATTGCTTCATCTTTGATATCTTATTTGAATACTTCTAACAATGTATCTACAAAAACAGAGAAAATAGAATGAGATTCATGATTTTTCGGCTTCACCTTTAAATTCTTTAGCCACAAACTCCCCACACTGCGCCACTGCCTTTATTCATGCCTATGAATAGTGAAGCAAGATACACATAGCCGACCTCAATTGCTAAGGATTAATGATTAAATAAGTTGAGCTAAGTCATTCAGGCCATCTGAAATTTAATATAATGTGAACTATGTAACCAAACTCTTGCCATGACTTCCATCATAGTAAGCATTCATAACCCTTTTATTTTATATTTTTTGTAATTCTAGAATTTATAAATTGTCTACCTATATTGCAGTCTAAATGTTTTCCTTTGGGAATCATATATGGAGTCAATATCATTACTATTTACAAAAATATATGCAATGTGAATTCATAAATCTGCTTATCTATTTTGTATACAAAGGAACATCATCCAGCAGGCCTTTTTCTGAAGTTTACCCAAAAAAGAAAAATAAAAAAAAGGAGCACTGAACAAAGTAGTAGAAGATGTAATAACTAATACGTCATAAACAATCGACAAATTCATGGAAATCCCTCTAGGACACAATTTATTGCAATCTTTTGGAGGGATGAAATGGTATATAGTTCTCTAATTGATATATTTGGAGGATGGAATGCATGATCAATGTTTTCCAATTATTTGTTTGAATTAATTGTACTTCATCAGTCTTAGTGATTATTATATCTGTTGTGGCTGTTTCTCCTGATGGCTAATTGGGTAACAGAAATGTTCTATCTTGTGTTACATTACAGTTGGACTAGTCTGTCCACTAGGTACTTATTTTTATATTATCTCTTAATTGTTTCATTTCTTCAAGTAACATGCTCTTGTTATTTCTTTGATCAGCTACACAATCTCAGTAATCGCCGGATGGAGGAAGCAATGAAGCTCAAGGAGATAAATATCAAAGAGGAGAGAGCCAAAGAATTAGCAAGACAAGAGAAAGAGAGGCATGAAGCTGCAAAAAGAGAAGCTGACTATGTGAGAGAATGTGCTGAAAGAGAAGCCTCCCAACGGAGAGAAGCAGAGATGAAGGCTATTCATGATGCTAAAGAGAAAAAAAAGTTTGAGAATGCTCTTGTTGGTCCAGTGCTGCAATACCATAAGTTCACATGGGAAGAGATTGTGTCTGCCACTTCATCTTTCTCTGAAGATCTTAAAATAGGGATGGGGGCATATGGATCAGTTTATAAGTGCAATCTGCATCATACAACTGCAGCAGTGAAAGTTCTTCACTCCGAAGATAGTCACAAAAATAAGCAGTTCCTGCAGGAGGTAAACTGTAAAGACTCCCCCCCCCCCAAAAAAAAAAAAAAAAAAAAGAAAAAGTGTCAATTGAATGAAGAAACAAAAATAGTTCTTTGATCATTATGTACACATATTTAAGCATACACTTCAGCACTTAAGCCTTCCCACTTTCTGCAATTCAGTTGGTTTCCGGTTTACAAGGTGCATTGTCACTTATTCACCAAAGAAAGAATCTAATTAGAAGGCAATTTAGTATACGCTTTGCTGTGTTCCTGTAAATAATGAGTGGTAATCTTTATACCTTGTGATGTCCTGTTATTCTGTTAGGAAAAACTTTAAAAGGAAGGGGGGGGGGGGGGGGGGGGGGAACATAGGGTTACCCCAACTGAAATATTGACTGAATACTTACCTATGTTTTCCATTTGATTTCAGCTTGATATCTTGAGCAAAATTCGGCATCCCCATTTACTTCTCCTTCTTGGAGCCTGTCAAGATCGTGGTTGCCTAGTCTACGAGCACATGGAGAATGGTAGCCTGGAGGACAGGTTGCTCAAGAAAAATGGTTCGCCTCCCATTCCTTGGTTTGAGAGGTGCCGAATAGCTTGGGAAGTAGCCTCAGCTCTTGTCTTTCTTCACAACTCAAAGCCAAGAGCAATAATCCATCGTGATTTGAAACCAGCAAACATTTTGCTTGATCATAACCTTGTGAGCAAGATTGGTGACGTTGGCCTTTCTACAATGCTAAATTCAGATGTTTCTTCTGTGTATACTGTATGCTCTTACACAGGGCCTGTTGGGACACTCTGCTACATAGATCCTGAGTATCAAAGGACTGGGTTACTATCTCCACAGTCCGATGTTTATGCTTTTGGAATGGTGATTTTGCAGTTGCTGACTGCAAAACCAGCAATAGCACTAGCCCATGTGGTGGAAACTGCTTTAAGTGACGGTAAGTTATTGGAGATTTTGGATCAAGAAGGCGGGAATTGGCCAATTGAGGTGGCAAAGAAATTGGCTGAAATGGGACTGAGCTGTGCTGAGCTTCGGCGTCAAGATAGACCTGATTTGAAAGATAAAGTACTTCCTGCACTGGAGAGATTGAAAGAAGTTGCTGACAGGGCTCAAGATTCAGCTTGCAGAGTGCCATCTGCACCTCCTAACCACTTCATCTGCCCAATTCTTAAGGTATGCTGCACAATCTTCTACTGCCAACATCTTATAGCTCTTGTTTGGGGAAAAAAATATGCTAATGTTCTTGTAAACTTATATTGTGATAATGATTTGCTGCATGTTACATTTAATTGGATGTTCGTTAAATTTTATGAGTCTGGACATAGCAATATGATTCAGTTTAAATCTAGTGAGTACCAATTTAAAATATTCAAATGCCTAGTTATGTTTCTTCTTTTTTTATTTTTGTATTTACTATTTGTACAGGAAATGGTGACCTGTTGGTCCCAGAAATCTGAAAGTAAAAGTGTACAACCTCATATAGGGAGGAAAGGTCTTGTAATTTTGGAAGAAGCAGATGTAGTGTAAACATAGATCTGTCTGGGCTAATGCTTGTTTAAAAAGGCCATATTTTATATTACATTTGAGATTTAACTCCTGTTTTTCAGTTCTCCAATTTCAAATTGGGATTGATAGACCATTTGCTTTTGCTAATTTATATTAGATATAAAGCTCTTTTAACTTCAATTATAAACCCCATATATTTAGTATAAGTAGTAAACGGTAAAAAGAATACATGTGACCGATCTTGACTAGTTTGTTGACAATCTACAGTGATTGTAGCTTTCATTGTCTTCATGAATACCCTCTTGCAATAATTTGTCAATGAAATGTTATTTAATTTTGTTACAGGATGTGATGGACGATCCTTGCGTTGCTGCAGATGGTTACACTTATGACTGCAGAGCAATAAAGCAATGGCTTGAAGAGAATGATACATCTCCAATGACAAATATGCCATTGCCTCATAAGAATCTGATACCAAATTACACGCTTCTTTCTGCAGTTGTGGAGTGGAAATCGGAATCCAATAACCATCCTCTATTGATTTTGCAGAATTACATTGACAATTGTTAGTGAATCATGAGCCTTCTTTTTGTAATTATAGAGTGGATTAGTTTAGAGACCAATGACATTTCCAATTCATAATTATTTAGGACAATGCTGACACAGTTGTTTCCTTGCGGATTCCTTAATTGAAAACTCATCATGTAATTATCATTTTTGTGGGGAAAAAAAGGAAGAAGCAGCAAGAAACAAAAGTCAGCTGTTAATGTTTTAGGTGCTACTTCTCCATGTGGTTTTGCATATTAGAGTGCATGTGGTTTCAAATTTGAAAGATGGATTGTACATACAAGAACATCTTTCTTTTGAAAGTGTATGGCCTATTTGGTTATGTTGTTTAAACAACTGTTTTTGTTGTTTAATTAACACAATACGTATTTTCACCCACACATATTTTCACAACACTTTTTTACCCACATATATTTCCACAACACTTAAACAACGTTACTAGAACATCATTGTTATGTATAAACTCCACGTGGTTCTCCTATTAGGCCATTCTGCAGTGCAAGTCTCAAAATATCAAATAGCATATTTTGTGTCATCCGATATTAGCTACTATGGTTAGTGCAGCTTCATCTAAGATCCAATTTTCAGTTGAATCAAACTAAGATTATAGGCTTTAAGAGAGAGAGAGAGAGAGAGAGAGAGAGATCTTATGAAATTGAATAATTGTGCACATATTTTAGGAGTTGTAATTGACTCAACTAACGGAAATGTGATGCTAAACATGCTTGTGACTGATGGTTCTGTTTGCATCTTTAAAATTTTGCAAAATAATTTGGATAAAAGTCATATTAAATTCAATTACGACATGTAGAGCGTAAAAAGGAATATTGTTAGGGTAGCTTCAATTTCTCAATATAACATATAGGCACATTAATTTTTTTATTTTTTATTTGTTATTTTGTTTTGTTTTGTTTAGTTGCATACATAGGCACATCATTTGACTAAAAAACTTGGTTTAAGCCCAATTGTGTTACATTAAATTAGCCACACATTCTTGTACTTAAATTGTTGGGGAGATAGCAATTTGGGAACACTTAAATTGCAAGGTTTTGCAAGGTTAATATAACATATAATGAAATTATTTGACCCAAAATTTTAAGTCAATGGGTTTAGGTTCAATTATGTTATATTAATTACATGTTCTTGTCACTAATTAGTTTTGTGGGTACTAGACTCCACCTTAGCCCAGTCCCTCACGGATTTGTACTCTTCGACCGAGTGAGAGTCCAAGGAGGGTTTCATAGTCTCAGCCCCTTGAACTGGTATCTAAAGCCTTTGGCCTTAGTCCCACATCGGAAGGAGTTCCCTCCCACTAACCCCTTATAAGCTTCTGGAGCAAGAGTTAGTGTACCACTACTACACATGTATAGTAGTGGTACACTAACTCTTGCTCCAGAAGCTTATAAGGGGTTAGTGGGAGGGAACTCCTTTCGATGTGGGACTAAGGCCAAAGGCTTTAGATACCAGTTCAAGGGACTGAGACTATGAAACCCTCCTTGGACTCTCACTCGGTCGAAGAGTACAAATCCGTGAGGGACTGGCTCCCCAAAGCGGACAATATCCTGCTAAGGTGGAGTCTAGTACCCACAAGTTTCTATTAGAGTTTTTCTAGTGTTTTTTATTTTATTTTATTATCATGTTAATAAGGGTATTTTTTTAATCATGCTATAAGCACTAATATAAATATGGGCAAAGTTTAGTTATAAAATTGGTTGTATCTTAAGTCTACAAACTCAATCAATAAAATAAATATTACTACATATTTTAAAAATCTAACCGTTGAATTACATGTTATTTACACTCTTAATACACATGTCAAATTTTGTGTCAATCGGATATTATTTACTATATGATTTATAAGCTTATATTTTATGCATAATTTTAAATTAGAAAAACTTGCAATTTAAAAAATTTATTGATGATATAGCTATTGATCTTTAATATTCTTGAAATTTTGCAAGTATGGAGGATATAAGAAGAAGAAGATGTAATCTAATAATGGATTTATCAAAATTCACCTCCACTAAAAAGATATTGAGTAAGGTTGTAACCTAAAGTTATAATCAATTTTGTAACTAAACTTTGTCCTATAAATATGGGATTTTTTAGAAAATAACTACAAAACCCAAACAATATTATTAGTTAGCCAACGTTTCAAACATATTGCATTTCTAACAATTCGACTTCAGAGGAGTCGATTTTACTGTTCATATCGCCTATTTTTGCGCCACGTAGATAAAGAAAACGACTTCAGAGAAGTCGTGAAGTCGTCTTCTATACAAAGAAATCGACTTCAGTGAAGTCGATTTCTTTGTATATAAAACGACTTCTCTGAAGTCGTTTTCTTTGTATAGATTCCACCTACGTTCCTACTCAATCAAGCTTGTATTTCAGATGAGACTCCAAATTACTTACAGCGATCCACAGCTGGGCATAGGCGGGTGGACACGACGGTCCAGGCAGAGTCGGACGGTGGTGGCGCCTGCATCGTCGGCGTTCTGAATGAGCTCCAGCACCGTCGTACCCTCCGAGTCGGCGTTCAACAAAACCTCACGGATCCGCCGAGTCAGGTCCGTCTGACCGAAGTCTTCCAGTTCCACAAACATCGACGACGACTCCATTTCAAGATCAGATCAGATCAGATTTGTCATTCGTGGGTTTCGTTTGGGTTTGGATTTGTCATTCCTGTTTGGGTTTCGTTTTTTTTTGGAATTGAATTGGTCGCCTGAGGGGATTGAGGCGCAGTTTGTCTGGGTCGCTGGGATTTCGGTTTCTATACAAAGAAAACGACTTCAGAGAAGTCATTTTCTATACAAAGAAATCGACTTCACTGAAGTCGTTTTCTTTGTATAGAAGACGACTTCTCTGAAGTCGTTTTCTGTGTATAAGAAATGAGTCCACTGGACTCGATTTCTTTATCTACGTGGCGCAAAAATAGGCGATATGAACAGTAAAATCGACTCCTCTGAAGTCGAATTGTTAAAAATGCAATATGTTTGAAACGTTGGCTAACTAATAATATTGTTTGGGTTTTGTAGTTATTTTCTAAAAAATCCCTATAAATATATGCTAAGGCGTGAGACTAACTGATAATGACTTCAAATTTTTCTTTGTTTCTTTTCTCTTTCTTTCTCTTTCTATTCTTCTTTTTGTGGGTTTCAGTTAACTCAGCTGGTAAAGTTTCTGATAGTAGAATAAGAGATCTGTAGTTTAGTCCCCGCTTACTCCAAAAATCGATTGTTGTCTTACTTTGATGATAAAAAGCCCTCATTAAAAACTAGAGATTGAAACTATTTCAAAAAAAAAAAAAAAAAAAAAAAATCTTCTCTTCCTCATTCTTCTCACTTAATCCTAAATCTTTATATTCTACAACTCAACTATTTTCAACGTGACACTTCACTACAACAACAATTTTCAATGTGACACTTCAATACTAGCTAACCACATTACTCATGAGTCATGAATATTCAAACAAATATATGCGTTTTGAAAAGTTTTTTTGGGAGAGTTTTGAAAAAAGCAGGATACATATAAGCGCGCAAATAAAGGTTTTTTTTTTTTTTTTTGGCAGAGGTAAATAAAGAATTTGGATTGTGTACAATTTTTACAAATCTACTGTAAACTAATGTTTTAAGTAAACCATGACAAAACAATGTTACCTTTGTCTCGATGGGCTAACAATTGAATTACGTATTCTTTACGTTCTTAATACAAATATTAAATTTTATGTTAATTGGATATTATTTAATATATGATCTATAAGCTTATATTTTATGTATAATTTTTAGCTATAAAAACTTGTAATTTAAACAATTTATTTATGACATAGCTAATGATCTTTAATTTTCTAGAAATTTTATAAGCATGAAAGATATAAGAAGAAGATGTAATTCAATGATAGATATGTCAAAATTCACCTTCAATAAAAAGATATTGAGTAAAATTGTAGCCTAAAACATTGTAAAATTGGCTAAAGCTTTTTGACAGTTTTGAGTGTGGTAAATTAGCTAGCTTCATGTTCCCCAAACAAACAAACAAAAAAAAAAAAAAAATTAGATAGCTTCATTCAAATGCTCCAGGCATTCTTACTGCAAAGTAAATGAAAATCCAAAATAGCCTAATCATCCAGTTTCGTGGTAAAGATAGTCACTCAATAACCTTTACAGGTCCAGTTGCTGAGGTAATTACAAGTATAATAAAAGATTGCATCTGTTAATGGTGGGTCTCTTTAAAAATAATTGTCCCTCCACAATGTCAAAGTTGAGACCAGATAGATTACACAATCTTGAGCTGCTGATGTTTGGCAATTAAGAATTCTGAAAGATGACAAACATATAATCACCAATTCCATGATCCTCATTGGGTGGCCAGAAAGTGCAACTTTTGCTTCGAGTGATTAATCTTTCTCCAAAAACATAAATATTAGCAACCCTAACCAGAATTTTCAACTACTTGGCTTTGAGAGTATACTCATTTACGCTTTTCATATATACCTTGATGACACCATCTTTGTCATTTTCATCAACCATGTTGATTTTGGAGAATTGATATACAAGAAATATCCCAAAATCAATTGTCACAATGACCAACCATCAGTACCTCTGCAAAATCCTAAAGCTTCTTATTTTCTAATATCTTCAAGCTTCCTAAGGACTTGCTTAATATCAGGCCTGAGAGAAGGTGAAGGAGAACAACAAGCCATAGCAAGCTGAAAGAATTTGAGAATGCATTCTTCAGTAACCCAGCTTTGATCATCGTTGCTGTCTCTTAGAAGTATGTTGGGATGGAATAAGTCTCCAATCCTATGTCCCAGAACAGAATTTCTCATAAAGTCAGGAAGGTAAAAATCCTCATAATGAGTTGGGTTCTCATTGACTGCCTCCTTCCCTGAAAGTAGTTCAAGTAAGATTACCCCAAGGCTGTATATATCAGTTTCTTCGCTTGCATCCTTCATTTTGATCAGCTCTGGGGCTTTGTAGCCCTCAGCTGCTGATGCGTCAAGCATTTCTTGGCCAGCAGTAGCATTCAACAGAAGATATAGTCCAAAATCCGAGACGTATGGTTGGTAATTGCGATCCAGAAGTATGTTTTTTGACTTGAGATTTCCATGGATTATAGGCTTCTGCAATCCTGTATGGAGATGTTCCAATCCCTTGGCTATACCAATGGAGATGCTGTAAATGATGGCCCATTTGTGAGATTCATCGCTTCCATCTGCCAATTTTAAACACAGATTTTCTTTTCAAAATGATTGAATTTTAGTTGAACATAGATGGTACAATGAGAAATTAACTCAAAAACAGCTTAAGAAATTGTATATGCAGGCTAAATATGTCCAACAAAGACGCAAATGTCTAAAAAAAATGAAAGGATAACAAGGTGAACTAGCATTATCTTCATATCATTTTCAAAGGAGAAATGGAAGAGAAACTGACAATGGTAGGTGAGGAAAAGATTCCAATCTAGTTACTTGTAAAACGTGCATAATTTATGCATAAAAAACAAGTTCCGTTTCAATTCATGCAAGCAGGTCTTAATCCATCCCCCTCTAAAAATAAAAAATAAACATTAAAAAGTAAAAACCATGTTACTATCCCTTTCTTTTTCACTATTTCTATATCAATATTGGGAGCAATAATCGAAGAGAGATGGTCAAAAAGTTTAGTAAAAGAAAATTCTTTTTGAAACTCATGATCAACTAAATTATCCCCTCCTAATTGTGCAGCTGATAGATCCTCAACTTGCTTTTTATTGTTGGATTCTTAATTGAGCAAGATCCCAAGAAAAGCAAATCCTTATCTCAAAAAAGAAAAGAAAATCCGAGATATTAAGACAAAGAAGGTTGAAAAAAAAGAACACAGACTTTTTCTTTTTTGTTTTGCTTAGAAACAGAAGAACACAAAGACTGAAAATTAAAGAAATAAGGAAAAATGGAAATCATTCAACAATCTATTCAAGATCAAGCAACTACTACCAATATTAGGAAAGCAATTAATTCAACTTAAGGAATTATCAAAAAATCCAAAAATAAAATTATCCAGTCTCTTTCCTGAGAAAACAGAGAAACTGAACAGGAGGATAAAGATTTTGATTTTTGATTTTTTTTTTTAATCTGCTGTTTTACTTGTAGAAAAACTGGAAGCTTTTTTTAACTAAACAAACCTGTTGAACTGGTTTTTATTTTCCTTTCCAGCTATAAAAAAAAAGGAAAAGAAAAGAAAACAGAATATTAGAAATGTAGCTTACCTCTAATGAATTCTGCCAGATTGCCCATCCTATAAAATGTATGAACAAGAAGCTTTTCACCTCTTGGCCCTGCATAGAATCCAAGAAGAGAAAGCAAGTTGGGATGCCTTATACACCCCAGAAGCTGAATCACATCATCAAATTCTTCACCTCTTGTAGTGCACACTGGCCTTAAAAACCTCAGCAGCCTCAACTTGTTGCTTCGCTGCAACAAGGCCTTGTACAGTGTGCCATAGTTGGATTTTCCTATAACTTCTCCAGGAGCATCCAATATGTCACTGATTGTGAGGTCTTCACCATCTTGGAAAGTCACCAGGTCCTCTATCAGTTCCTCATCTCCATGACCCTCTTCCATGATTTCTATATCTTCACCACCATTTCTCAACACTCTTTTGCGGTAGAAGAAGATGTAAAGTATGAGAATTATTAACAAGATTGTTGAAGTTAGTCCAACAACTAGTTCCAGTATGTGGGTGTTTTTCATTCTACCAAAAGTTTGATTATTTTTCTGAGAGCTTAGTGAGAGAACCACTATGAATGACAGTATAGATTAATACATTCTTGGATTGTGTGAATGAGTAAAAAACAAGGAATTAAGATCTGAGTGGAAGGTGTTGGATTGGAAAGTGATTGATAGCATGGAAATCTGGTTCATTATTAATGACAGTTGAAAATATAGGACATGAGGAAGATCAAAGAATTGAACTATGTTTGGGTGTGAAACCCAAGATTTTTGTGAACTATGTTAGAGGGAAAAAAAGAAAAAAGAAAAGTACTAGTTGTCAATTGAAAGTAAGTATTGGCAATTGGGATCCAAGGACCATGAGAGGCTTTTTACATTTGTATTTTGCAGAGAGAAGGTGAAAACAAAAAAAGAGAGATAATGTACGCCGGCTGAATCTAGTAAGACAGATCTATACCCATGTGATGTTTCTCTCTAATTTTTGACGGTAGAATTTGGAAAATTATTGAATCCTTGCGTATTCTTCTTTTTCACATGAATTATGGGCTCATCATAAATTTAATTAATAAGACTCACAATGATGTGAAATGAAAAAGTACGCATTTATACAACTCTAAAAGTACTCAATAATTAGCCTATAGAATTTGTATTTCTTTTTTCTTTTTCCTTTTTTTGTTTTTCATTTGTTTTACAAGGTAGTAATTTATTAAGATTCTATGATTGGATTTGTTAAACTTTTACTCCTTTCGTCCCACTTTTTTTGTCCTGTTTGAAAAGTTAAACGTTTTAAGGGAACTTCATTTATTGTTTTGTCTACCTTTTAAAAATGTATAAGTTTCCAAAACTACCTTTAAAAAAATTTATCAAAAAATTGAATTAGTAAATTAATAGAGGTATAATAGGAACATTAATAAATTAATGACTTATATTTTTAGAAATATGACAATATTTTAAAACATCTCAAAATAAAATAGAGGACAGCCTTACATTACATTACACCCCCACGTTTGTCAATGACTCGAGGACCTGTTTGCTATGTTGTACTCTATAATAAGAGAAATTATAGAGTCCTCTGGTGGACAAGTGATGTGGTCCACCATTCCACTAAAAAACTTTCACTTGTTTAAAATTGCTGAGTCAGTAATTAATTTCTGTTTGAAAAATTTTCTAACTAACAATTTTAAACAGATGGAAGTTTTTTAGTGGAATGGTGGACTACATCACTTGTTCACCATGTGGATCTTATAATTTCTCCTATAATAGACAAGACTTGCTTCTAATGCTGATACGTGACAAGTGTTTGACAACTTAATAAGTGACCACTTAGCCAAGCTGATTCCATCAAATATATATATATATATATATATATATATATATATAATTTTAAAAGTTTTATTTTTGATTAATCTCATAATATTTTGATATATAAATTTTTGAGACTTCACTCTTTTACTGATTTCATTATTATAATATATAGTGTCAGTTTGGTTTGCGTTTTGGATTCACGTGTCTGCGTCTGGCTTTTTTTTTTTTCCTTTCTTTTACCCGCGCCTCTTGTATTGTTCATGGGACATGAATAGTGCATTAAGAGAAATAAACAGTGTTTTGTGAGTGTGAACAGTAACCAAAAATTATTTTTTTATTGTTTTCAGTTTTTAACAAAATAAGCGGTATTCAAACGCACACATATTGTTTGGTTGAGTTTAAATTATATTCTCTATGTAAAGTTTTTTTCCTCAATTTGAATTTTACCATATCATTTTCTTTGATAGAATAGATGGTTCTGTATCTAAATACAGTCATTAATAAATAGTATTTATTAATAATAAGATAATTATATAATTAATAGTTCCATATAAAAACATATTATAATAAATACTTATTAATAACTATCATAATTATCAAATTTCATATTTAATATTTCATATACAAATACACTCAAAATAAATGTCTATTAATAATTATCAAATTTCATATTTATATGCAAAATGAGAGAGAGAGAGAGAGAGAGAGAATCAATTTTTTTTTAAAGGTAAAATCATATTTTATTGAATTTTTTTGTGCATTGCTTATGTTATTAACTAGTAGATCATGTAATGGTATGGTCATTCATGTGAAATAGCTATTATGTTATCAGGATCAAGATCCTACATAGGATTGGTGAGAGGGTTCAAGAATCGGATCATATGATTGGTACAAAGATACTAAGATCCTACTTTTCATTTTAAAAAATATATTAAAAAATACTTGTAAGTAATTCATGGTATATGTTAAAGAAACATTAAACAAAAGTATTTTTTGACACAAATTACTAATAAAAGGCAAAGTACCAAATTACATATACATAAACAAAATTCAAAGTTACAACTTACAAATACCAAGTTCTAATAGCACAAATATGCATAATGTCTCACATGAACAAAACAAAACAAAACAAATAGCAATACATAATGTCTCACATAAACAACATAAATCAAATAATAATGTTTCAAACAACACCACAAATACACTCAATCATTAAGACCACAATTTTGGTTATCTTGATTGGGTTCCTCAAAGTAGGATTGATCATTATAAACAACATTCTTATCATTGTTAGCAACCACATGGCCTGTATCATTTATTGGATAATCATCAAAATCTCTTAATGTTGCATTTGGAGGTTCATTCACTTCATTTTCATTGGCATCACCAAACTCAAATTCATCACTAATAGCATGATCTTCTTTATCATTCTCACACTTGCCCTCTGCTCTATAGTATTTTCTCTTATCTTCTGTTTTCTGTGATTTTGTTGATTAGATTAGAGTAAGCTGAGACTTAGAGTTTTTTTTTGTTTGTATTTTTGTATTTTTGTATTTTTTTTTATCAATTTGGACTGTGGCCGCTGGGCTAATTTGTTATTACATTATTATTATTATTATTAGTTTGGGGCCTTTAGGCTCCATTTGAAGGCCCGAAATAAGCACAAAAAATTGAATTTTTGTTTTTTTAAAAAAGATCTTTGGTATTGTTATAAGATCACGATCCTATAAGATTCTATGATCTAGATTGGGATCCCACACAAATCCTTCTTCAGTACAAATCATAGAGTGTTCCATGAAGTTTTATGGATGTAGGATCTTAAGATCCCAAGACTCGGATTGGGATCTCAATAACTTACAATATATTGTTAAGAAAAGTTATTCCTTAGTAGGTGTACTAGCTTTTAAATTAATATATTTATAAAAATACAAAATTTTCTATACGCACATAAAATTTATAAAAATAAAAAATCATAAAAAAATTATCTCTCTTTCCATATGCCTGTTAAAAAAATCATTTTCGCATAACAATTGAAATTATTATAATTTGACAACAAAATGTATGAATAGTAATAATTATGTTGACACCCCATTTTGCAACCTGCATTTAACCTCACATGGAGGGTAAAATGGTAATTTTGCCTTGGGAATATGCATCTTGATTATGGTCACTAGAACCAAAATGATCTTGATGTTGTAACGATCAAATCGACTAGTCATAAGCTCTAATTGGACCATCAGATTGAAAGTTATCATCAAATCAAGTTTTAATGGCCGAGATGCACTATCACAAATTGAGTTCGACCATATATGATTATGAACAATTGATTCTAATTGGTTACAATTATAATCAATTTAAGATTAATAATGTGTCATAATTTGATTGGTTAGAACTACATTTTATGATGAGGTTGCATACACCTAATTAATTAGATAGTTAAAAATTAATTATTCAATGAGTAATTTGTGCAATTATCTTTTAATTAGAGTAAATTTGGAACCAATTAAGTCTGAAATTGGAGTAATTGGAGCCATTTAATGTTAATTGTAACCATCAGATTGAACCATCAAATCGACTGGTCATAAGCTCTAATTGGACCATCAGATTGAAAGTTATCATCAAATCAAGTTTTAATGGCCGAGATGCACTATCACAAATTGAGTTCGACCATATGTGATTATGAACAATTGATTCTAATTGGTTACAATTATAATCAATTTAAGATTAATAATGTGTCATAATTTGATTGGTTAGGACTACATTTTATGGTGAGGTTGCATACATCTAATTAATTAGATAGTTAAACATTAATTATTCAATGAGTAATTTGTGCAATTATCTTTTAATTAGAGTAAATTTGGAACCAATTAAGTCTGAAATGGGAGTAATGGAGCCATTTAATGTTAATTGGGAGCTAATTTGAGACCTATTAATGTTAATTGTGCTGAAACTATTTTCTAACAAATGACCTCTGCTCACCATTTCATTGATATCTCTCAGAATATTTTGAATCTGTGAATGAAGTTAATTTTTCCAGAAACTAGACATCCGGGGCTTCAATTTGAGCACAAGAACGAGACAATTCTGATCATAATCGAGTCAGATATGATTTTTCGAAGTTGACTCTACAGACTGTTACAACGTTACGGGAAAACCGAATTTTGGCTTGCTCCTCACTCCCACCAATCTCTCCATTTAATTCTTTATCAACCTTCATTAAATGACCTTCCATTCATATTTTCTCCACCACTACTATATAAACCCTCCCTCCAGCGGCGGCGCCATGTTTGGTTCAGGGTGTTCCTAGGAACACCCTGACCTGAAAAAAAAAATTATATATAATAATTTAAAATTTTTTATTTATCTACCCTTAAAAAAAATTAAGAACACCCTCAAACTTTTTTTATGCCAAACAAATTTTGAACTAAAATCTAAAAAAAAAAAAAAAAAATTGTAATAGAGAATATGTGAGAAAATGAT
Source organism: Quercus aquifolioides (assembly GCA_019022515.1). Taxonomy (NCBI): domain Eukaryota; kingdom Viridiplantae; phylum Streptophyta; class Magnoliopsida; order Fagales; family Fagaceae; genus Quercus; species Quercus aquifolioides. The sequence goes on along the minus strand of CM032335.1, from coordinate 31,748,792 downwards.
TATGAAATAAGAAATATCTCTTAATTTGGGCGAGGAGTTGAACTAGGCTTTGGAGGAAACGGAGAAAGAGAAGAAACCGCAACTCTTGCTTCTTCTTTAGAGTGAGAGAAAGAGATTTGGTATAAATGTGGGTGGATATCCTTTGGCCACGTTGATGGTTAGGTAGGAGAGGCAAACCACTTTACTTTTTCTTTTTTCTTTTTGCTTTTTTTCATGAGAAATACGTTTGTGATATGGCTTACTTGGGTTTGAGTGGTCAATCAAAGGCAAAGAATCTGAATTGTTTGCACTTCGTACACCGGTAAGGTTATTGCAATATTCAAGACAAGCATAAAATATTTTTATAATAAATACAATTTTTTAGAAGAAATATTTAGATGTGAAATTATATTAACATGGATAAATATTTTTAAATTAAATAATTGTTTTGTTAAAAATACTAAAAATTATATATGATTATAAAACTTTAAAATCATAACCTTTTTTTTTTTTTTTGGTAGTTTGTTTAGGTTAACTTCTTTTTCTTCCTCTAAAAAAATGATAATTTATTTTTCTTTTAATTTGAGTTAAATTTAACATGAAAATACTTCTAAAATTTTATATCTTTTTTAGTAAATATCAGTAGCTATATTCTAATTTATTTAATTTTATTATTTATTATAATTATTTATGACATCATTGGTTTGACCACCGATCGGACCCCAGTCTGACCAGAAAACCAGTAACCAGTCTCTTTTTCGGTTTTTTCACCGTACCGGTTTTTAAAACCATGGTGGGGGGTGGATGGGGTATGGGGCCGGGGTGGGATATTTAAATTGGGAGAAGTAAATGCACATGGGGTGTGTGTTAGTGCAACTAATAAACAATAATTTAATTAACCAATAATTAATTGGGAGAAGCAACTAATAAACAATAATTAATAATTTAATTAACCAATACATTATAAAAGACAAACAAATTAAATTATGTTAGGCTAAACAACAATTAATAATTTTATAATTAATGAAACAATAATATAGCAAATTATACTTTATAATAGACAAACAAATTAATGAAACAACTAAATAACAATAATTAATAATTTTATTAAGATTTCAAATGAACTTATAGTTTATTGTTTATTCTTTTGCTAGAATTATGGACAAATATTTGATAAGAAAACCACGTACCCAAGGAACACCTTGGGAAAAATTCCTGGAGCCTCCACTGTCCCTCTCCTTCATTCCAAGATACAGAAAAACCCCCTCTCTTCTCCTCTCTTGAGTTCTAAGAAGTTGAGTAGTCTTGTCATATTTTGGTCTTCTTAAGACTCAAGGTATTGAGTGAGACTCGTTCTTCCTCTCCTAGCTCTTCTTTTCCTCTACCCTTAGAACCTCCCTCAAGAGTCTCCTCCTCTACCATATAGATCTTGCATGAAGGTATAATCCATTTCCCTAATTGCTTTTTATGTTGCCATGATGAGAATTTAATATTAAAGCATGATAGTAATTATATAAATTCTCTTGAATATGTTTGAATCTTCTTAAATGTTCTTGGTTGTTCATCACATGCTCATTCATAACACTAGTTTTAATCTTAAATCCACATCAAAAATATGAAAAACATGTTTGTTTCATAGTTCTTTCAAATCCTTGAATCTAGGTTGTCACTATCCACACACATTCACTAGAATTTATTTTTCAATCCAAATGCAATACTTAATAAATTGAATTAGGGTTTATCACATGCACACACATTAAATTCAACATGCAAATTGATTGACATTTTGGATGATATGATATGAATGTTAGCCATCATAGTCTAAAAGACCGGTTTCATCAGGCAAGGTGGGTGCCTAATACCTTCCCACCTTGTAACATAGCCTCCGAGTTTAGATCAAGGGTTAGTAGATCGAATTTTTATCCATGTAATTTTCAATTTTTAGATTGTAACTAGGAAACAAAGCCATGTACTTTATCTTAGATTGTATCTAGGACCAAAGTCATGTAATTTCCTATGATCAATGTAAATTCAATTTCAAATTAATAAAATGAGGAATTTTTCAATTTTGGTTTTCTTATTTATACCAATAATTAAATAAGTGGCAACTCCATTGTAAAACCCTTAATCTAAAGGGGTAAATATAAGACGACTCCACCAATTTACGTGGGTTTGGCCCAACATCATAAAAAACAAGCCGGGGGCGCGGTCTCTCACAAATTATTACACTACAACATAATAAAGATTACCATCCCTATCATAATATTCATTCAAAGTACCAAACATGCCCTAAGTCTTAATGTATATCACTTAATGATTTTTTATGAAATTAATATTTTGAAAATATGTTGATAGATTACACATTCTAGTATTTGTTTTTTTAATGTCTATAGTAAATTTTGTGTTAATTTATTATTATATAATATTTGATTAATAAATCCATATTTTGTATATGATTTTGAAATATAAAAGAATTAAAATTTAAATATTTATAATTGAGAAAGTTATTAATCTTGGATCATCTTAATATTTTCTAAACATGAAGGATAGAAGGAGATCTCCATGGATTTGTGTGAAAAAAGAAAAATTCAATAGACTATAGGATTACAACTCCCTTTAAGATGATATTTACGTACCCATACTCAATTAAGTTTTGTATAAGGTTCCATTCATATCACCTCTATGATACAACTAAGACTAGACTCCCACGAATTTCTTTTTAATGGTGTGTCACAATTACAAAATATTTACATGCTGTTTCTATCATTATACTTAAAAAGGCCACCATTTTTTTTTATATATATTTAAATACAAGCCCTCTAAAACATTGTATTGGCTATTACAAGTTTTTGGAAACCCAAATGGCTCATTTACTCCATTTCTCTGCAAAATCATGGGGGAAAAAAAACATTTTCTGCAACTATCTTTCTCAAGCAAGCCTTGAGCTCGAGCAGATGTCAAGCCAGCCTCAAGCAAGCGTCTACCTTACCACTCTCATACTTGCTCGCCCTCGCTTGCATTCCGCTCAACCTCTGCTCAATGCTCGTTTCAACAAGCTTGGTTGTTAGGAATCTGGTGGTTCCTAATGGGGATGGATAGGAATTATAGGGGGGTTAATGGGAATTGTAGGCAAATTGACTTAATTTGAGGTAGTCACCCTCAATAGAGAGAGAGAGAGAGAGAGATGCACTAATGCACTAAGAAATTGGTTTATTCTTCCATTGATATCTAATGTTGAATTACAATAATGTATTTATAAAAGACTAGCTCTAATCTCATTGGCCCACATGGCCTTATCCTATTGGTTCTATTATTCCTCATGTGCATTAATAATTCCAACATGTGCTAAATGTGATTAACATGTTTGGAATTGTAACTAAATAACTAACTAAATCTCAATACAACAATTATTACTCATATGCTTATAGCATTCCTAACATTTGTCTCCCCTTGAAAACACCTTGCCCACAAGGTGCTGTTGTGAAATAGCATCTTCATCAAAGGGGATCTTCCAATGGACCAATACCTTACGCTTTGTTTGTTTCAGCAATAATGTTTTCTAGAAAATGAGTCATTTTTCAAAAAATGTTTTCTATAAAATTATCTCATTTTCCAATGTTTGGTAGTAACCTTAAATGAGTTAAAAAACAATCTTTTAACTTCTCTTATTTAGCTTACTGTGAGAAAGACTTATTTTCCAAAAAAAAATAATGGAAAACAATCTCTAAAAATAAGTCATACTTTTTATGTTGACCAAAGATAGTTTTTCTTTGACTCGTTTTTTCTAATGCTATTAAACACTGGAAAATACGAAAAATATCTTTACACAATATTTTCCATTGAAACAAACAGAGTGTTAATGACATTTTGATCACCATATTCATGCATTTCTCTTTGACAAGTGGTCCCATGCACAAGAAGGTTTCTTCTTCGTAGATCTTCAAACTTTGCTCGAATTCTTGAGCCTTCAATGGTTCTTCAATCTTCAAGGTCTTATTGGTTCTTTGAACCTTGGAATGTTCTTGTATCCTCAAGAACTCATTTGATTCTAGAACCATTAAAATTGTTGGCGCTTGCATCTTGGATTCTTGGATCACTGACACTTGGATTGCCAATTCTTGGATCATAGACTCTTGAATGGAAGCCTCTATTGGTGCATCAAGAATTGGTTCTTGGAGATCATCATCACCTTCTTTGTTGGTTCTTTGGATTGAACTTCAAGGGCAACGCGTACATGTATATCATCATCCACTTTGACACAAAAATCAAAATCTCAGCTTGCAACAACAGCAGTAGATTCTTGGAACTTGATTTGTTCTTCGAGTTTCATTGAATCAAGAGATTATAACTCCTCTTCCGTCATGTTCTCGAGACCCTCTTGCAATTTTGAGAGCTCTTCATTCATGGCCTTGTTAGATTCAGCCAAGGCCTTGACCTTCTCTAAAATGGCATTATGAGATTCATACAAAGTCTTGATATCCTTTGAAACTTTGTTCACCATTTGCCATAATTCTTTCCAAAGTTCTCTTCGGTCACATTCGTCCGTATCAAGATCAATGGCTCTGATACCAAATGTTAGGAATCTGGTGGTTTCTAATGGGGATAGATAGGAATTATATGGGGATTGATGAGAATTATAGGAAAATTGACTTAATTTAATGTAGTCACCCTCCATAGAGAAAGAGAGAGATTAAGAGAAAGAGAGAGAGATGCACTAATACACTAAGAAATTAGTTTATTCTTTTATTGATATCTAATGTTGAATTACAATTATGTATTTATAGGAGACTAGCTCTAATCTTATTGTCTCACATGGCCTCATCCTATTGGTTCTATTATTCTCCATATGCATTAATAATTCCAATATGTGCTAAATGTGATTAGCATGCTTGGAATCGTAACTAACTAACTAACTAAATCTCAATACAACAATTATTATCCATATGTTTATAGCATTCCTAACATTAGTTAAATGTCGATCTATCCTCCCAATTTATTGATCAACACTTATAAGTGCTGATACATACTCTCTTAGTATGCTGATTACTATTGCTTGCATTGTGGTCTTACTCAAGTAGGTTAAGGCTTGCATTGCGTGGTTGTGTTATGTGCTAAGTCCAACATTGGGCATATACTAAATTGATCCCGTCTTTATAAATAACTATAAGGAATCTTCTTGTTACTAGACTAGTCTTGTTAAGGTGTATTGTGAATTTGGCTAGACCTTTTCCTTAGATCGTTACATACTAAAATGTTTTACACCCATACTTAGGATTAGGAATAAAACATTTTCATCTCTCACAAAACCAACCAGCCCCCTCGAAGCTGCCAGCCCCTTCCCCCAAGCCACCCGCACAAGACCATCGGAAAAGCTCTTTTGCGACAAAGCCTTTTTTGCTAATTTTGTCTAGGTATGTTCGAAGAAAATTTTGTTTTGTTTTGTTTTGTTTTTTTTTTTATTTTTTTTATATAAAAATATTTACGAACCAAATTCTAAAAAAAATATTTTTTGGTATATTTTCAAGAAAGCAATTAAAACATGGAAACAAAAGTAATATTCCTCAAAAATATTTTCAATAGAAATATGTTACGCCAGAATACAGAGCTGAGCCTTGCTATTTATAGACGCTAAATATTAGCCCCTCTGGGAGAGCTAGGGTGCTGACTCTTATAACTACCAAATAATTGATGATCCGTATGATATAAAGATTTTCAAACTCGAAAGTATTGGAAATTTGGAAATAGAAGATGGTGACAATAATAGCAATGAACCATAAAACAGATATAAACTTGATTGGCTAGAGACCCACATGGGGCTGCTTTTTAAGTTGTAGATGGTGACTCGTCGCTATCAGCTATCAGTAGCTTTCATTACCACTTAAAACATCCCTTCACAAATAATTTATCTAATGCACCTGCATTGCCTTGCCTTGCCTTGTCTCTCAGGTATGAGATACCATACCTCTTCCCTATCCCTCCCGGCACCTCTTGTTTTTTTCTTAACATATAATCCAAGGTTGAAAAGCAAAAGAAAAAGAAAAAAGAAACCTCCAAGGATGGTGAGGCACCAAATATTTTGCTAAGTTTCTACAAAGAAGATGATGATCTAGTTTAATAATTTCTACATTAATCAAACTAGTTGCAACAAACTTCGTTTTCTATTTATGCTCATTGCATCTCATTCTCATATGACATATGCCATTGGACATTCTGTTAAAACAAAAATAAAAAGGTCTATTTGCTTTCCTATTTCATTCAAAAGACTTCATCCACCTTCTGTAAATCAAGACATTTTCATTGTTCAATATAGACGATTAATTTTGAATTTTCAATATATAATTAGCACTTCCTCATGCATAAAATGTTTAAAAATTTAGGAAAAAAAAGTTCGAAGTACAAAGTTAAAAACATATTGTAACTATTTAAAAAAAAAATACATAAGATATTATTAATCTTCAATTAATTTGTTCACAATTATACATATGAAATGGTAAGATTTATGATTTGCCAAAACATAAATCCTATAAAAAAAGATAGTAAAGTTGTAAGATTTTGTTTATCATGAATAATTATGAATTATTATGAGAATGGATATCAATCTTTACATTTTATTAAATAATCTCAAATTTTAACTTATAATAACATTTTATTTTATTTATATTCGGTATCTTATGTGTCAGGCGCATGAAACTAGCCTCTCACAAATAAGTGGATCCTACACATGTAAGACCTATATGCCTACGAGAGGCATGTTTCATGCATTTAGCGCATGAGAAATTTTTCCTTTGTAAATACTAAATGGTTATTTATTTATTTATTTGTGTAGAAATGAATGATTAGATTCCAATTTTATAATTGAAGGCACAACAATGACCCTTTGACATTTGATAAGACATCCCAACAGTAATCGATTGAGTCAATTTGCCGTCACCAAATTTTTGTACAATTTTCTTGGTAAACAATTGTTCTTTTTAGAAAAATAAAATAAAAATTTGTATAGTCAACAAATTGTAAGTTAACGGCGCAGATGGATGCGCTGGGAAGTAATTGAGAATTGAGGGGGGAGCCCACAACCACAATGAAGAAAATTAAATAAGAATGGGTTGGGGGGAGTGGGACCCTTGCCACAACGTGCGGCATGATGATCTGTGACTGTGAGACAGAGATGGGCCCCGCCTGGTTTTATTTACTTAGTATGGTCAGCCTCAGCCATGTTCGAAGTAGCTAGGAAGCTATAACACACGGTCTTCCTCTTATCATCACTTCCTGTACTACTGTCGTTGTCCCATGCCATTTGTGTAGGGCTGTTTATACTTCCCCTTTTACCTTGTACACATGTTTTGGGCACTGACTTTTGTGGTCCGGGTTTGCTTTTTAATTTTTAATTATTGTTAAAGTGCAAAACACAGCCATGACCAAAAAAAAAAAAAAAGTTGAATAAAGATAATTTTTAGAATTTGATATTTCATTCATATTAACAGCTCAATTATCTATATTTTTTTTTTGGTTAAATCTCATGTAATAAAAATGACATAATATTATTTTATTGAACAAATTTGTGTAAGTATATGTAACACTAAAAAAACAGAGAATTGTTCATATAAATAAAATATTAGTGGGTAAAATTTAAATTCTATAACTATAGGACGTAAAATTTAAAAACGTCCAAATTTTAAGGGTGCAATATGTACTTTAGCTTTTATTTTTTCCAAAAAAATAAGTTGAATAAAGATAATCTTTTTTTTTTTTTTTTGAAGGGGAGGATTTTAAAAGTTATAAATTTGTAATCAGTCGAGATTTTATATATATATATATATATAAAGTAATTACCTTTTGTTAAGAATAAAGCATTGGATATTAATATATTATTATTGATCTGTGAAAAATCTGATGACACTACAGTCTAAATCATACAACCTATCCTTATCCAGATTTGAGCTCCTATGTAATCTTTAGCAAGGCTAGCAAAAGTATTGAGTAACGCATTGCATGTGCTTTTTCACATGTATAAAACAGTGACATCTTAAAAGTTAAAAGTTGTTGAGCTCGCTATCAAACATCTGAATGACTTGCTGACCAGGGACTTTCAACCTTCTGAAGTGGTCTATTCTTTGAAGCAAATGCGCCCAACTTCGGCCCCAAGCCAGGATGGCATGCCTCCGCTCTTTTATTAAATTTTTTGGCCTTTAGTGGGTGATTGTGTGACTAAATCAGTGCTGGATTTTCTCAATAAGGGTGTTGCTCCGCCTAATTTTAATGAGACAAATATTATTCTCATACCAAAAATTAAAAATCCAAGCCTTATGACTGACTTTAGACCCATTAGTCTTTGTAATGTGGTGCATAAATTAGCCTCTAAAACTTTAGCCAATCGTATGAAATCTGTGTTATCTAGCATTGTTAGTGAGAATCAAAGTGCCTTTACCAAGGCCTGTTTTATCATGGATAATGTTTTGGTAGCCTTTGAAACTATGCATCATATTAGTTAGAAGCGTAATGGAAAGGTGAGGGACATGGCCTTAAAGCTTGACATGAGTAAAGCTTATGATAGGGTAGAATGGACGTGTTTGGAGAATATTATGCTTTGGTTGGGTTTTCATAGGAAGTTGGTGGATACGGTCATGTCATGTGTATCATCTGTGGTTTATTCTGTATGTATTAACGGGCAACCTCGTGGTCGTATTATCCCTTCTAAGGGTATTCGCCAAGGGGACCCTCTTTCTCCATACTTGTTTTTGCTCTGTGCAGAAGGGCTTTCAGCCTTGTTGCGGCGTGCCTCAAAAAGGGGTTTAATTAGAGGTATTTCAGTCAGTCGTCATGCTCCGCGTATTACCCATTTATTCTTTGCTGATGATAGTCTTATTTTTTGCTGTGCTACTTTGGAGGAATGTTCAGAGCTAGAGCGTATTTTTTCCTTATATGAAAGGGTCTCTGGCCAACAGTTGAACATGAATAAAACGATGCTTTTCTTTAGTAAAAATACTCCTCAAGCTATACAAGAGGAAATCAAACGCCATTTCAATGTTCAAGTTATCCGCCAAATTGAGAAATATTTGGGTCTCCCATCCCTTGTAGGGTGAAACAAGTGTAACACCTTTATCCAGCTCAAGGAAAAATTGGGTAGTAAGCTTTCGGGTTGGAAGGAAAAATTCTTATCCTCCGCGGGTAAGGAGATTTTGATTAAGTCAGTTGCTCAAGCTATTTCGGCTTATTCTATGAGTTGTTTTAAAATTCCAGATTCGATTTGTGATGAGCTCGCAGGCATGGTGAGAAGTTTTTGGTGGGGGTAACGCAATGGGGTGAATAAGACTGCATGGTTGATTTGGAAGAAAATGTGTAGACCCAAGGCAGAAAGAGGCATGGGTTTCCTTTGGGTCCTCTTGAGACAGAGGCAAAAGCAATGGAAGAGGCAATCTTGTTTGCTAAGGATACTAGATTTCAAGACGTAATTTTTAAGAGTGATTCTTTATCTGTTATTCAGGCCCTCAATGGTACTGTTAGTCCGCCAACGAGTGTAGCCCATATTATTGATGGTTCTCTTCAAGGCCTACGCTCTTTTAGGCAGGTGCAATTTGTTTATGTTCCTCGCTTAGGTAATAAGGCAGCTCATGGCCTAGCTCAGTATGCTAGGAACACTTCTGATTTTGTTACTTGGATTGAGGAATCTCCAAGTTTTCTTGAACGCATTTTAGCGCTTGATGTAATGTTTTTATCCTCGTCTGAATAAATTTCTAATCTTCTTATAAATAAATAAAAATGTGATAACAATGTCTCTACATTCTGAATAGCCTTGATAACCACTTCTAAATCACCCTAAAAAATTGCTTCAATTATTCCATATTCTAACGCAAATTTTATTGCTAATCTCTCTAGAAGTGGTTCCACAATCTCAATCACAGCTGTTATAATGGGATATTCTGACGCGCTATGCCAAAACATTGCACAATTGGTCCCGTATTGCAACTCCTAGTCTTGCAGCAAAACACGTTTGCTTTGAAAGATAACCTTTGATACACAAGAGTTGAGTCACAAGGATAATTATTAGAATCCATTTGGAGATCAATTTAAAGACCCTGTAAGACTTGACTGACAAGAAAATATATTCTAAAACAGATACGGATTAATATCCTACAATAATAGAACCCTAATCTGACTTAAAAAAACATTCAATAAACCAAAAATCAAGAAAATAATAATCCTAAACCTAAAAAATTAAGTTACAGATTCTGTTTTACATCAAGTGCCCCATAAAAGTTCAGTTTATAGGGGTAATCATATGGTGGAGCCAATCTAATTAGTTGAATAAAGGCACGCATATACATATTTTGAAAAATATATTTAAGAATAAATTGAAATTGAATAATAAAATAAATAGTAAAAATAATATTTTACTACGTGGCAAAAGCACATTGTGTGTGACAGAGTTTTTATAAATAAAATAAAAATTTATGATGGGGCAAAACTTGGGTCTAATTGCTCCAGTGTATTGAACCCAAGCCAAATCTTTTATTGTAAATAATTAAACTTAATTTAATTTTCTTGAAATTTTTAGTTATTGAATTGTAGTGAAAGTAATGCCTCTAATAAAGCAAATTGTGTTAGTAGTATTAATAAATTATAGTGACATCATCACAACATGTAATACTTATGTTATATCATATAGTGTGAGTTTGAATACCGCTTATTTTGCTAAAAACTGAAAACTGAAAATTGAAAACAATAAAAAACACTGTTCATTTGCCTATTTGCGCTGTTCATATCCCATAAAGAGTGCAATATATAGGCGCTGGTTAAAAAAAAAAAAAAAAAAGGTAAAAATGCGTTTGCGTGAAAACGCAGACGCAATCCAAACACTCTCATAGTGTAAGTATAACATGTATGGCCCAAATTTTATTAATAAAAAAAATTATGGTAAATGATTAAAATAAATTAACATAATTAATTAAACATTTTCTAAAGTTCTATAAATGTTTAGCAATAATATTTGGTATTTTTGGACTTCTTTTTTTGAGAGAGTTTCAATTTATGGCGTTCGCTTCTAATGGTAGCTCTTTATCATCATACCAAGACACCAATTAGTTTTTGGTGTAGGTGGAGATTGAACCCCAGATCTCTTATACAACAATCATAGCCTTTACCAGTTGAGCTAATTGGAACTCACATATTTTTGGACTTCTTCAAACTTTGACAATAGATCTTTTTTAGGCTTCCTCAAAAAAAAAAAAAAAAAAAAAAAAAGAAGATCTTTTTTAGAACTACACAACGTTAATAAATATAATGAAAAAGAAGAAAAGAAGATTAAAAAAAAAAAGTGACAAGGCATCCACTTAGGTGTTCAAACTTTGACAATAGATCTTTTTTAGGCTTCCTCAAAAAAAAAAAAAAAGATCTTTTTTAGAACTACACAACGTTAATAAATATAATGAAAAAGAAGAAAAGAAGATTAAAAAAAAAAGTGACAAGGCATCCACTTAGGTGTAAGACAACTTTTATTATACAATATATCTTTCTTTTTTTTTTGTTAATTTAAAGGTTGGATTACTCTATCATGACAATAATCCTCTCTTATAACCCTTAATCTAAGAGAAGACAGTATATGATATAAGAAATTGTATCGATTGTTTTAGTTTGGTACTTTCTACAAAATGTTTCTAATCAGCGAAGAAAATTCCATTTAAATACTTGAAATTTTGTGTTGAAAAGATGGAGATGAAGAAGGAGAGATGTACACCCTTTTGGAAGTTTGAATAACCTTTTTCTATCTTCTGTCTTTTGCTTCTTTTTTTCTTGTATAAATTTTTTCTCTAAGCTATTTTTTTTATAGAAAATATTACTGTACCATTTTGTTTCTACTGTCTATGTTTTAATATATACATTTTAATTTATGGTTTTTTTAATTTAATGTATTCCTTCTTCCTTTTTTGACCCTAAAAAAAATTAAGGTTGGATATCTAACACATACTAAATACATATAGGGTTATGCAAAATATCCACTCGACCCAGCTGGCTCATGCTATTTTATTATGTGAGGAGTTGCGGATTGGGTACTTATGACCATCACATTTGTGTGTCAGTTTGACTTGCAAGTTGAGATATTTTTAATATGCCAAGAGCCAATTTGCTTGACCATAACTTTATTTATTTAGGGATAAAAAATTTTGTTTTTGTTTTTGTTTTTTTTTTTTAATTTGAGAGAATAAATTTTTTTTTGAAATAATACCTATTAAAAGGAAAAAAAGTTCTATTATATGGCCTAATTAGAAAATACCTAATATATAAATTTGCCAACTTACACAACTGCTGAATTCAAATAACCTAAATGTTCAATCGCTTTGTTGATTTTTAAAGGTTGGTGGGTCGGTGGTAGATCAAAAATTTCTAAACTCGCTAATGGTGGTTTGGTTAAGAATATTGGCCTCAATCCACCCGACTTGACTCGTGCACAATCTTACTTAATGTGTGGTATTATATGGTTATTATATGTCAAGACCTTTGTAAGTTAATCGACATCTTTCCATGCAAGAAGTGCTTGAGAGTTTAGAACGAAAATGGTTTAAACTGCAGAGTTAGCAGCATAATGTAACTACCTAGAAAAAAAAAGTAAACAATCATATAACGTATGGATTTAATTTTAATATTGGCTCTTGAGTGTGTGTTTACATGGAAAAGTTCTCCATTTATACTTTTTTTCTTTTATGTGTTGGGCGGCAATCTATTAATGGAGTTTTAGGAAAATATTTGGTCAAAGAAATCTTCTTCTTTTTTTTTTTCTTTTTTTTTTGAGGGGGGTCAAAGAAATCTTTAGTCACTCATAGATAAGTGATTTTATAAAACCTACGTTTATTTTGTTAAAACTTTTTAGTAAAATCAATTTTTGTGAAAGCATACAGAAAATAAGGGAATTGTTTTTCAGCATGAAGTAAATTTGTGACACAAATCTTGTTTAGTCATGATAAGGACGCAATTAAAGAGGCAGAATAAACGCTTTCGTATGGCACAAGTAGCTGAAGATATATGGTCGGAAGAAAAAAAGAGGATTAAGCAAATTCGATAATTTAAAGCAATAAAAAAGTAATTGTATTTGGAATAAATTAAATAACATATAATGGGTTCTTATATTTAGATATATTTTTGGTGAGACTTTGTCAAGATATATCAATGGGAAATATAATAATATAGGAAGCACATGGACCAATGGAACATACAATCTAATCACATTCTGTCTCCAAATATTTTATGCAGACAATTAGGAATAATCCAAACACCTTTGTCTAAGATTATGTAATCATGTACAAGAAGCATATATCAAAGAATCGTATCACATGAGCTAGCCCACAACAGAGGAAAAAAACAGGGACAAAGAAAGGCTTAGGTCTCATTTGGTACATGTATTTAAAAATTGAAAATTGTTGTTTAAAAACGTGTGGAAATACGTGTGAGTGAAAAAGTGTGTGGAAATACGTGTAATATTGTTTAAAAACTGAAAATTGTTGTTTGAAAACACAAACCAAACACCCCATTATTATCCATTTGGATCCGCGTTTGTGGATCCATGTTTGCGTTTCTTTTTTTTTTTTCTTTTTTTTTTCAGCAACATGTTTTGACTTTTCAGTAGTGAACAGTGCACCAGTGTACTGTTCACGGGTCCCACAAACTTCACTTTTCAACTACTTTTTCATTAAAAATGAGTCCTACGGCACTATTTATACATTTAAAAATTATTTTGCTACAGTATTGTCAGTTTTCAGTTTCAGCAAAATAAGTTCTATACTTTTTGTTTTGGTTTTTTGTTTTATGTCTTTGAGTGAAGGCTTAGTTATACTTTTGTTATTATATTTGAAGTACTTTTCGTCCTAGTTGTAGTCATAGATCTCCAACACCTCGGTAATTTTTTTTTTCCCTTGTTTATTACCAAAAAAAGAAAAAGAAAAAGAAAAAAATGTTTAATACCTTAAAATATCATACAAAGTAACAAAAGCCAGAAGAATGCGAATCCTATAGCTTATTATACCACCTTAACACCATTAGTGTCACTCTAATTTTTAACACCCTTTAAAGAAAATGTTGTTTAGAATCCTAACTTTTTCTATGGTCCCAAGGTAAGAAGCTAAAAGAAAAGCTATTCTCAACCATATCAAAGTAGATAAGAAGCAAAAGAAAAAGTTATTCTTAACTAATTATCAAAAGGAAAAAAAGAAAAAAGAAAATTCTAAACTTATATCCAGTCAAGTTTATACAGCATTTGAATCACTAGGAAACCTTTAGTAGTTGAAAATGACTCTTCAAGAATGAAAGCAATAAGTCACTCTATTTTGTTCCGGTTCACGCACAAGTTAGGTTGTGTAGAAAATAGTAATACAACCCATAAGACAAGTACTAAGACTTCTAGTGCAAAATAACCATGGTAGCACTAACATAGTGTGGTACTGTGGTAGTCTTTATATGAGATAGAAAACACAAGTGCTAAGGCTTCTAGTGCAGAATGACCATGGTAGCACTAACATAGTGTGGCACTTTGGTCCCCTAGAAGAATTCCCAAAGGGCTTGATTCTAAATGGTTTATTAAAACTGCTTATAATAGCAATGAGAGAAGGGGTGCAAACGAAAAGATAGCATAGGAGATAGAAAAAACTTCTATTCTGTCAACTGGTTCACAGAGTGAACAAACTGTAACCATGAAAAGTTTTTGCTATGTTTGTGGCCAGGAGTGAATCCAGAAAATATTTCCAAGGGGTATGGTTTTAAACGATTATTATTGAGAATGACAATATTTTTCTCTTTATCAAAAAGAAAAATAAGTTTTTTATTTATCTGTTTGTCACTCAGTTTCTTTATGAGAAAAGTCAAGTTGGCGTGGATAAAATAATTGTATGATTTTACCATGTGCATCAGTACTTTGCTGTAGAAATAATTGTTAAGACAAAATAATTGCACATCATTCCTTTTCTTCCAAGCAATGAGGAATCTATCATTTGTTCTTTTGCCCAAAGAAAACAGTGGAAAAAAGTTTACAATCACGTACTATGTGGTCCTGTTATTCCTTCCTGAAACCATACAATTTTGCTCTGATTGTGTGCCAAAGAGTGAATGTGTTTTGACCAAGAGACAGCAATTTCGACGTAGCTCTACTTTTACCCACACATATACTCATAAAGAATGTTTCATAGTCCAACATTGTCGTCTGCTCCAGAAAAAAAATTGCTGGAAAATCTTAACAATAATCTTATTTGATTACGGAAAAGAAATGACCCGACCAATGTGTATTGAAAAGTAAAAAAGATGTTTTTACAGTATCTTATTTCTAACCCATATATTTCAGGAACCAATAGTTCAAACTAAATCAGTTGCAATTCAAGCAATGTACATGGCTAATAGAATATTCAGTATGTGTGTGCGCATAGAAACAAGTTACAAGCAATGATATACTATGAACTTAAATGGGGGTGCATAATGAAAAATCTCTGTATATTGTAAGCTTGATTGGGGCATCATAAGTTAATCAGTACACTTGAATGCATGTAACAGTGACAAGAATAAGATCCCCTTAATACAAATATACACTTACTTTTTTCTTTTTTCTTTTTTTTTGAGAAAGAAAAAAAAAATACAGGAAGGTATATCATTCCCCATTAGGGAATATAATACATGGGATTTGGAACCTTGAAAGAGCGTACGGATTGTGAGGAACCCAATAAATCACTCCACTGGTCCCCCGAATTACCGAGAATCCTATATCCCTCATTTACCATTTCGTTCCTTTTCTCTGACTTGTATATAGTGGCTAATTTCCTATGGTCATCAGAGGTCCTGGACAATATGAGAAGCATGGGATTCAGTAAAACATTATGAAGCCAAAGAAAAACACTGTCATGAAATAGAAGTTTCAACGTATTTAATCATATGGCTTGGTCACAGGATAAAGGTAAAGTGAAATTAATAATAAGAAAATGTTATATAGTTTTTTCCCATTTGCTATTTATCACTCAACCATGAATGCTATATGCAGACATCATCATTAGTTTGGATCCCTGGCAGAAGGCACTAATTAGGATCTTACATGGAAAACCTAACTCATAAAGAGACAAATAAGAAGTCTACGAGAGGAAGGCCAAAATTATTAAGAGAATACAATGACATTCTTATGAAAGGGTTCTGGGTCCTTCTATCCCAGCACTCAGGAGCTACATGATATTTATCTACAATATGCTCTATAACACATTCCATCTTCAAAATGAAAAAATAAAAAAAAGCTAGGATCTCTTATAGACCAAACTATGAACAATTGAATGCAATTTGATCAAATAGGAGATATGATGGATTTGGCAAACATCTGGCCTTCAAATCTAAGACCAATAACAAAAACTGACTTACATGTTTGGATTCAGATTCTCATATATTGGGGGCCTGTTTGAAGACCAAGGGGGAGGTGGGCCCCTAGACTAGGTATTCATATCTGTGTATCAGCAGGGATACACATGCATCACATACATAAATGACTACATATCAGATTAATGGTTTAAACATTACATTGTTCCTCCAACAATGGGGGCAGTATCAGTATCGTCCCTGATATTTAATTGTATCAATTTAGTCACTCTTGACTCTAATTGGTTTCAATGCTACCCTACTGTTATAAATGGGGAAAAAATTGCTGACATGACAAATGGAAAGTTCCCAACTCAAATATTTTGCTGAAAAGGGCTGTCATCATTTAAAATTTGCTGAAGTGGCTAATTTTGCTGACTTTTTTCTCCATTCTTTTCTCATCTTCTCTCTCATTCTCTAAGGTCTCTTAGGGAGAGATTTGAACAGAAATGGAAGGGCAAGAAAGCCCTTTAATAAAATTTTGGAAAAGAATTATTCGATTATTATTGAGATGCATGTTAAACTGAACTCCATTTTAAGCTCAGAAAACCTTTACAATCTTGAATTCCAACCACAACACCTCTTCACAAAATCACCATCCACAGCCACTCATTTGAGAAAGGGGAATTTCTATTTGAGTGCCACATGTACTAATTGGGTGCCTAGTGAACTAAATCTTAATCCAAGTAGGCAACAAAATTGAATTGGGAACTTTCCGTTAGTGATGTCAGCAATTTCCGTACCATTTTTAACAGTAAGGTTAACATTTGAAACAATCAGAAACAAGGGACTAATAATTAAATATACAGGAACTCCTCCAAAAGTAATATTTAAACCCAGATTCATTTAAGATTCCATGCAATTTTAATCATTAGTAACTTGATATTTCAGAATATATATATTTAAACAACGTAGATAAAACCAAATGCAAAAAGAATTGGAGGTAAAGGTAGTAACCATTGTCAAAATATTGATAATATTAGCAGAATGGGTCTAGATGATGATGATGTATCAAGACTTCTAAATTATCCATGTTTTACAGTAAAAATATTTAGCATAAACCCAAAATTGAAGTTCATATTATCGGTTTACATGCAAGATGAATGAGAGGAAAGACAGTTTCTTTTTTTTTTTTTCTTTTTTTGTTTTGTTTGGGGGGGTGGGGGTTGTTGTAAGGGGATATAGTATTTGTATTTTGTCACAATAGGCCTTGGAAAACATATTTTTATTGGTTCACATGCTCTGAGTTCAACTATTACCCCATCCGGGGACTAGTAGGCTTGAAACATGCAAATGAAAGCAATGACTTACATAATGATGTTATGAACTGTGACGCCTTTCGACACTTATAATCACTTATGCCCTTAAATTTCACAAACTTAATATTGATAAAAGAAAAGAAAAGGAAAAGGAAATAAGACAACAATAGTCTCGCTATAAAATATTTTTGAAGGATGGCATCATCTTGCGAAAGGCATAAGAAGAAGAAAGCATATACTTTAAGTTGAAAGTGTGCACTAAACTTTTGAATTCTAGGTTTAGCAACTAGGATCCTTGAACATAAAATTTACTTCAAGATCTTGCATAAAATACATTTAGGAACTAAACTTGCACAGATACAGAGGGGACAGAAGAGGAAATAGGTCCCACCCCTGCTGTTCAAAATACGGTCTAATGGCTGAAGCACTGCCCAGTAGAGTTCTGCACAAGTGAATGGAGACTCACACACAAACTAAGTTTGAACTCTACAGTTTAACAGAGAAGTGGAAATCTTGAGTGCAGGCTAGATTCCACTTCTGGTTCTGGGTGGGGTGGGGGGGAGGGAAGAAATTTGAGAATCTATATGAGCGTTTGGATTGCGTTTTGTGAGGGGCGTCTGTGCGTCTGCGTCTTCCCCCCCCCCCCCCCCTTTTTTTTTGATGCACTCAGATTACACGGGGTCCCGTGCACTATGCACTGTTCAGGCACTGTTTAGGAGACACTACCAACTGTTCAGTGGGTCCCGTGCACTGTTCACAGGACCCACAACCACTTTATTCAGGAAAAAAACATTAAAAATGGGTCCCACGACACTATTCACACATTTAAAAATTATTTTGCTACAGTGTCTTCAGTTTTCAACAAAATAAGCGGTATCCAAACAAACCCTATATCTCTTTTATAAACATCTAGCTTGAAAACCTAAAGAGAGCAAGTGACTACAATCTACAGACAACTGAGACCAGAAAGAGGCCACTACACTACAAGAAAGATGAAGACAAGAGGAGGGCTCACTAGTTTGTATCAATTATATCGAAAAAGGTAGAAAATAATAAATTTGTACCAACTCCAGAAAGAGACTACCAATCTCAGCTATCATTTCATATCTCTTTTATAAACATCCAGCTTGAAACCTTAAAGAGAGCAATAAAGCGACTATAATCTACAGACAACTGAGAGCAGAAAGAGGCCACTACACTACAAGAAAGATGGAGACGAGGAGGGCTTACTAGTTTGTATCAACTGTATCAAAAGAGGTAGAAAATAATAAATTTGTACCAACTCCAGATACAGACTGCCACTCTCAGCCCTCAGCCGTTAGCCTTGGTTTTGGGGTGACATGTCTAACTCCTAAACTCAAGGGCATAGGTGAGAGAAGATTCTCATATGTTCAATGAATTATGGACCTCATCAGAGAGAAGGTTCTGAGATATTCGATGTATAATAAACCAACAAATGCTACAGAAGATGTCAAGCATTTGCTTTCGATCAATTGCTAGCCTAGATTCCAGTTTAACATGATGTACATGCTTTTGAGCTTGGATCTCTGATCAAATCTTATAACTAGCAAATATGGTAAGGATTTAAGCAAATTAAAATATTAAATGGCAAAGTTTCATAATCTTAACAGGCAAGAATAATACATGGATAGCAATAGCTGTTGCAGTCAGAGCAGTTCTCAATACTCACCTCATTATGAGCTTGTCCCAATTCTTAAATCCTGCATCATTCAAATTCTTGACAGTAACCCCTTCGTGCTTCTCATTACGCCCAGTCAGCAAGAAAACCTTGAATCCCAAACCCAAAACCTCTTTATAGAGTTTCAAACTGGCCTCTAGGGCAGGTGCCGTTGCCTTCTCGACCCACTTACTGAACTCCACAGAATCAAATTTCTCCAAGCTGTAAATTTCCCCATCAACCCAAATCAGATATAAAGTACTCCTCACAAAACTGCCATCAACAACAACTAAGAATGAAATTCATTTTTACACAAATCTATACCCCCGCCACAAAAAAAGATAAGAATCCAGATTGATTTCTTTTTTTGAGGAAATCCAGCTTGATTTCTAATTATACAATAAAAGCTCCACCTTTATCGGGTGTAGTCTTCACAAAGTCCTCAAACAGTCTCATATCTAAGTGGAGTAATAAAATATATTCACTTTACTTATTCTTTTCGAATGGACGAATACATTTTCACCAATCAAACAAGTACAACATCTAACAAATTTCATTACATAATAACCAAAAGGCAGGGAAAAACTAAAAACCCATTTCATTCAGGTCCCAAATAAAGAAAAAAAAAAAAAAAATCCAGATCCCTAAATTTTCGAATTTTCTCTTCTTTCCTATATTTTCAAAACAACCAAACAGCACTTTGAAATAGTAAACAAAAAAACCAAGCCTTAAGAATCAGAATCATACCCATAACCATGCTCCACATAATATGGAAGATTCGAAAGCAAGGTGTCGTCCACGTCGAAAACCCAAACGTCTTTTCCATCCCCACCCAATTCCACACTTTTCGCATAAATCCCAGCCTCCTTAGATACTCTCTCCACGTCGATCTTATAAGCTCGACCCATCATGTAATCCTTCACATAGTTCGCACATTCCACTGGAATAGTTTTCCAGGGGCTGAGATTGTTGCTCTCAACCGCGAATCTCCAACTCGTACAGTGTAATCTGACCTCCTCATCGAATTCCTTGAACTGGGTCTCAATGTTTTCCGGGTATTCAATGATCAAAGGCCTCGGGAGTATGTGGGGATTGGAATTCTCGTGAGAAAATGCAAAGGAAAGTAAAGTGAATAGAAAGAGAATTCTCAGGAAAGCCATGCTGTGGGGACGAAAAACTAACGTTTGAGGGAATTGAAGTTCTGGGTATCAGAGAAATCGATGGAACTCAATGTGAAATGAGAAAACAAATTCAGGGAAAGTGAGAAATCCGATGGGATTTAGAAAGGAATTTAAAATGATTGTAGAATAAGGAAATAAGTTCCTTGTTTGGCAATCTTAATTGTTTGGATTGGAACAATGAATGAATAAACCTCTTCTCTTCTCTTTCCTGGGTTGGGAAAGAGAAGAGGTTGCGTACAGTAATCCTCTTCCTTTATGAAATTATTTTAAGAAAGTTTTAATAATATTAATATAAAAAATTAACAAAAAAAATTAATTATTATTTTTCTTTTTTTATAAAGAATTTTTAAAAATATTTCATAAACTAATGAGCTCCATTAACTTTTCCAAAAAAGAAAATCCCATTTTTTAGAGAAATTAAAAAAAAAAAACTAACAAGGCATTATAAATAAATTTTTTTTAGCAAATCAGTAAATTCCAATTTCTTTTTTGAGTAAATCCAATTTCTTTTTTTTTAATAATTTATCTTACACGACAATTACTCTTATGTGTTTTATATTCAATAATTTTAAATGAATTTCAATCCACTAATATTAGACAAATTTTTTTAAAAAAAGTATTAATTAAGGGTTTTAATTAATATTTTGACTTAAAATTTTGTTATGAATTGACGAATCTTATTATTTCCCTTATTATTGTATCATGTGCAATTGATAGTTGCTGCATCACGCGCAATTCATGTTAGATGCTACACCATTAATCACAACTTGTATGAAACTTAATATGTATGCTAAATTTTGTTCTAATAAATCCTAGAAAATGTTAAAATTATAAATTATTTTACAAACAGTTGATGTGATGAATGATTATTAGTAAGTAAAAAAGTAATATTAGCGGTGGATTCAGTTAAGAACCAATAAGAATTTACCACATTAACAGTTTGTAAAAATATTATAAAATAATTTGTGGTTGTAAATTCTTGATCAATTAGACTATACTAGCTCCTTGCCATTCAGAGGTAGGGTTGGTTTTGGATGACATCCAAAAGATTGTTGCTCATTACAGATGCCTTTCATTCAATTTTATTCCTTAAAATACTTGTGTTGCTCTAGCTCTAGTTAGAGCTGCAAAAAAGATAGAGAAGGCATCCATCTCAATTGAGGAATGCCCATTTTTTCTCTTTTCCATTGTACAAATAGAGTTTGAAGGAATAAACTTCTATCCTTTTTACATTAAAAAAAATATCTTGTTTAAGCAAGCTATTATAGGATGGAAAAGACCTCATTTTTATTCTTTCCCATTGTAAAACTGGAGTTTGAAAGAATAAAATTTCTATTCTTTTTACTTTAAAAAAAAAATCTTGATTAAGCAAACTATTATAGGATGGACAATAAATTATCTTTTTTCTTTCCCACTGTAAAAATGGAATTTGAAGGAATAAACTTTTATCCTTTTTTTTTTTAATTTAATCTTGGTTAAGCAAGCTATTATAGGATGGAAAATAAAATGCCAACCACATCACAAAATAAGTACTTTTTTGTGGCATACTCTATATGCAATTAAAAGGACTTGAAAATGCCAACCACATCTTTTTCTTTTTTCTTTTGTTTTTCCTCCATAATAATAATGAAAAATGTTTTAGCATTGGCGCATATGGATTAGGCGACATTTTAGAACACGAAATCCCTCGATGTCATAATGTATTTAAACGTGGTTTACTTTCTTTCTTTTTTTTTGCTAAACGTGGTTTACTTTTAACTTAGTAAAACCCATCTTCATATTTGAGTTTGATTAGGTTAGATGGCAAGGAGTTGTATGACAAGTCACAAAAGTATCCGAATCGTTCAAACATAGCAGTTTCTGTTGGCAATAGTCCTTTTATACACACGCAACAAAATGAACAAATACACTTCCATAAATTATCTTGAACAGCCGTATTTGAACAAGAAAGCTAGTAAATTCACCATCACATAAACTAAAGACTATGCATTTACGTCAGAACATAGTTTCTAATATTCATTGAACATAAAAATTCAAACAGGGAAGCAAGAAAGAACATACCCTACAATATACTGAAAATTGATCATGATCATTGCACATAACACGCTAGTACATAGATTGGTTCGCTTGTTTCGACACAAGATTCTGGTTTTCACTGTAATGGACAAATAATCTTTCACAAATTCGGAGTTCTGCCTCACTGAAGTGAACACTAAATCAATGTGTCGACTACATATTCTTAAAATTTAACATCCTTTCAATAAAGAAAAACAAGGAAAACATTTCTTTATTTTTTTTATTTTTACAGATTCTAGCCCAGCTTGATTAGACCCGCGCCAGCTTTCTTCCACTTCAACTTGGCGGCCATTCTCAAGCAATCCTTGATTAAGCTCGACCTTTTCCCAGATTTTTCAGATGTTATACGCTTATGTTTGTCTTTTATAAGCTCCAATTTTGTAGTCAGTTCCTTGACTTCTGCATCATACTTTGTGATATCTGTTTCAAGTTCCTGAAGGGTGTCCTCTTCTAGTTTTCTAAGCCGGAGTCCAAAGTAAGCTTTTGTAACTCTCGTCCCCTGATCATGAACAAACTGAATTTTGAACCCCGCAGATTCCAGGGCTGTCAAGTACTGCCACCAATTCAATAGTTTATCTTCTGTGATATCCAAAATTCTGGTGCAGCACATGCTATCTATAGTCCCACATAATATGACAATTAGATACATCTTTACCCTAGGAGATAAATTGGTCTCAGCACCCACATCACCATATTTCTCAAACAAGCTTTCTAGGATAGGGGCCAAGCTCTGAGGCACTAAGTAATCCCTCACATTAACAACCTGCTCCTCTCTGTTCCATAAGTCCATTAATTCCTTAGGCCCGGATCCAAGCTTTTGGCTTAAATCTGTGAATGCTTTGTCCAAAAACAAGGAATTATCTAGGCTATCCAGCTCATCCTCCGATGAGTTCTCTTCATCGATACTTTCTTCTGTCATTAGAACTTCCTTCAATTCCTCATGCTCATCTTCACTGAAAGAAGATAATATATGATTCCAGGTTAAAACACCCGTTCCCCCTATTTGTGGCTTAATTTGTCTTCTGATTCCATGTGCTACTTCCATTTGATGCAACACATTTTCATATTTTAATAATCGATCCAAAGTTAGTAGATCATGCAGAGCCTGCATTTCCTCTGCTCCTGGATCATTAAGTATTTTGGTTGCTTCTGCTGCTTCCTTTTTGCACATCTCCATTGCCTCTGTTCTTTCGCTGATCACCTTCCCAGCAAATTTTCCTTCGGGTGACCTCAACTCCACATCCCCATATTCTCCTTTGAGCCATAGCATAACCTGACGTGGCCAACCGAATATCTCAGCAATGGTAAAAATTAGATTTGTACTATGTCGAAATGGAATTATGGAAACACAGCCCTGACAATGCGGTTTTCATTGAACTTATAAATTGCTTTTGAAACTCTAAAATTTTGCACATAATAATTCTAATTTATCTCTTTCAATTAATTTTAAATTCTATTCTATATTTAAACATTATATTAGAATCTTCTCATATTTTATTTTCTTTAAATGGTATAAATATAATTCTATAGATAAACACAAATATGATAAATATCTATTAATAATCTATATATATATATATATATATACACTATAAAACCGAATCTTTGATTTTTTGGTTGACTTCTTTAGAGCTTGCCACATAGGATTTACTGCTCCCACAATTTTACACCTCATTTTAATTTATTTAATTTTTTTAAACTAAACACACGCAAAGTTTTGAGAACCCAAACCCGACCATGAAATTTCATATATGAATTCATAAACTGAAAACCTACAGACGCGTAGCCATCCAAAACTAAAGATTCTCTTTCACTGGATTAGTCTCCTTGCTTGCCTAAGATTCTTCTAATCAGAGCAACCGTTAATGTTGCAGAAAGAATCCTTCTTGCTGGTACACACAAGTTTTGAAAACCTGACTAAATCTATGAAAAACACGCAGAAAAGAGAAAACCAATTTGCTTTGAACACATTCATGAGAACTTTTAGCAAAACAGATGAGAGGTGTGGCAACATATGCGTACTGTATTGAATCAGAAAAGATGTGGGAAATACTTTGTAAGACATTTTCTTATCAATAAACCATTTTCTACCGTTTTCCTTAAGCCGTTGCTTCTGCTAAGCATTGTTGTTACATTGAACTTTTTTGTTTTATATATATTACATTAGTTACAATTGCACTATTATTCTTATTTTTAGCTCATATTAAAAGAAAAAAACCTGTGAAAGGTTTTGTGAAAGGGGCAATGGGTTTTAGTGGTCACAGGTAAGGGAAGATTTAAGTTATTGGGAGGGCAAAGAGTATTTGGCCGAACTTTTGTATAGCAATAGCTGTTTGATGAAAATTGATTTTGCTAGAGGCATAAAATTCTTCTCTATAAGGGATTCACTTTGATCTTGTGATATAGCTGGTATGGTTTAGATTTTAGCTTATCCTTGGATCACCTTCAAAGTGTTTAAGAAAATGTCTAAGCCAAATTGAAAAGGGGCCAGGACTAAATTTTATTCTCCAATCTGCTTCTTTTCCTTTGGAACTAAATCAGAACTAGGTAGTATCTATGCTCTATACATACATATACTCCAGTTTAAGCTGTCAAAGAAAATTAAGACATGTTAGATTAACCGTAGAATTTATGATATGATTTACTAAGATGGATTCTTTTGTTTTACATTTGCTAGATAGTCTTTAATTTATGGACTATGTGAACATAAGTTTGATTTGTATTAAAACTAGTAGGATTTTTTGTGTTGTGTTTGGTAGAATTTTACTGAAGGAATTTGTAGAAATACTGATTTTTTTTTCTTTGGCTGCTCATAATTTGTGTCATGCTCACAATTATAAAATTAATATGATCTTCATTCAAACAGCTAGAACTTTTTTAGAAATAACATTAGTTAGAAATTGAAGGAAAATGAATATCAGAATTGGAGGTTAATTACATTTTGTTTTTTGGCTTTGCTTTTAGAATTACAAGAGTTTTATTTAAAACACAATACCTGTGAGTGTTTCATGGTTTAGGAAACTCTCTAATTGTTGCATATTTAATGCATGTTCTTGAAAAGAGTTTGTAAGTTTTTCAATTGGTGAGTCTTGAAAAAACTGTCTCAATTATACTAGACTTGCGTATAAAGAGGCCATGACATTAGTTACAGGCTTTGGATATTGCCCTTTTTTTATGTCAAATTTGGAGAATAAGTATAATAGGTGAGTACAAATGAGTTTGAGTGATTGATAATTCGATACAATTTTCATCAAATTCAGTTGTGGTGACCGAAACTTCTTTAACTATATTTTGTGTTTCAATAGATCACAATTGTTTTTTTTTTTTTTTTTAATATTTATATTTGAATGGTATCTTGCATAATTGCGACGCATAATATATCATTAATGCCATCTCCTATTTACAAACATTTCATGCATTTATGAAAAATATCTTAGCTAACTATAATGAAATGAATATTTGAAATAATTTTTCAAACTACCACAATTAAAAAAAAAATTGTCAATGGCAAAAAAAATTAACAAAATTATTTTAAAACTTATATTTAATAGATTTTCCATGTATCGCATAGGTTACCAACTATGATGAAGTCAAGAATTTCACCAATGAGCCACACGATACCTATGCGCTTGAATGTCAACCTGCACAACACAAAGAAGGGGAAACCTTGCAGAGAGCACCGGTGTGGTGCCGGCCGAATACCCTCCGAAGGTTAAGTCAGAAAATATGCTCGCAACTCTAGAGTGCTAGAGAGGGTAAAATTATGCGTACCTTGATTCTCGAGGGTATTGGGGCTTTTATAGTAGTAGAGAGTGGACTTCTCTTTCTTGGGGTAGAAGTCCTTTCCTTATAGAAATCCTTTCCTTATAGGACTCTATGGAGTGTGTCGCAAGTATTTCATATAAAGGGCCTCCCTGCCTTTCCTTATGGGCCTCAGACCTGCTGACACCTCATATTGGGCTCAGTACCGTAAGGGTGGCAGGCTATGGGCCCGTCCTTTATCGGACCGCGGATCACACCCGTCAAGCCCACTCTGAACCCAAAATTATCCTCTTCAAACTAGTTAACTTAATTATTAAAGTTTATATTTAGACAAAAATAGAATAGGGACAAAATCATATTTTTATTATTATTATTATTATTATTATTATTATTATTATTATAATATTGCAAGAGTTAGTAACTAATTATAAAATAAGAGGCAAAACTTAAGTATAATTATTTAAATACTTTACTTTAGATTACCCAATTTAATTCAAACATGTGAATGCAAAATGTTGCATACTTGCATTCACTTGTTTGAATTTAATTATATTTGGAATCTAAAGAGCATTTCGAGCGGTTTCTTTAAATTTTTATACTCTTTGGAATTTAATTATATTTGCATTCACCTGTTTGAGATGGAGAAGATACTCTTGACCTTTGAAAAAAAAAAAGTTTAGTGAGGACTATTTTGATTCAACACCAAAAGGTTAAAGACTAAACTGACACATTTGAAACATTAGAACTAAATTGACACTAGTTTACCTCCAAATCAGTTTAAGGCAATTTCCTCAAATCTATTATGTTACGATTTATAAGACTATTTTATATGTATTTCTTTTTGGGTTTTGATTCTAGAAGGTATTTGTTTCTCTTTGTTTCTTTGATTTATACATCTTTAAGATACATTTCTATGTTTTGGATATTAGGGAGAAAAAAAAATAGAATGTGTGATGATTTTTCTTTTGCAGTTTTGAATCGTGATTTTGTTGGATGTTATAAACAGAAAAAGTTTATTTTAATTTTTTTTTCTTTGATTCACTACGAAATCGCTTAAAAATGCTAGTTCTTACGTTGCTCTGCTAAGGCCTAGAGAGACTTGCTTCAATACCATCTACTTCTATACTGATAGCTGAGTGCTGACCTGCTAAGGCAACTCTATTCTTTCTATTCCAATCTCCAAGTTTGCATACTCTGTTAAATTACTGTGGTCCTACTCAAGTTCAGGTTATTTTGACTATCAAATCTTGAGTGGCATTAGGATGAGGGTAATTAGAGATATGTTTTGAATGAAAAGGGTTGGAGGAATCTATGAAAGCTAAAACTTATAAATTAGTTGTATTCATATGGACACTTCATAATAATGTGGTTCCTTTAAGAACAGAGTTGGCTGAAATCAACATAATGTGTTGCACTGACCCACTGTCCTTAATCTCAAGAAGCTGAGGAGATTCAGTGCCATCTTTTGCACTCAGTACCATCTTTTCTATTTCCGTAATTTACTACAGGGCCATTTGGTTTGAATCTGAATTGTGACTCAGAACAGAAGATTTGGTTCCAAAGTCGGTCAAGAGGATGGACATCCTTATGGCTTCTTCATGATCAGTTTGAGCAACAAGAGTTAGGGATTTCTCTGTGACTTTAGGTCCTAATGGGCTATTTGGCTATGCAGAAATAAAACTGGCATCAAGGGGATAACGATTAATGCTCAGTCTTGCATCTAAGTATGAATCTAAAAAAACAAGTACATTATAATGTAGCTTTTGAAGCGAAAATCAATTGTTCAGAGAAAGCTTTAGTGATGCAGGACAATCAAGAGGAAAAATAATAATAAATAAAAGATAACCCTAAGAATTGGCACCTAGGGGTTAACTGGAATCAACACCAAGCAAGAAAACTTAAACTTAGGCATCAACACCTAAGGTGGTAGGAATCAACATCCAACAATTTGGAAAATTTCCAATCTGAAATTTCATTAACCAGTCGTCTCCCCAAAATACAACCATCTAGAATCCTTATATAGAGATTTTAGAAATAACAGAAAATCCTATCTAAAACTTAAGCTAATCTAAAAACTTAAATCTAATTCCTATTTGAATTCAAAAATAAAAGTCTACAATAATCCAATCTCCAATGAGATAAATATAAAAATATGAAAATATAAACTCTAAAATAATTTGTGCTCCTGCATTAAGTAACTTAGCCAGCTACTTGGGTGTTTGATCAAGAACGGCACTGCTGGGGAAAGGAAAGGTAGCAGAACTTTCTTTTGAGGGAAAAAAGGGGGGATAAGAATAGAGAGGAGAATTTATTTTTTTGCAGTATGTGTAAGTTTTAATTGGCCGATCTTGATTAGTCTGTTAAGGATCCACACCAACTCCAAAATTTTCGAACTGTGTCTTCTTTGTAATTGCTATTTCTAAATTTCAATTACAACAATTAATTACTAACTGTGTAACAATTAGGGAGGCTGCGTTAGCAGCTGCCAGCAAAGGTTTTAGTAGGAAATTAGTCCTTATCTGCAGCAAAGAAGTAGTGGCACTTTGAAGGAGAAAAAAGTCATCTCCTAGGCAGGTGCAGACCATTTTAGAAGATACCAAGTACTACAGATGGGAGAGTAAAGTTTTCCTTTGAAAGTGTGGACAGAGGAATAATGGCAGAATCGGCTTCTTTTGCTCTACTGGTATCCAAGGCTTACATGAAATTCACTTTGTTACTTGTAAAAAAAAAAAAAAGAATGAAATTCACTATTTAATTCTTCCGAAGTAGCTGTCCGTTATTTGCTTTATTTTTGTATGTTTTCTTATATTTCAAACCCCACTGATTGTAACCCAAAAGAAAATCTGAGTAAAGGGGCAAAAGATGAGCATACCTCAGAGAGAACACATGAGACCTCAGCTACAAATTGACAACCTGCACAACAGTAAAATGGAAATCGTGGATTTCTTTCTTCCTCGCAAACATCGCAGTAGAATTCATCATCTGAATCGTCTTCAACAGGGGAATCTGTAAGGGTGAGAGAATCTACATGACATTTATGTTCGATGGTATATGGTAATGGACCACATTGAATATGAAGATTGAAATCGCACTGAGGGCAACGGAATATTGAAGAATCACAGGTGTTTTCACAGGCATTGCACTTAGCTTCAGCCCCCATCTTCGGCACCAATAAGAGAAGGTGTCTATGATTTTCATATTTTATGGTGGGAACTTGTCCAGTGCATTCCACATGCAAGTTAAAATCACAGAGCTCACATCGGTAGGTCAAGTCACAGCAATCGCCACGGCACGCATTGCATCGAAATCTGACTGGGGTTGTATTGGTTGGCCTAAGAAGCAGGGATAGAGGGTGGTCTGGGTGGAGGTAGTCATAGATCCTCGGAGCAGAATCAGCACAGGATTCATGGAGTGAAAATTCCCCTTTATATTTGTTGCATACGTAGTAGGTTGTTCCTAAGCAGCCTTGTCCACACGCGAAGCAATGAACTTGGTCACCATCCCCTAATTTCTCAATGAGAGTCAAGGGATGCCTGTGGTTGAAATGTTTAATTTGCTTTCCGTCATCAGATTTTATGCTCCTTAATAAGGCGCATTCAACATCGATATTAATCCTGCACTGCTCACAGCGGTAAGAAATGCCCATCATACAAGTGTCACAGGCTTGGCAGCGAAAGGGATGGACTCGAGTTTGGAGGGTGAGAGGGCATGAGTGAGTGAAGTTTTGGATTTCTTGTGGGTACTGGAATTCAGCACACGGTTTGTGAAGAAAGATACCACAAGGGTCACAGCCATAGCAAGCACCGAAGCAATGTTCCCCACATATATGGCATTTAACACGATTAACTACCTCATCCTTCTTGTCAACAAGTACCAGTGGATGCAAGTGGATAAAGTGTTGTAGTTGCTTACAGCCTTGCTGTTGTTGTTCTTCTTCTGCAGTGGTCATTAGAAAAGCACAATCAACATGCAGGTCAAAATTGCATACCTCACACTGAAAGTAGAAGCCATTGCAACTTTTAAAGCAAGCCCTGCAGGGAAATGATTTATTGGGTTCGAAGCGTAGCGTGAGAGGTCCATGTGGGTGAAAGGGATTTTGGAACTCCGTTGGGAACTCGGCGCATGATTTATGCAGATAGAACGAGCAGTGGGTCTGGGTGCAAGCGTAGAGTGGAAAAGTGCAGAATTTTTGGCACCCTTTGCATATAACATTCTTCTTCCTGTGCTTTCGTGAAATTTGTTTCTCACTTTCAATGAAGGTCAACGGGTGCTCATGACTGAAATGATCAATTTCCTTTTTTTTTTGCTGGAAGAAAAGATCAACCTCCATATCTTCCTCTAAGCTTGTGTTTTATTTTTTATTTTTAGATCTTGAGTTAGTAATCTGGATCTTATTGGAGAAGAAGATGACGGCGAAAGCAAGATGGAGTCTTATCGGAGAGAACAGGACCATTATTGCTCTCATTTAAGGGATGGGGAGTTGCTGCTGGAAGCTTGGTCAAAATAAATTTACTCAAGAAAGAGTGAAGTATTTAGTCAAATATTTAAGATAAATCTAAGCACACTCAAATAAAATAAGGTGTAAATGCACTTTTAGTGCCTATATTTTGACATTTTTTTATTTTAGTCTTTACATTTTATTTTTTTCACTTTTAGTTCCTAAACCAATTAACGCGTTCTATTTTAGTCCTTTCCGTCAGTCAACTGACGGAAATAGCTGAGGTGGCAGCAGGAGATATTAAAATATTATAAAAATGCCACGTCACTTATGACACATCAGCATATAAATTTAAAAAATTAATTTATTAATTTTAACAAAATTAAAAAACATAAAAACAAAATTTAAACAAGAACATGAACCCAGATGAACACAAGAACATGAACCAGATCAAACCGGCCACACACTTTCATCTCAAACTCAAACTCTATTCTCTCATCTCAAACTCAAACTACACGGCCACACACTATTCTCTCATCTCAAACTCTCTCTTCCATCTCAAACTCTCTCTTCTCTCATGGCTCATACCCGAGCTCTCTCTCCTCTCATGGCCGATCCATCTCATAGCTAAAGACCTATGGCCGAAGACCTACGGAGAAAAGCTTTAACCCAGAAACCCAAGTAGTAACATTTTCTTGAACTTTCCTTTGTTCCACCTCATCTTCTTCTTCGCTCAAATCCCAACCCAGCAAGAGCCAACCATCTTTCTTGGCAATAGCGTCCACCAAATCCATCCACCCAGCTTCAACCAGCTCTTTCCTACTCGGAAAAGCCTCCGGATTCTTCGATTCTTTCATGAACTCCAAAATCTCACCCTCCAAAGCCAAATCCCCCTCTTCACTATCCCACTTCACACACCTCCTCACGAACCCAGGCGGCTTGTGAAACCCCAAAAAACCACCACCACAGCTCTCCTTCGCCGCCACGAAACTCGAAGACACGAGCTGTGTCTATACCTGTATCATTTTCCTCCTCTTTCTTCTTCTTCTCGAATCGGTAACAAAGACAACGGAAGGCAGGGAATGAGACTGGGGCTGAGAGTTTAGATCTGTTATGGATTGGTTGGGCTTGATGTTGTTGTGAGCCAAATTGGCTGGGTTTTTCTGGGTTTGTGTGTTTGTTTGATTCAATGAGCTGAGTTGGCTAGGTTGGTTGATTGTTTGAAATAAACTGGGTTTTGTTTGAGTTTTTGGGTTTCTAGGTTTTTGAGTGTTTGAGATTTCTGGGTTTTCTTTGATTTTATGATTTTGGCTATGAATCTTTGTGGAAGAATGAGAAAAACTGATGGGATTTCCGCATGGGTCTTTGTTCTCTTCTCAAATTTTATTGCATTATTGATTTGATTTTAAGTGGGAAAGGAAGTTGATTCAATGGGTTTAATTTTGAATTTGTGTTCTTGGTTTGATTTTCTGGGGTTGTGTTCATAGGTTCATGTTCTTGTGTTCATCTGGGTTCATGTTCTTGTTTAAATTTTGTTTTTATGTTTTTTAATTTTGTTAAAATTAATAAATTAATTTTTTAAATTTATATGTTGATGTGTCATAGGTGACGTGGCATTTTTATAATATTTTAATACCTCCGGCTGCCACCTCAGCTATTTCCGTCGGTTGACTGACGGAAAGGACTAAAATGGAACGCGTTAATTGGTTTAGGGACTAAAAGTGGAAAAAATAAAATGTAGGGACTAAAATGGAAAAACGTCAAAATGTAGGGACTAAAAGTGCATTTACGCCATAAAATAAAATAAAAATTTTTATTGATATTTAATCATGATTTTAAAAATTGAAATCGAATTGGCCGGTTCAATTAGGAATCGGACAACAGTCTAATCCGGTTATAATTAAAAACCGAAAATTAAAGAAAAAAAATAAGCAAAACCGAAAATCACCGGTTCAACCGAAAAAACCGGTTTTAGAATGTTTGATGTTAGATCAAGACACTGCCGTTTTGAACCAAAAAAAAAAAAAAAATATAAGTAAAAAAAAAAAAAATAGAACCGTGATACGTGTTTTACAAAGAGAGACTGTGACCCTTGAGGTGGATAACCTTCAGCTTCTTCAACTCACTGATTTTTTTTATTTTTTTTACTTGGGTTTTGCTGTAACAAGAGAGACTGAGAGATAGGATCGTTTGGTAACATTATTCTAATAATATTGTTTATAATTTTTAAAAATATAAGTAAAGAAAAAAGTATATAAAAATATGTTTAATATTATTTAGAATTTAAAAAATATTTCTTAAACTATATAGCCAAACAGCCCCAAATTTAAGACTGGAGGCTGGAGCAGAGCATTAAAGAAGCAGTTTGAACTTTGAACTTTGAAATTGAAGGAGAAATATGAAGACTAAATTAGTGGGGTTAAGTAAGTTTTTAATGGGGGAGCGTCTAGTTATTAATTAATACTTTTTTTCTTTCTACTTCCTAGATACCCACGTTACTCCGTAAAAAAAAAAAAAAAAAAATACCCACGTTACTTTACAGCTCATTCCACGCTGCTCCTAGATAACCACAACACTACAACACCCGATTTGTAAAAATTATAAAAAAAAAACCGGTGGGAGTAAAAATATATAAATCAAATGATAAAGCAACCTTACTCCTGTTTTGTAATAATTTATTGTTAAGGCAGTCCGGGAACCATTTATTTGAGTGAAATTGAAATTTTTTTTTTTTTAATGAAAGTGTCACATATAAAATTAAAAAGTATAATAAGATTTATAAATAGTAACAAAAATAAGTTGTATAGTAAAAAAAAATTAACTTTTTAAGCTAATGTCAAACACACACTTGGGATTCGCTTATTTTATTTTTACTATTTATCTTATTTTTGCTACTATTTATGGGTCTCACCGTACTATTTCAGCTAACTTTTACTTTTATCTACTTTACTTTTATCTACAGTACTTTCAACAAAAAAATTTCAATTTCAGTAAAATAAGCGGATCCCAAACATGCCCTTAATATGATATTTTGTTTATTGGAGTTAGTGTCTGTTTGGCAAAAATTACTTTTGTCAACTTATTTTACTATTCAACTTATTTTTGTTACTATACAGCTTATTTTGCTACTATTCAGCACATTTGGAATCTACTTATTTTGCTGAAACTGAAATTTTTTTGTTAAAAGTACTGTAGATAAAAGTAAAAGTTAGCTGAAATAGTACAGTAGAATCCATGAATATTACCAAAAAGTGCAGTGTGACACATGAATAGTAGTAAAAATAAGCTAAATAGTAAAATAAACTGACTTTTTAATTTGTAGCGAAACGCATTAGTGTGCGTTAGGCATGGATTATTTTTGCCAACTTATTTTACTATTCAGCTTATTTTTGCTACTATTCATGAATTTCACTATACTATTTCAGCTAACTTTCACATTTATCTACAGCACTTTCAGCAAAAAAATTTCAATTTCAGCAAAATAAGCGGATTCTAAACGAACACTTAATTTGATACTAAACAATAATAGATATAACTTCTTATGTTTAAGTTGTTGATTAATTTTCTAAATATAGGACAAGAAAACTAAACTCTCTCTCTCACACACGCACATACATATATATATGAGATGGGTTCAAGTTACACCTAGTGTAACTTTTAAACCATTGATTTTTATTAAATCTAATGGTTAAAAACACACTATTAGCCATCTCATCATCTTTCTAAAAATAAGCGATGAAGCATTAAATGAGTCTTTCAACCCTCCAAATCCAGCCATTCTTCTTCTTCTAAGCAACTTCTGGAGTAAATATTGAGAATGAGAAAACATTGAACTTCTAAGCAGCTTTTGAAGTCGTGTGCATGTTTTATCATATATTTTTTTTCTGCTAAATTAAACCACTAGCACTTCCCTCTTTCCTTTTTTTAGAGCAACTGCATCAGTTAGTGCAAAATTTCCATCTATTTTGTAAGTGAAAACCTACTTTTTCTATTTTACAAAACACCGATATCAGTTTATCTATTCTACACATTTATTCAATAAAATATTCATTTCTTTAACATTGTCGTCTCTCTCACAAACCCAACACAACCCGCACAGCCACCATCATCAAGCAACCACCATCATCAACTCAGCCTCCAGCCTCCCACTAAGCAACAAGATTGATACCAGCATCCAAAAAAAAAAAAAAACCCAAAGAACAGATCGACGATCACCAAAAATAGCCCACCACAACCTCAATCACTATCACGGCAGCCTCAAGCTCAACCAAAAAACCAAAGAACAGATCG
Organism: Quercus aquifolioides; assembly: GCA_019022515.1. NCBI lineage: Eukaryota > Viridiplantae > Streptophyta > Magnoliopsida > Fagales > Fagaceae > Quercus > Quercus aquifolioides. The sequence continues at coordinate 31,713,764 of CM032335.1, read as the reverse complement.
GCGACCCACACCCACAATCACTATCACGGCAAAAAAACCCAGAAAAAGAAAAGAACAAATCAGCGACCCACACCCACAATCACTTCCACGGCAGAAAAAGAGAGAGGTGAGAGTGAGGTGGTCTGATGAGGACCATGACCACGGAAAGAGGGATTAGGACCCAGTCTCTGATCGCTGTGTCTAGCACCAAATCTTCCACCATTGTTGGAACTGAGAGAAGCTTTTTAGATTTCAATTTCTAAAAACTCTTCTATTCCTCGTTTCTTTTAGATTGAGTTTTTGTGTCATTGCAAGGAATAAAACTAGATCGGCGATGGGGCTTGAGTCGGCGGCGTGGGTCGGCGAGAGTGAGGTGATCTGATGAAATGAGAGAGTTGATCTGAGAGAGTTGATCGATGAGAGTGAGGTGAGAGAGGTAGAGCAAAGCGTGTCTTCATTCAAGGAAGAGGGAGAGGCAGAGGGAAAGAGAGAAGTCAGATGGAGAAAGAAGAGAGGTGAGAGAAAAAATATAAAATAATAATATGCACAGCTACAGTAACTGTGCATATATGCACGGTTACTGTAGCAATTGTGTATAAATGTACAATTTTTTTTGCTCAAAATGTGTAAAATGAGCAACTTTTTTTATTTTGCAAAACTGTGCATCAATTGATGTAGTTGCTCTTACAGATTATATAAATATCAGTGGGCTTCTTGTATTTATTTCTTTTAGGTTATTATAACCCATCTCATAGTTTCATTGTGGGCACAGGCGCATAGCAAAAAGTTTAGTATGATTTTTTAAATAATATAGTGTAACTAAAACTCATACCAGCAAGCAAAGACTATGCATGTGCTGCTTGTTAGCCATAGAAATAAAGCAAAGTCTCATACAAAAGTAACAAAACATCTCAAATTCAAAACTCATACTGAAGTTTCTGGCCACACCAAAACTATATAGTGCTCTTTAACAACTGGAAAGAAAAAAAAAATGATATTGTGCTCTACGGGTGGAAAGAAAAAGGAAAAAATATATATATAGAAAGAAATTAATAAGGAAAGAGAAGAAAAAATTATAGTAATAATTAGGTAATGAGGGGAAAAGGAATAACATTTAATGATGTTTTTTCAACCGTTAGATCTTTTAAAAATTTACGGTGTAAAAAATGTGTAACTTAAACTCATCTTTCTCTCTCTCTCTCTCTCTCTCTCTCTATATATATATATATATATATATTATTTTTTTAATTTAAAATTATTATTTATTTATTTATGATGTTATCGGTTCGACTATCGGTCCGATCATTTTTGGTTTTTTGATCAATCTGGTTTTTAAAACCATGTGCTTAATACATTACACACACTTTACTACACACAGTGGTAGAGCTAGAGGGGGGCAGGGGGGCCATGGTCCCCCTGACTTTTTGAAATTCCTACTAATAGTGCTATTAAATCTAAAAATTACCTTAATTTTTCACTAATTTTACTTAAATGGCCCCCTCGGGATTTTCAAAACAAAAAGAAAAAAAAAAGATTGATTTTAGTTCCTCGTTTGCAAAATTAATCCTATCCGTTAGGCCTCCCTCAAAAAGGCAGCAACAAGTAGCAGCAGCAGCAGAAGAATAATAAATAAATAAATAATAATAATAATAATAAACCAAACCTTACACAGAATCAATCACCCACACTATTACATATGTAAATGCCCTATAAACTATAATCACAAATTACAAAATAGCTCTAGTGAAATGTACCCAAAAAGAGAAATGTAATTGAGACAGAACACTTATCCACACATAATACACATGTTGGAAGATATTAATTAATACGTTTCTAAGAAACCTTTTGTTAGCAAGAGGGAAGAAAAGAAAGGAATATTATTTTGGTTGTTAGGTGTAATAACAACCAATGTCCAGCAATGATATAATTTTGAGTCTTAAGGCACAAGGTAGTAAGTAAAGAAAGAGGAGGTAAAATGTGTGTGTGTGTATATACATAGCCTCAAGTAGATCCTAATGCCTATAGGTAGTTAGGAGATAATATGCAACTGGACTTAAATAAAGCATATATTGTCAAATGTCCAAGCTATGAACCTGAATGGTTTCTAAATAGCAGGTCAATATACTTCTCAGGATCAATGCAACAACATTAATACATTATGGTGAGAGCATAACAATCCAGCTATAACACCAGTCATGTCACATAAGCTGTTAAATAAACTCTGACCAAGAATTAGCTTATGCCCAAAAATAGCAAATAAGAATGTGAGTAGCAATATAGCTTAGAAAACCAGTTGTCCATAACAAATCAAGAATCATTATTCTAAGCTCACAAACACTATACCTTATTACCTATCAAGAGCCACCGTTTATATCTTTAAAATGAACTACAAGAAACAAAATATATTATCCACCAGCAAAATACCCATCTACATAGTCAATCCAAATTTAGAAAAGGAACAGATACCCAAAAAAATTAGGAAAAAAAAAGAGAAATTTCATAATGATTTTTTAGCATACATCATGAGTTCATGACCAAGCAACATAATTTCTGGATTGACGTCAAAGACAACACCACACAACAAAAAGGAAACCCAGTCACTAAACAAAACTCTAAGGGATTTAGTCACTTCTAAAAATAAAGAGAGAAACAAAATAAATAAATAAATAAATAAAAGAGAGAGACAATAAAGAGAAAGAGATGAGGACCCAGCGGCCAACAGTTGTGGTGGCATCGACGATAGCACCTCCAGCGACTGAAGGAAAGAGACAGGAACATACCGGAACTACCGCCAGTAGTGGAGGTGTGGGACGTGGTGGCTGCTAGCTGTAGCCATGGAGATTCAGCAATGGTGTGAGAGAGTTTTTGAATTGGCAAAAACACTATTTTGGTCCTTACATTTTAGAATCACAGTCAATTTAGTCCTTATATTTTGGTAGTAGTCAATTTGGTTCATATTATTTTAACTTGCAGTCAATTTGGCCCCTACCCGTTAACTTACTAATGGAAAATGTCTACGTGGCAAACAGTTTACATTGTTGGCATGTCTAATATTTAAATATGAGAGGTATTACGTCCACAACATTTTTACAACAAATCATGGGTGGTTAGTTATTATTGGTTCAAATTTGAATTTAACACTAAGATTACTTTTTTAACTCAACAATAACAACTAGTAACAACCTGCCATTTAAGATTTGTTGTAAAAATATTGTAAAATTGCTGTGACATATCATTTCTCTTTAAATATTAAATAAAATGCTGACGTGGCAGAACTTTAGTGGCTACATAGTGCTTAGATGGCAAGAAAACTCCACATCAGCTTTTAAAAAAATAATTTTCTTTTCTTTACCAATTTTGTTCCTATCTTTAATTTTTTTTTCTTTTTAATTTTATTACAATTTCTTTTAGCCAAACACCCATGCGCACCACCAATCTTTGACAACCAAGTCCTCCGTAGCACCTAAAAATCTCCTCCATCACAAATCTAGGAAACCCATGTGAGAGACAAAGAGCAAGAGCCTTGTGTTTGGAGAGAATCATAATAAGTGAAAAAGGGTTAGATTTAAGTTTGATTGTAAGAATTGATGGTTTATTTGAGGAAAGGGGAAGAGATAGAAGCCACTGACGTTAGCGGTGGTGGCAGTGCAAATCTAGCCATGGTGGCTGGTCAAGAGAGACAAAGAGGGCTTATAGAGAGATAGAGATTAAAAAAATGAAAAAGGAGCTTCGGCGGTGGTGAGATCCATGTAGATTAGCAGACAAAGAGAGGCAGATGCTTGTGCTATGGTGGTGGCGGTAGTGGCGGCAATGAGTGTTGTTGGGTGGCCGATGCTTCTCTCTCTCATATTCTCTGTTGTCGTCACCGCGTGATCTGAAAATGGGTACAAGGATAATGGATTTGATTGAGACATGTTTCAGTTTTGGGTTCTCTTGTTGTGTATTCTTTTTTAGATGTAGTGATTTTGGGGTACATGGATCATCCGACCATCTTCTTGATCTGTAAGCATATTTTGATTATTGGGATTACTAGGATGTGAAGATTGGGTTTCAAAATGTTGCTTCAGCTTTGGGAAAGGTGGTTCAATTCTAGTGTAGTAATCTAAATGGTAAATGGAGGCATCCTCCCATTCCTGTTTAGAACTGGTAAGAGGTGTGTCATACTGTCATCAGAGGAAATGTTCTTTTATAATTCATTTCTAGAAGAAAAAGCTTTTACCCAGGTGTTGCAACTGGAGATAGCCTCTCGTGGTGACCCGTTTCCAAAACAATGAATGAATAGTTTCTAAACGATGAATGGTTAAAGAAATTGTAATAAAATTAAAAGAAAATATATAGATGGGAACAAAATTGGTAAAGAAAAGAAAATTATTTTTTAAAAAGCTTATGTGGATTTTTCTTGCCATCTAAGCACTGATGTAGCCACTAAAATTCTGCCACATCAACATTTTATTTAATATTTAAATATTAGACATGCCAACAATGCAAACTGTTTGACACGTAGACATTTTTCGTTAATAAGTTAACGGTAGGAACAAAATTGACTGCTATTAAAATGTAGGACTAATTGACCGTGACTTTAAAATGTAAGGACCAAAATAGTGTTTTCGCCTTTTGAATTTTGGGCAGAGAAAGATCTAAAGAAAGAGAGAGTTTTTTTGTTTTTTTTTTGGGTAGCTGAAAGGTAAAGAGAAAAGAGCAAAGAAAGGGCAGAAGGTTGGGGCTCGTTTGATATATGTGTTTAAACACATATTTTTAATTTTTAAACAACATTATACGTATTTTCACACATTTTTCCACCAACACATATTTCTAAAAAATACAAATAACATTACTAGAACAACATTACCAACGGCTCCTAGGTGTCATGTGGATTACTAACCTATCCTTATTAAGTGTCAATTTTCAATGTATTAGATTAAATAAACGGTTACTTCTCAAAAAAAAAAAAAAAAAAAGATTAAGTGTGCATTTGGAAAGCGCAAACGCACGTTTTGCGTTTTTAGTTTTTTTTTTTGAGTCGGATTGTTTGACTTTTTCGTGAATAGTGTGTGTGAATAGTGTACAATGTGCACTGTTTATAGACCCATAAATTTTACTTTTTAACAACTTTTTCATTAAAATAGGTCACACAATACTATTCACACATTTAAAAATTATTTTACTATAATATTTTTTAATTTTTAATTTTTAGTTTTCAATTATATCCAAATAGAGCCTAAATATACCATTCGAATTAAAACTATTGCCCACCGTGCAAAACCCTAGATATTTCACGTGTAGGCCTATTTCCTATGTGAAAGCTTGGAGCAATGCTTTGGGAGTTGGGGACTAATCAAGTATTTTTTTTTTTTTCTTTCCCTGCGATAGAAAGACAAAAATAGACGTGCAAAATGCAGTCTTACTTTTCATGAACAGTGCAGTCAGTTTCAAATTTTCAATCAAACAAACACTAGTATTTAAAAAAAAAAAAAAAAACAATTGCGCTTTGTCGATATTTCCAGCGTTTTCTCAGCCACGAAACACTGCAATTGAATGTGTTTGTTCTCCGCTCTCAGGTTTTATTAATTTTTTTCCTACCTTAAAACCTTTTGATTATACTCTGCGTTTTTCTTTTTATCTATTTTCATTTCCAGTTCAGTTTTCAAAATCTTACTCTTGAAGATTTGCTTTTTCAAAAAAAAAAAACTCTTATCTCTATCTGTTATTGGTTTTTTCTTTTTTTTTTGGAGAATCATATCTGTTATTGGTTTAGGATATAGATTTGAGGGTTTCTTTTTAATATTATTAACTTCAATGATTAGTATTAGTATTATACTTTGTTTTTTCTTCCATACTATGATATGTTGATTTTACGACATATATAAGTTGTAAATCACTTTTTTTTTTTTATTGGAAAAGGGTTTGTAAATCACTTTTTAAGTTTAGTACTAGGCATTAATTGACCCTGTTTTTTCTGATGCCTTAGGCCCTTCTATAACATCAAACTCTTCATCTTCAACTTCAACTTCAGTTCTTTGCCGTTTGGTGTCTTTGCTTTTGAAACCAAAAGATGCAGAACCCCACACCATCAATAGAGTTTTTGTTGAAAGAGACCAACCCCAATCTTGGAGGGGAAAAGGTCACTGGCTATGAGCTGGTTGAACAGATTGATTATCTCTATGTCCGGGTTGTCAAGGCCAAGGACTTGCCTGAAAAAGATGTCACAGGTACTGGTGACCTTTATTTGGAAGTTAAGATTGAATCCATCAAGACTCCCCATTTTGAGAACAATTGGAATCCAAAATGGAATCAGGTGTTCGCTATCTCGAAAGATCGACTTCTGTCTTCGAAACTTGAAGTTACTGTGAAGAATAAGGACATTGAGAATGCAAATAATGGTTTCATGGGTCGGGTTTGGTTTGACCTGAATGAGGTTCCCAGACGGGTTCCCCCTGATAATCCATTGGCGCCACAGTGGTATAGCTTGGAGAATGATAGGGGAAAAAAGGTTGAGGGAGAGTTGATGCTGGCTGTTTGGCTGGGCACTCAAGCTGATGAAGCATTTTCTGAAGCATGGTGTTCAGATGCGTTTGGAGTTAGTGGAACTGATGCTCTTGCCAATATTCGTTCCAGGGTGTACTTCTCTCCTAAGCTTTCCTATTTAAGGGTCAATGTAATTGAAGCTAAAGACTTGCAACCTAGTGATAAGCGTAGGTCCCCTGAAGCGTTTGTGAAGGCTCAACTCGGAAATCAGGTTTTTACTAGTAGAATTTCTCAGATCAGGACTGTTAATCCTTCTTGGAATGCGGATTTTATGTTTTTAGTAGCGGAACCATTTGAGGAGCCGTTGATTTTAAGTGATGAAGACAGGGTTGCACCTAACAAGGATGAACTTCTGGGGAGGTGTAAAATTTCCTTCCAGAATGTGGATTGGAGGTTGGATTATCCTAAAGTTATGAACAGCAGATGGTATACTCTTGATAAGAATGTCGTCATAGAAGGGGATCAGGTGGAGGAAACCAAGATCACCAGCAGGATTCATGCGAGGATCTGCCTAGAAGGCGGGTATCACGTTCTGGACGAATCAACCAACTATTGCAGCGACTTTAGACCTACAGCAGAAGAGTTGAGGAGGCCCAAGATTGGGGTACTCGAATTAGGGATTTTGGAGGCTAGGGAGCTTGCACCGATGAAGACAAAAGATGAGGAAGGAACGACAGATGCTTATTGTGTGGCAAAGTATGGTGAGAAGTGGGTGCGAACAAGGACCATTATAAGGAGCACTGAACCCAGGTGGAATGAGCAATATAGTTGGGAGGTGTTTGACCTTTGTACTGTTATTACAATTGGAATCTTTGATAACTGTCGGTATGGAGGAGATAAGTCTCGTCGGCTAAAAGACTCGAGAATTGGGAAGGTAAGGATTCCTCTTTCCACCCTTCAAACTAAACGTGTTTACACAAACTTGTATCCACTTTTAGTTCTACAATCCAGTGGGGTGAAAAAGATGGGTGAAATTCATTTGGCTGTGAGGTTCACTTGCTCCTCATTGCTTAGTATGATGCACACGTACTCACAGCCACTTCTTCCAAAAATGCACTATATTCATCCATTAACTGTTACTCAGCTTGATAGCTTGAAGCACCATGCAACTCAAATTATATCAATGAGGTTGAGCCTGCCTGAGCCACCGCTGAGGAAAGAGGTGGTGGAGTATATATTGGATGTGGACTCATCTATGTGGAGTATGAGGAAGAGCAAACTAAACTTTTCCAGGGTTATGGGCGTTTTGGGTGGGTTAATCGCCTTAGGAAAATGGTATGACGGGATTTGCAAATGGAAAAACCCCAACAAAACCATATTGATTCACATAATGTACATGATGCTAGTCATCTATCCAGAGCTCATCTTACCCACAATTTTCCTCTGCCTTCTCTTGATTGTGGCTTGGTATTATATAAAGAGGCCAAGGCATCCTCCTCACATAGACTTCTGCCTTTCTTATGCTGAATCTGTAAGTCCTGATGAACTTGATGAAGAATTTGATACATTTCCAACTTCCCGGTCTTACGACCTTGTAAGGATGAGATATGATCGTTTGAGAAGTATTGCTGTGAAGATTCAAATGGTGGTTGACGACGTGGCTAGTCAAGGGGAGAGGCTGCAATTTTTGTTGAGGTGGCAAGACCCAAGAGTGACAGTGCTATGTACGATAATCCATCTGGTGGCTGCCATTGTTTTTTATTTTACACCATTCAAAGTTGTGGCCCTTCTCACGGGATTCTATGTGTTGAGGCATCCTAGGTTTCGACGACATAGAGGGCTTCCCCCAATACTAATGAATTTTTTCAGGAGATTGCCTGCAAAAACGGACCTCATTTTGTGAGCAATGCCAGTATTATCTGCAATTGCTTTTGAAGAGAATGGCCCATGATTTAGTTCCCCCTCTTTCTTTCATGTTAAGCTAGTGGAGAGAAGATGCGAATGTAAAAAAAATGGCGCTTGTCTGATTTCGATGTTGGGCAGCTGATGTTGCGTTATGCTTTCAACGTTTTTATAATGTACTCTTTTAAAGTAACTTTAATGCATTGAGCTTTTCCTCATGCACTGTTTGTTCAATAAAACTACTCTGTTCCAGACCCTTCGGCATAATATATTTATTTTTCATCTCAATAATCAATATGATCTTGCAATTAATCTTTTGAGTTTTTTTTATTATTAATAATTCAATAGTTGGAACTTGGGAGAGGGAGTTATTAGAACCATTGATATCTTAGTTGGAAATATCTTCATTTTTTTTTTTTGATGACCGTGTTCTGATTTCATAGGTGAAAATGAGAGATGAGATCAGGTTCGGTGGAGAATGAGATAGTACGATAGAGATCAAGTAGATAGGAAGAGCTTTGGTTGCGACAAAGGGATAGTGTGGCCTACGGTGAAGGAAGGAAAAGAAAAAGAATTAAAGTATTTTATATTTTACTAAATAAACTAGTAATAGCATTTTTAATATTAAAAATTAGGAGAAAAAAGAGCAAGCCTAGGTGCTCTTTAGGGGATATTCCTAATAACAACCATGTCAAAATTGAAAGATGAAATTAACAACTGTTGCAAACTTAACACTGTTTGGATCAGTGGAAGGGAGAGAGAAAGGAAAGATAAGGAGAAAAAAAAAACTAGGTTCCTCTTGTTCGGCTGAGGAAGGAAAGAAAGAGGGAGATGCATGGAGTGAGTTTCTTTTGGGGCCCACAAATGCATCTTATGCTATAAAATTAAGACAATTACTATATTACCCTTATAAATTATCAAATATAATCTATATCTATATCTATATATTACTAAAAGTTGAAGCGTAGCGTTTAATGCTGTTGCTCTCACGTTGCGCCACATCAGCTGCCACGTCATTCTTTTTTTTCTTTTTTTTTTAAAATATAATTTTCCTACAATTTTAAAATGATTTTTACAATTTTCAGCCCTATAAATGCAGCTCACTACTTATTTATTTATTTCCACTACTTATTTACACTTCTCCAACCTTTCTTTCTTCCTTACCATTTCATCTCTCCACTACTTTTTCAATCTTTCTCCCTCCTTTACCTTTTCATCTCCCCACTACCCTTTACATTAATATCATTCTTCCTCTTTCCCTTCATATTCCTTTATTTTTGTCTCTTCTTATTCACACATTCTTACTATAAATTTGTCACTATCTCTTCTATTATATGCATAGTTTTCCCTCACAAAAAAAAGGTTCCATCTCTCTCTCTCTCTCTCTCTCAATTTTTTGGTGGATTTTTTTATTTTTCTTGCATCTCTACTTTAGGTTGATAATTTTTTATATTCTTTGAAACTCTATTTTGGGTTAATGCGATTTAGTTTAGTTTTTTAAATTGTTGTTGTTGTTGTTTTTTTTTTTTTTTTTTATTTATTTATTTTAATTCTCTTTGAATGTTAAATACTATCCTATTGCGTTCTAAAGAATTAAATATAGCATATAAAAATATAATATTATTCTATTACATAGCATGATTTGGATAATTTGGTATTTATTCTGTTACATAGCATGATTTTTTATAGTGCTCAATTTAGATGTTAAACTATGAGACTTTACTAATTTTTGTTTATTTTCTAATCCTTTGTGGTGGACAAAGTACTCTTAATAGTTGTACTAGAAGTACTTTATAATGCCATTTATTTAAAGAAAAGCAAAGGTTAGCCAAACAAAAATAATCGGATAGGTGACAAATTTTAACTTTTGCAATTTTATTTTAATTATTATTATTTTAAAGCTGAAGCGTAGCGTTTAATGCTGCTGCTCTCACGTTGCGCCACATCAGCTGCCACGTCATTCTTTTTTTTCTTTTCTTTTTTAAAATATAATTTTCCTACAATTTTAAAATGATTTTTACAATTTTCAGCCCTATAAATGCAGCCCACTACTTATTTATTTACTTCCACTACTTATTTACACTTCTCCAACCTTTCTTTCTCCCTTACCATTTCATCTCCCCACTACTTCTTTAATCTTTCTCCCTCCTTTACCTTTTCATCTCCCCACTACCCTTTACATTAATATCATTCTTCCTCTTTCCCTTCATCTTCCTTTATTTTTGTCTCTTCTTATTCACACATTCTTACTATAAATTTGTCACTATCTCTTCTATTATATGCATAGTTTTCCCTCACAAAAAAAAAGGTTCCATCTCTCTCTCTCTCTCTCTCTCTCAATTTTTTGATGGATTTTTTTTATTTTTCTTGCATCTCTACTTTAGGTTGATAATTTTTTATATTCTTTGAAACTCTATTTTGGGTTAATGCGATTTAGTTTAGTTTTTTAAATTGTTGTTGTTGTTGTTTTTTTTTTTTTTTTTAATTCTCTTTGAATGTTAAATGTTATCCTATTGCGTTCTAAAGAATTAAATATAACATATAAAAATATAATATTATTCTATTACATAGCATGATTTGGATAATTTGGTATTTATTCTGTTACATAGCATGATTTTTTATAGTGCTCAATTTAGATGTTAAACTATGAGACTTTACTAATTTTTGTTTATTTTCTAATCCTTTGTGGTGGACAAAGTACTCTTAATAGTTGCACTAGAAGTACTTTATAATGCCATTTATTTAAAGAAAAGCAAAAGTTAGCCAAACAAAAATAATCGGATAGGTGACAAATTTTAACTTTTGCAATTTTATTTTAATTATTATTATTTTATAACAATGCATGTATAGAAATTTAATTATTAGATTTTGCTAATAATTGTTTATTTGATAATATATTTTGAGCGGCCGAAATTATAATTTCTACAAAGAAAATAACCTTAATAGATTATCAAAAACAAAATTTTATCATAATATTGGTTTAATTAATCATTGTTAAGTTTTATTAATTTTTTTAGTTTATGTTTTTTTGGTGTTTTGGATTGATCCTATATTACATTTATGATTGTTCTTATAATAAATAAAAATATAATTACGAAATACATTACTCATTATCTATATATATATACATATATATTATCTATATATATATATATATAAAACCGAAACCTTTGAAACTCCCACAATTTTCCACGTCATCACTATTTTCTTTTTCTTTTTTATTTTAGATCTTATATCTTATATATTTATTATTTTTCTTCAACGTATAATTATCCTATCAAGTGTTACAATAGTTTAGTTTAAGTAAAACTCTATTAAATATATGTTTCAAGAGCATGAAATTCTACTTTAACTAAAATTCTATAACAAAAATTCTATAAGGACTCACGTTTACAATTTTTCACACCTATAATTACACGGCTTCTGCAAGAGTAATTTAGATCACATAAACAAATTGAAACACGCCTTTCCTCCCTTGGTTCCTTATTTAATCCGAATTCATTATTCACCACCACACACTGAAATTTTTAGACAGAAAAATCTAAAACCCACAAACCCAAATCCTTAAACAAAGTTTGTTAGAGAGAATTTCTCAAAAACCAAAAGGCTCTCGCTGTTACTTCTTCATCTACTGTAATTTCTAAAGGTAGTTTCTTTTCATAGTTTGAATGGAATTGTTGTTTTTTTTAAGGATGTTTGGTTGTTCTAATGATGATTGTTTGGCTTTTTAGATAAACTCAATAAATTTGTTTATAGTCTTTTCTATTGTCGATGCATTTATTCTTTATTTAGTATGTTTTCAAGTTTTAATATTTGATGAATTTTCTATGTTTTTGTTTTGCAATTCGTATTGTTCTACAATGTATTGTTATGTGGTAATCAACATGGTTGTATGTTTGACTTCTAGCCAAATACAATAACACACTCCCACTGTCCACTACTTCTTTTCTTAGTCTCTTCATATGCCGTATGTCCTCTTCCTCTTTGCTCACATTGGTAAGGTATTGCATTGATTTGGTTCTTGGAGTGCCTTCAAAACTTGGGTTTTGGATTTATTTTGTCAAAAAGGTATGTAAGTTTTTTTATCAGGTTTAATGTTAACAGAATTAAAGAACTCACAATCGGGAAAAAAAAGAAAAGTGATTGTATTAGATTTTTTTTTTTTTTTTTTGTGTGTATGTTTGAAGTCATCACCATAGAATAGCGAAAATGTTGTGAGCCATGCCGATATGTGTTATGTGGAACCAATAATATGAAAGAAAAAGAATTTTCTAAACCTTTATTTTGAATAAAATTACTTATTTTCATTCAATTTCAACCGTTTTCAAGTCATACCTTTTTTAAGCCAAGTTAAGCAAAATAAATATTTTTAATTTTTGCTCCAAAAAAATAATAACTATTTTTAATTTTTATTTACTTACCCCGTGCATCGCATGGGTTAGCGACTAGTATTACTAAAAGTTGAAGCGTAGCGTTTAATGCTGCTGCTCTCACGTTGCGCCACATCAGCTGCCACGTCATTCTTTTTTTTCTTTTCTTTTTTAAAATATAATTTTCCTACAATTTTAAAATGATTTTTACAATTTTCAGCCCTATAAATGCAGCCCACTACTTATTTATTTACTTCCACTACTTATTTACACTTCTCCAACCTTTCTCTCTCCCTTACCATTTCATCTCCCCACTACTTCAATCTTTCTCCCTCCTTTACCTTTTCATCTCCCCACTACCCTCTACATTAATATCATTCTTCTTCTTTCCCTTCACCTTCCTTTATTTTTGTCTCTTCTTATTCACACATTCTTACTATAAATTTGTCACTATCTCTTCTATTCTATGCATAGTTTTCTCTCACAAAAAAAAGGTTCCCTCTCTCTCCCTCTCTCTCTCTCTCTCTCTCTCTCTCTCTCTCTCCCTCAATTTTTTGGTGGATTTTTTTATTTTTCTTGCATCCCTACTTTAGGTTGATAATTTTTTATATTCTTTAAAACTCTATTTTGGGTTAATGCGATTTAGTTTAGTTTTTTAAATTGTGATTTAGTTTAGTTTTTTAAATTGTTTTTTTTATTTTATTTATTTTTTATTCTTTTTGAATGTTAAATGTTATCCTATTGCGTTCTAAAGAATTAAATATAGCATATAAAAATATAATATTATTCTATTACATAGCATGATTTGGATAATTTGGTATTTATTCTGTTACATAGCATGATTTTTTATAGTGCTCAATTTAGATGTTAAACTATGAGACTTTACTAATTTTTGTTTATTTTTTAATCCTTTGTGGTGGACAAAGTACTCTTAATAATTGTACTAGAAGTACTTTATAATGCCATTTATTTAAAGAAAAACAAAGGTTAGCCAAACGAAAGAAAAGCAAAGGTTAGCCAAACAAAAATAATCGGATAGGTGACAAATTTTAACTTTTGCAATTTTATTTTAATTATTATTATTTTATAACAATGCATGTATAGAAATTTAATTCTTAGATTTTACTAATAATTGTTTATTTGATAATATGTTTTCAGCGGCCGAAATTATAATTTCTACAAAGAAAATAACCTTAATAGATTATCAAAAAAAAAAATTATCCTAATATTGGTTCAATTAATCATTGTTAAGTTTTATTAATTTTTTTTAGTTTATGTTTTTTTGGTGTTTTGGATTGATCCTATATTACATTTATGATTGTTCTTATAATAAATAAATTGTAAATTTTTTTTTTAATAAAACCACCATAAAAATAATTATCACGCGCAACGCGCGGGTTCGCGGCTAGTAATATTTAAAGAGAGATGCTACGTCTACAATATTTCTACAACATTTTTACAGCAAATCACAGGTGATTAGTTGTTATTGGTTCAAATTTGAAATTAACACTAAGATTACTTTTTTGCCCCAACAATAACAATCAGTAACAATCTGCCACTTAGGATTTGTTGTAAAAATGTTGTAGACATATTATTTGTCATATTCAAATGCTGAAACATAGTATTTATTGTTACTATTCTCCTGTTGAACCACATCAGAGTAGCATTTCAATTTACAACGGTCTATTTCGGTCCAATTCGGTTTATTTTTGTTCATTTTGGTCCAATTTAGTTCATTCAATCCAGTTCAGTATAGTTTGGGCCATTCAATCTATTTCAGTCCAGTTTGGTCCATTCAATCCATGTTGTCTACTTTGGTCCGCTCGGTCCATTTTAGTCTATTCAATCCACTTCAGTGATGCATTGTGAGCATAAGTTTGTGTAGAAAGAGAAATTGCTTCATTGACAATTATGTCACATTCTCAGCATAATGTTGTTGGTTCTTCATTTGATCAACTTTGGTGATGCATTGTGAGGAGAGATTTGCGAAGAAAGAAGAACTGCTTTGTTGACAATTATATCACATTTTTAGCATAATGTTGTTAAGTTCTTGACGAAATTACATTACCTTATGTTTTTAAAGTCTTTGTATTTTTTCCCCATATATATATATATATATATGATGGTTTTACATATATCTGCTTTCTCTTTAGGCCATTCAAGACGTATAGAAGATAAACCGTTACATTATTTACAAAATAAAATAAACTTACAAAATTTAAAACACTTTCAAATTACAAAAATAGATAGCATAATTTAAAAAATCTAGTATATTGTATCAACTATACTTTGTTAGAAAATAATCACATTATTTTAAGAAATGTTTAGGAAAATAATCACGTACAAGGGCTTTGTGTGTTAAATGTATTGCAACTATTTTCTCTACTGGGTCATTTGGTAGTGATACACCAAAGAGAGATTTTTCCACCCAGCACTCGGATTTTCCTCTTTGTAAACACTTTGGTGTGTTATGGGTGTTTTGAATATTTGTTCTATTTTATGTTAATCCATGCATGCTAATGTTATTTGGCTAATCACTTAAACAATTGGGCTTTAAATTGCTCAATTAGTTTATATTAACATTGGCCGTTTAAAATTGGGGTCAAAATTACTTGAGTTTATGCAATCAAACTCTTTCATATTATTTGTCAATTACCACGATTTTTTTTTTCTTGTGAGGATTGTGTATCCATGGTAACTTCATTATTATTGTTATTATTATTATATTTTTTCAAAGAAATGAGGGAGTTTTTCAAGTATTTGACTATTCTCTTGAGTGTGTTTTGAGAAATCCAATAACAGAGTCAAGAATTTTTTCTAAGGAGGCCAAGCTTTGAGGAATGTGTCTCACAATTCTCGAACCATTGACAAATTGCTCAGAGGATCTTGATCGATCAACTAGCTGTGGAGAATACATAAATTTATTTTCTCGAGTTGTTATGAAACTAAGTATTGAACTTGAAAGAAACACAAGACATGCATTTTTGTTCACGGATTGGCAATCAAAACATTA
The DNA here is from genome assembly GCA_019022515.1 of Quercus aquifolioides. NCBI lineage: Eukaryota > Viridiplantae > Streptophyta > Magnoliopsida > Fagales > Fagaceae > Quercus > Quercus aquifolioides. Next base: position 31,698,035 of record CM032335.1, on the reverse strand, counting down.
TGAAACTTGTAGTGTTGATCCACTAAAAAATTTAGTTTGTTAAAAAACTTATTTCGTTTACTATATTTTAAAATGAAGCCCCTTCAAAACTAACTTATTGTTTAAGATTTTATTTCTACTAACACAAAGCATTGGTACATGATGACTATGACACCATTGTGCAGTGCCATGGGCGAACAACATAGATTAGAAATCCTTCGTACCAAAAGAGCTGGCAACAGAAAAAATATTACACATTAATTCAATACTAATAAAGATTAAGTGGGAGTCGAGGCTCCACTACTGCTATCAGTGGAAATTTCCGAGGTGTTGCCAATCCATAAACTTCATCCATGCCTAAATCTTCAACTTTCATATTGTCTGGTAATTTCCAGTTAAATCCATGTAACAAATTAGCCAAACTAGAGCTAATCATCTTTAGTCCAAGGCTGTAGCCAGGGCACATTCTCCTCCCAGAACCAAATGGCAATAGCTCAAAATTTTGTCCCTTCACATCAATATCCTTTCCTAAGAATCTCTCTGGGCAAAACTCTTCAGGTGCATCCCATATTGAAGGATTTCTCCCCATACTCCATGTGTTTATGAAAATTCTAGTACCTTTGCGGATTTCATAACCAGCTATATTGCAATCTTCAAGTGCTAAATGTGGTGCAAGCAATACAGCCACAGGGTGCTTTCTCATTGTCTCTTTCATAATTGCATTAATATAAGGAAGTTGTGGAATGTCTCTCTCTTCCACCCATCTGTCTCTCCCAATTACTCTATCAAGCTCCTCAGTGGCCTTTTTGATGAGGTGTGGTTGCTTTAAGAGTTCAGACATTGCCCATTCCACAGTTGTTGCTGAGGTATCTGTGCCTCCAGCTATTAGGTCCTGAATTTGATGCACAAAATTAAAAGATTGTGAATTGATGGTAATGACTAGGGGCAACTAAAACTTGAAACTTGAAAGCTAAGGCCAAACTGTTTTGAATCTCTTTTAAGTGTAACCTATACACACAAACATGAGAGAGAGAGGTTGTAGAAAATAAGATGTAGACATCTTATGACTTAATTAAAACCAAGTATCTTAGGTAAGATCTGTTTCACTGGAACCTTGTTGTGGATTGCCTGAATTGCGCCAATTATATAATATGTGTGTGCTTGCATGGTCGAAACATAGATAGAAGACATATTTAGAAAGCTTTATTTCACATGCCTTTCCAAAAAGAAAAAAGAAAAGTTCGATCAAGACAAAAATAAGAAGACCCCCCCCTAAAAAAAAGACAAAAATAAGAATATTAAACTAGAAAGGTGGTTGTATTACCTGAGTAAACCCTTTTACGCTCTCATAGGTGAGCTTAACATCAAGATTAGAATCATCAGCCATCTGCAATAGTAAATCCACCATGTCCTTGGGCACAAAATCCTTCTCTCCTTCCCTCCTTGCCTTGTGTTCATCAAACACATGGTCATGGAATCGATCGAGCTTTTTCTTTAAAGCCTTCATTCGCTTAACGTACCCTTGCAAGTCCAAGAAATCGATCCATGGTATCCAATCTCCTATATTTAACACCCCATTCAGCAAGAACAACTCATCTAATATTTCTTGGAACTCTTCTAGTGTAACTATTGAAGTCTCATCTTTGGACTCACTAAAATACTTCTTGCCTAATACAATTCTGCTTATAATACTTAGAGTAAGACGCGAAAGATGGTCTTTTAGCATAATTGGCTTCCCTGACATGCTGCAAAGGCGTGACATAAAAACACGTCTTTCTTCAACACGAATGTACTCATAGGACTCGAGTCGTTTTGAGCTAAAGAGCTCGGAGAGGTAAATCTTACGCCCTTGGCGCCAATATGGTCCATAAGGTGCCCATGTGATATTGAGATAGTTATAAGTAGTATGCTTGCCAGCAGCAGTTTGGGGTCTAGAGGCAAAGACATGGTCATGTGTCTTTAGGAATTGTTTTGCCACTTCTGCTGATGAGGCAACCACAACAGGAAAGGATCCAAACTTGAGTTGCATAATAGGTCCATATTTTTGAGACAATTTGTGAAGGGATCGGTGAGGAAGTGGACCAATAAGGTCTAGATTTCCTATGATAGGCCAAGGTGTAGGACCTGGTGGAGATTTTCGCTTGTGATATTGAAAATGGGATTTTTTAGAGAATAATAAGAGTAGAGCAGCTAGCAATGCCATTGCTAAAACAACCAACCAAGAAGAAAACTCCATTGCTGGGATTTTTGTGGCTGCACCGATATGTGAGTTTGGTTCGGTTGGGGGGTTTATATATTTAGCATAATTTAATACTCACTAGTTAACCGTCCTTGTTACACACTGCTGCAGATGGACTACATCACCATGTTCACTATATTTTTATATAAGCATGTAACATGTGAATGTTGGGCGACAATGTGTAGGGCTCGCCCTAAGCTTGACCAATTAGAAGGAACAAGTTGGGCCTCACTCAATTGTACTGAACTCCATGTGTGCTTTAAACGTGATACTACTTTATTAAATATCCACTTTAAAAATGTTCGAAATCTATGTTAGTTTGAGATTTCATGATGATACACGATTTTAGATATAAATATATCCACTTTAAAAATGCTCGAATCTAGATTGAGATTCACCACATGAAATGTGCCGAGTTAAAAATAAAAATTATACAAAATGGCAATTATTGAAATCATGGAGAAGAAAATACAAAGACTTTACTGTGGGCCTAATGGTCCAGCGTCGGTGATGACTTTACAAGATCGATGGTACATCGCACATGTAGGCCTATCTCCAATATGAAAACTTGGACTAATAAAGTTTTTGTCGATGAGAGAAAGAAAAAGACAGACATGTGCAAAATGCAATCTTACTTTTCATGAACCTTGAAACCCCTTTCAAATTTTCAATCAAAAAAAATTAAACACTAGTATTTTTTTTTTATAAAAAAAATCAAATTCTGCTTTTTCGATATTTCCATCGTTTTCTAAGCGGAGAAACACTGCATCATGTGCTTGTTTTAACCAAACACCCACAAAAAACATTATCTCTCTACTTTTTCTTTCATTTTTTTTTTCATCCTTCTTATTTCGTCTCAAACCAAACATACTCTAAGGGATGGGATTTGCAGCGGAAGCTTTTTCAAAATAAATTTGACTTTCAAAAGAGAAATATTTTGTCAAGTACTTTGGGTTAAATCTCACCACACTAAAATTAAATACACAAATGAGTTATCAATAAAATAGAAGCTTCTATCGATGCATAATATATTACACTCATTTTGCTACACACACCACTCATTGTTTCTCTCTTGCTATTTCCCATACACTTGCGGAATATTACTCTTTGTAGAAACAAAACTTATTGAATTATCACACACTGCTTGCTATATTAGATACAATACTTTTATTGGATATAGGATGTCTTTTACATTCTGCAGCGGTTTGTTATTGGGTAATTCGGGAGTATACTCCCTTCCAAACTACCAAATAAATTTCCTTTCGCAGCAAGTACTATATAGAACCTACAAAAGACGCCATAAAACAAAGCATCAAATGTTTCCACCTAATGCTTTGTTTGGCAATAAATGAGGGAAGAGAAGACAAAAAAAAAAAAAAGAATAATAGAAAGGAAATGAGAAGGAAAATAAAAGGAAATAAATCTCTTGTGTACATTTGGAAATGAGGAGAGGAGGGGAAAAGAGAAGAGAAGAATGAATTTTTCTTTCATTTGTTTGGATTGTAATAAAAAAGGATATGGAAAGAAAATGTGTATTTTTTTTACTTTTATGCTCATATAAATGTGAAAGATGCATAAAAATTATGAATAAACTAGCCGCGAACACGCGCGTTGTGCGTGATAATTATTTTTATGGTGGTTTTATTAATTTTTTTTTTTAACAATTTAAACTAATTTAATATTGAGTAATGTATTTTGTAATTATATTTTTATTTATTATATGAACAATCATAAATGTAATATAGGAACAATCCAAAACACCAAAAAAATGTAAACTAAAAAAAATTAATAAAACTTAACAATGATTAATTGAACCAATATTAGGATAAAACTTTGTTTTTGATAATCTACTAAGGCTATTTTCTTTGTAGAAATTATAATTTCGGCCACCCAAAACATATTATCAAATAAACAATTATTAGCAAAATCTAAGAATTAAATTTCTATACATGCATTGTTATAAAATAATAATAATTAAAATAAAATTGTAAAAGTTAAAATTTGTCACCTATCCGATTATTTTCATTTGGCTAACATTTGCTTTTCTTTAAATGAATGGCATTATAGAGTACTTCTAATACAACAATTAAGAGTACTTTGTCTACCGCAAAGGATTAGAAAATAAACAAAAATTAGTAAAGTCTCATAGTTTAAATTCTAAATTGAGCACTATAAAAAATCATGCTATGTAACAGAATAGATACCAAATTATCCAAATCATGCTATGTAATAGAATAATATTATATTTTTATATGCTATATTTAGTTCTTTAGAACGCAATAGGATAATATTTAACAATAAAAGAGAATAAAAAATAAATAAAAAAACAACAACAACAACAATTTAAAAAACAAATCGTATTAACCCAAAATAGAGTTTTAAAGAATATAAAAAATTATCAACCTAAAGTAGGGATGCAAGAAAAATAATAAAATCCACCAAAAAATTTAGAGAGAGAGAGAACCTTTTTTTTTTTTTTTTTGGTGAGGGAAAACAATGCATAGAATAGAAGAGATAGTGATAAATTTATACTAAGAGGGTGTGAATAAGAAGAAACAAAAATAAAGGAAGATGAAGGAAAAGAGGAAGAATAATATTAATGTAGAGGGTAGTGGGGAGATAAAAAGGTAAGGGAGGGAGAAAGATTGAAGAAGTAGTGGGGAGATGAAATGGTAAGGGAGAGAGAAATGTTGGAAAAGTGTAAATATTAAAAAAATAAATGTTAAAAACAATTATAGGAAAATTGGAAAGAAAAAAAAAAACCTAAAGCTTGAAAGGCTTCAACGTTTTTTTTTTTTTTTTTTCCCCCTTCTTCTTTAAGTTGAAAAGGCTCACACAAAACCCTAAAGCTGAACTGAAAATGCTTTGGGTTGGGCTTGATAGTGAAACTAAATAAATAAGAAGTGGGCTGGATTAATTATACAGATTTATTATAGGGTGATAGTAGAAGTAAATAAATAAGTAGTGGGCTAGATTTATTATAGGGTGATAGTGGAAGTAAATAAATAAGTAGTGAGTTGCATTTATAGGGTTGAAAATTGTAAAAACCATTTTAAAATTGTAGGACAAATTATATTAAAAAAAAATGACATGGTAACTGATGTGGCGCAACGTAAGAGCAGCAACATTAAACGCTACGCTTCAGCTTTTAGTAGGATTCAGATCCTCTAGATTTTCTAGGGTACTCTACCAAATAGATTTCCTTAAATCTTAACCATTCTTTAATGATTTAATGATCAATATTCTGCCATGTTAGCATTCCACTAACAATAATCTTAATTGTTTTGTTTGCAACATTATTTTACTATTTTAAGAATATTGTTAGTGGAATGCTGACATGGCAGAATCTTGACCATTAAATAATTAAAGAGCGGTTAAGATTTAAAGAAATCTACTGGTAGAGTACCCTAGGAAATCTAGAGGATCTGAATCCCTTTTAGTAATATATAGATATAGACTAGTCGCATAGTCACGCGATGCGTTGAAAAATGTAATATAATTATTTTATAAGAATATAATGTAATATTTGTATGTTAAATAGTGCATGTATTATTTAAAAGTATTTTTTATTTTTATAAATCTATATATATATAATAATATATGAAGCTGAGAGAAAATCCAATTAGATTTCAATTGGATTCTCAATTTTGCGTCACTTGTCCTAACCAAAACTCAAAAAAAAAAAAAATCTAATTAGATTATAAATTTAACTCCAATTTTGTGTCATGTATCTTATCTAAATTTTCTAATTTTTTTGCCCAAATAAATGATACATTAACATTTAACATAGAAGCCAAGAAAACTACAATGATAATGCTCATTGGCCTAAGCAAGAACATCTTACCTGTACACTTTTATGGAGATTATAAATTGGACGCCAATTTTGTGTCATGTATCTTATCTAAATTTTCTAATTTTTGTGCTCAAATAAATGATGCATTAATATTTAACACGGAAGCCAAGAAAACCAAAATGATAATACTTATTGGCCTAAGCAAGAACATCTCACCTGAACACTTTTATGGGCGATCTCAATAGAGTCTGGAGCTCTTCTAATCCCACAACCAGAACCAATGAGTCCAACGAGAAAGACTATAAAAGTAAAACATCATCTCCTCCTAATTCCATATTGTCATCCCATATCTCCTCCTCTCTCAACCTCTACCAACTAGATCCACAGACTGCCCTCTCCTCCTCCTTATGGATTTCTTAGAGCAAGAACGGGTTCAAACACAATGTTCAATCCCACTCTTCCTTGCTTCACACTCTCATACATTAGCGCTTCATTGGCGCCTCCAAGAAGATTACAAGCTCAATGATCAGTTCTTATTTTTTAATAGTTTTTAGTGTGTCTAGATTAAGATTTTGTTAATTTGTTAAAAGTGGACAAAAATATAATCATATATATTATATTAAGTTGAAGTTCAATTTTAGAATTCAAATCAAATCAAATTAATTTCTAATTGTAGTTTAATTTTGTGCTATGTGTCCAATTTGATTTTTAAATGTTGGTGTTAAGTTACCTCCATTCATAATGCTCAATGTGGAAACTGAATCTACCAAGAAAAACATTTTATCATCACAATTGTTAATATTTCCGTGCGTGAGCACGGACTACATGCTAGTTTTATGTAATGGAACATACAATGTATTTTGTACTCAACGGTGATATATATAACGTAATTTAATAAAAATATTTAAATTAAATAATTATAATATTGTTTTATATAAATGAGAAAAATATTATTAATTTTTTAAAAAATATATACCATAATCGACTGACTAATTTGAACATATCCAAGAATATTTGAAAAAATTTGTAAACCCTCATTCCATGGAACACATAAAACATTAAATTTAAATTATTATATAAGTTTAGAATTGTAGAATTTGTTTCCTTTCCAAATATAGGTATAATGCATATGTTATTAAAATTTGAATTTTAAGGTATTCTTGTGAATATTTATCATTTTTATTGCCTTTTTATGGCCAATATCTCTAATTTTTAATGCCTTTTTTTTTTTTTTTTTTTTTTAGCCTAAAACTAAAGAGCTTGGCCTAAATAGAATAAAATTTCATACTTTTACCCAAAATCTAAGAAAAAAAATGAATTTTTGAGTCAAAAACTGAAAAGTCAATCTACAAAAAGAATCAAATATTTAAGGCCCAATTAGTCCAAAATGGAACGAGTAGACCTAAATGCACCGAATGGGTAGAAGTGGACTGAATTAGACCAAATCGACCGAAGTTGACTTACATGGACTAAAGTAAACCATATAAGACCTAATTAGACTGAATGAACCGAAGTAGACTGAAATTGACCAAAATGGATCAAAGTAGACTGACGAGCTACTTTTAAATATTATATAAATTACTTTGATGATAATTCTAACAATGATATTTTAATTACTTTCAAAGTGCCATATAGCTACCATAGTGGCTCAATTACGTGAAATTGACATGAAATTTTTTTTTTTTTTTTTTTTGATGGGAGAAATTTATTTTTTAATATAAAAAAAAATAGAACGAGATTTTTCACTTTCTGAATAATTCTCTATTAACATGTCTGGGCCGTCTGGCCAATAAGAAAATTATGGGAAAAATATAAGGATATAAAAAGGAAAAAATAGAGTAATCATATTACAAGCTTTTGAAACTCTACAAACTAAATTGAAAAATTAGGCAAATTTAACGACTGAATTAGATCATTTTACATACAAACTTTAAGGATTACTACTTTAGAAATTCTTTAGAAAAAATTGGAAAATGGGCCGAGCCTTCTAGACAAAATTTTCTGTTTGCTCAAGAATAAAATAAAAGTTTTATATAAAAAAATCAGACCTATTACATTTTTTTTATTATTTAATTATAGATGTGATAGGATTTAAACCTATATGGGCCAATTTTTTTTTGCATGCAAGATATCTTATTCAATATGACAAGAAATATTACAAATTCAATTAACTAGAACCAACCACTACTATTTTTTTTTCCTCAAAAAAAAAAAAAAAAAAAAAAGAACCAACCACTACTAGAGCTCTTAGTTATTACTCTCCTCTTTTGGAAATCACCTGCTAATCTCTCTTTATGCCTTTGTGATGCAATGTCATTCCCAAGAGAGGAAGGTACTTCAAGTTCTTGAACAGTTTATACGCTTAGTGTAATAGGTTTTACAACTTTTAAAAAACTTTCACTTCTTACTTTCTTTTCTTTTTTTATAAGTGGTGTTCATTGTAATCTATACATGCGTGCAACCTTGAGAGATGCAATTAAAAGCTGCATAGATCACCTTTAATACATAGATACCATTCAATGCTTTTAAAAAGGGACGCACAATGGTTTGATGATCAACTTCTGCTTTGATTGTTTTGTTCATTATGGCATCAAAAAGGAATTTGGATACAACAAGCTATTCTTTAGAACTTCTGAGTGTGTTTGGTTTCAAATGCAGGTCCATGTTGTACATATGGGAGACAAACCAAGGGAAGCATCTGCGCCTTACAACATGCATTGCTCTATGTTAGAAAGAATTCTTGGAAGGTCGCAAATAATTGAATTATTAAATAGTGATGAATTCATGATATTTTGTTTACAGAGTTTTTTTTTTTCAATAGTAATGTAATTTTTTTCTGTGGAGCCGTTCAGGTCATCATTCACAGGCTTGTTGAGACTGTGTTAATTCCAACTCATGAAGGATAAGTTTAGAAATCTCTTTATTGGTTTTGGAATCCTACATTGGTTAAAATAATAATAAGGAACAATAATTTCTATTAAGATTGTGAGTCTCATATTGATAAGCCAAAAAAAAAAGCTAAAGAGGTGTGGTAGTCCCATGAACATAGTGGTGGTGTATCTGTTATTCGGTGTGTGAGAATTAGAAAGCTCCTTTCTAGTGTGTTTGTATGAGAACACCTTACGTTTGTGAGAGTTTATGAGTGATTGTAATGAATTTACATTTTGGTTGCAATTTTGAGTTTCATGATGTTTGCCTTCTATCTTTTCGTGTGATTTTCCCAACATAGCTTCACAGTTACGGAATCACTCATTTACAGTTACGGAAGGAGTTTTAATGGATTTGCAGCTAAACTATCGGATGAAGAAGTTGTGACCTTTTCAGGTGACATCTTCATGCGTGTATTTAGCACCGATAATATGATTGTTTTCTTTTGCTAGTTTGCATGAACTAAATTGATTTTTCAACTGCAGAGATGGAAGAAGTAGTCCCAATTATACCTAACACCATGTTTGAACTTCACACAACAAGATCATGGGACTTTTTGGGATTTAATCAATCCCATGTTTGAAGTTCTCAAGTAGGAGATGCAATTATTGGAATTATAGATTCAGGTGGAAATGTGAAACTCTAATATACTTAATATTTTTAGGCTCCATTTTAAACCATCTTCAGGTAAATTACTGGACTTTTGTTGTTCTGCAGGAATCTAGCCAGAATCAGAAAGCTTTAGTGATAAAGGATTTGGTCCTCCACCTGCAAAATGGAAACGAACTTGCCAAACTAACCAAAACTTTACCTGCAACAAGTGAGATATCTTCATGATCATTTGACCTTCTTAATCTTCATACTTGATAATTAATAGCTCATGAAATAGCTAAAACATTTGCAGCAAAATCATTGGAGCTCAGTACTACAATAGCCTAGATTTATATTCTCCTCAAGACATCAAATCTCCAAGAGATTCACAGGGACATGGTACTCATGTTGCTTCAATTGCAGCAGGTAGAAAGGTAAAAGGAGCAAATTACTTTGGCTTAGCTGAGGGGCTAGCAAGGGGTGGAGTCCCTGAAGCAAGAATCGCTGTGTACAAATCTTGTTGGTTAGGTGCCGGATGCTATGCTGCAGATATCCTTGCTGCTTTTGACGATGCGATTGCTGATGGGGTCGATCTCATATCAGTTTCTATTGGAAAACCAACTGTACTCCAATACTGGGAAGATCCAGCAGCAATAGGATCTTTCCATGCAATGAAACATGGGATATTGACCTCAGCTTCTTCTGGAAATTATGGACCAGAACGAGCAGTTATCCAAAATTACTGTCACTAACTGTGGCAGCTAGCAGCATTGACAGGAAATTTATGTCCCACTTGGTTCTTGGAAACGGACAGATATTTATGGTAAGGGATTATTCAATATACGACACTTTGACCTTTTACATGCATGGTCCTAACCTTTAGCTAACAAGATACTCATTTCTTGTTTTTTATTCTGAATCAATATATCATAAGGGATCTGTTGTAAATGCTTTTGAGCTCAATGGTACCCCGTTTCCTTTGATATGGGGTGGAGATGCTACAAACTTTTCTGGCAATTACATTTCCCTAACTTCAAAGTACTGTATTCCTGGGGCATTGGACATGAACAAAGTAAAGGGGAAAATTGTTCTTTGTGAAGACCGCTCAGATGGTTCTGGTGTTATCATGGCAAACGGGGCGGGTGTCATAATGCCTAGTCGACCTTTTGATAATTTTGCACTTCCTTTCCCTCTGCCTACCACAATCATCAGCACCGAAGACATTTCTAAAGTATTGGAGTGCATAAGATCCTCCAAGTAATTAATTCACCATCAAATCTATTGTTATACATATATAACTTTACACACAATAGCTTATAAATTTACTCTCATATTTTTCACATTTGAAAAATGATAATAATGTTTTTTTCTTTAGAAACAAACACACACACACAAGGGAGAGGGAAAAAAATGATAGTAATGTTGATTATGAGAGATTACCTCCTCAGGAATCCAGAAGCTACTATTATGGTAAGTGAGGAAATACAAGATTTCACAGCTCCCTATGCTGCCTCTTTTTCATCTAGAGGTCCCAACCCAATCACTCCTGACATTCTCAAGGTAAACAAATTAACTAAATTTAATATTTGTCACTTCTTTTTACCTTAGGAAATTTGAAAATATTATTTTCTGAATTGAGCACTTGGATTTAAAATTTTCAGCCTGACCTCACTGCACCGGGAGTTAATATCCTTGCTGCTTGGTCTCCCCTTGCACCCGCTTCAGTTTACAAAGAGGACACCTGGAGTACCAAGTACTATATAGACTCTGGAACATCAATGGCTTGCCCACATGCTAGTGGAGTTGCAGCTTATGTGAAAGCTGATGAAGCGTAAGTTTGTCAGTCAAGGTGGTCAGATGGAAACAACCTTCAACCAGTATGAACGTGCTCTCAAAGGTGGTCACCGGTGTGGTGCCTGCCACAAGGTCTCCGATGACAAAGTCAATATAAGAAATTCTTTGAGCAAAGTGCAGTATATCAGAATAAAAGAAATTGCTATGTGTTTGTATCTGTGTACCTTCTACTTGGCGTTGAGGGAGCTTTATATATGCTTTCATAGCTTCTAGCCGTTGGAGTAGTTATGGAGGTCTTAATGCTCCTCTTGGTAACGTTTTGTGTCTTATAATGTGGTTTCAATATCCCCCAACGGATCATATAGTTAGTTTTGTAACCGTTCCATGTTTAATTGGCTGCATTAAATGGCCTGGCTGTCTTCGTTAGTAGCGTGGATAATTACTTCGTCTGGCCTGAGGGTGTCTTCATCTATATTGATGGGATCGTCCATGTGAGACGGGCTCGTTAGTCCCGTCAGATGCCCCCCGATTCTGTGTTCGTCGTGTCATGACGATCATAGAATGTGAAGGGTTACAGGTTGCAAATGACTCTTGGGGTTTTGCTCCGTATTAAGTGCGGAGTGGCGGCGCTCCACAGATCGTGGCATACGTGGCACGTGCTGACTGGTGGAGTTAATGCTCCAACTAGTGGGACTATTGGGTTTCCCGCCGGTCTTTCCGTTTTTCAAGCCTTTGCTTTTAAACTCTTCCCCTCCTCATTTTTTCTTTTCACTTTTCGAAAATCTTCAATCATTACTTCTTCTCTGTTGACCTTCTTCTGCTATCCTTCTTCGAATTGGTGTGCTGTTTGGCAGTGCTTCCTCGGTCCGCCATTGTTCAAGGTATGTTCTCTTTCTTTTCTCGCTTTTCCTTTCTTCGTTTTGCTGTGGTAGTGTTTCTGATTTCCTTCTTTTCCTTTCCTTTTTCTTTCTATTTGCTTTCGATTTCCCTGGGGTTTAGTTATATTGTTCTTCCCTGTGCTTCTTTTTGGGTTTTCATGATTAGTAACTCTGGGGTTAGAGTTGCTTGCCCCTCGATTTCTTTTCTTTTTGCACGTTTAGGGGGGTCTTTAAGCACTTTTCCAGGTCTTGAAAGCTTTGTTTTTTAGGGTAGTGGTCTGAGTGTGGTATTGACTGAATTGTTGCCTCTGATACGGCAATCAATTGACTGGTTTGAAGGTCAGGAGAGAGGGAAAAAGATGATGTCTGAAGTTAGGTCTAGCGATCTCGAGACTGGGTTATCGTCTAGCGGCGATCCAGTGGAGAGGGATACCGCCGTCTCTAGTCCTCGGGTGGTTAGGGCTTTTCATGCTCTTGAGGAGGTTTGTGGGCTGGACGCTGAAACGGTGAGTAGATTCAAGGATAGGTTTCAATTTCCGGAGAGGGTTCGCGTTCGTCGGCCTAGTGACGAGGATAGAGCTTGTCACTTTTTTCCCAGTGAGGTGTGCTTCTACGAGGCTGCCTTCACTTGTGGACTTAGATTTCCTATCCATCCTTTCCTGATGGAGCTTTTAAATCATTTTGGGATTGCTCCTGGGCAGTTAATGCCCAATTCGTGGAGGATAGTGGTCAACTGTATGGAGATATGGTTGGCTGCTAACGGGGATATGATCAAGGTAGGTGAGCTCGTCTACTTATATCGTTTGAAAGAATCCAAAGAATATGGATACTACGAGTTGGTACCTTGGGAGAGGAGGACCAGGATTGTTAGAGGGTTACCTTCGTCCTTCAGGTATTGGAAATCAAGATTTTTCTTTGTGTCCGGGGATGATTTTGAGACCCCCTCCAACCAGAACTGGGGTGACATTCCAAGGTTGCTTCGTCGGTGGGGAACCCCGACTTTAGGTGTGTCAACATTTCTTTTTGTTGCTTTAGTTCTGCTGCAGTCGTTGTTATCGTCACTAACCTCTTAATCCTTTATCTTTCGCAGTAAAGAGACGACCTAGACTTAAGGGCAGGTATAAGGCACGGGTTGAGTAGGCAATCGAGTACGGCAAGACAATTGAGAGCTAGGATGACTTGGTAGATCCGCGGACTCTTGCCTTCTACCATCTTGGTCCTGACCCGTCTTCCTTCATCTTGCGCAATGTTGAGATTGAAGGAAAAAAGAGTAAGTGTTGAACTCGTCGGAACTATTTTTTACGACGAGTTCATCCTATACCTGGCAAAAATGTTGACCAAATTTAACAAAGATCTTTACGCGAAGATGAGATCAAAGAAAGATGAGCCCCTGTCGAATTTGGGAAATAAGACAGTGCGCGTCACTGGAAAGGAAGGCCCTGCTACTCCAACTCCCTCCGTCCATCCGATTGTTTCTGTGGGTGAGACGACGAGGACGGCTTCTCCTACGACATCCGTGGAAGAAATAGATGGTACTCCTCCAAAAGGCCGCGGTTGTCTGAAAAGGAGAAGGAGAAAACTAACTCTCATTCGTCTACCCTTTGGAATGACGAGAAGATGGTCGTGGACCGGGCCCACGAGGTAGTGACGTCTGTGGACTTGGGGGCTTTGTCTAACGTCCCTTTCAGTGAGGTTGCGGCTCGTCATGTTCATAAGCTCGTCCAGGTATATTGTCTTGGATATCTCTCCCTTTTTTCTTTTTTTTTTTCTTTTTTTTTTTTTTTTTACTGACGTCTTTAACCTTCTTTTCAGGTGTTAGGGGAAAGTCTGCATCTTACTTCTGAGTATTTTACTCAGGAGGCTAAGGTGGCGTCCCTGACGTCTAGGATGGAAGTTTTGGAGGCGGAGAACTCGACGCTGAAGAAGGACCTTATTGCCTCCATGGGTGAGGCCAATACTTTGAAAGAGCAGGTTAAGAAACTGAACGACGACCTCAGGGTTGAGCGCCAATTAACTACGGAGAAGGACGAGCAGCTTCTTAGAGCCAAGGAGAGTCTTAAGACCATAGCTGCCAGGTCCGTTGAAACCTTTCAAACCACTGACGAGTACAACACTGTGCTCCTCAGTTGGTATTTTAAGGGTTTCGAGCTCCTGAGGAGATACCTTGTGAAGCACCCTTCTGGAGTGGATATGGAGAGGCTGGACCTGGAGGAGATGGATTAGGAGATGGCTGCAGACGAGGCTGCTCAATCTTCTGCTACTGAGCCTGACGCCCCTGTGGATGCTCTTGCTGACAATGGTGCTGCCCAGACCTAATACTTAACAAAAATTTCTTTCTTTTTGGATGCCTTTTATGTTTTGGGCAGTTATGTAAATCTAATTTCTGAACAATTTTACTTTCTATCTATTTTGGGAACAATATTTTTGGCCCAATGTTTATGGGCTTTTAGTTTGTAAAAATAATGGTGATTTGCCCGTCCGTTTCAGGCTTTAATTTAATTTAACTTACTTCTCTGCACTTACTTGCATTCGTGATTGCACGTTCTTTAGTTTGAGATATGCTGGTGACGTAATTGCCCACGTTGTGCGCTTGACGAACCTTTGACTCTGTTAGCACCTCTTCATCTATTGTTTCGTTAATCTCTCATAACTAGTACCTCGGCAGTACTTTATGTTTGTTTAGGAGTCTTTTAGTCGTCAGTAACTTACATCCGTCTAGGCGGAATCTTGTTACTTAGCCATTTTTGGCTTTTTGTGACTTACACCCTTTTTAGGGATCTTTTCATCGTCAGTAACTTACATCCATCAAGGCGGAATCTTGTTACTTAGCCATTTTTGGCTTTTTGTGACTTACACCCTTTTTAAGGATCTTTTCATCGTCAGTAACTTACATTCGTCAAGGCGGAATCTTGTTACTTAGCCATTTTTGGCTTTTTGTGACTTACACCTTTTTTAGGGATCTTTTCATCGTCAGTAACTTACATCCGTCAAGGCGGAATCTTGTTACTTAGCCATTTTTGGCTTTTTGTGACTTACACCCTTTTTAGGGATCTTTTCATCGTCAGTAACTTACATCCGTCAAGGCAGAATCTTGTTACTTAGCCATTTTTGGCTTTTCGTGACTTACGCCCTTTTTAGGGATCTTGTCATCGTCAGTAACTTACAATTGAATAGACCTGCTCGCAGAGAAACATTAGCTGAATAACTTCTTTATTGATTTCAATAATGAATATATTTAACTGTTACGTCTATTGATGGTATTTCTTCAAGTGTTCAATGTTCCATGGCCTCGAGAGTCTTTGTCCGTCCAGGGTTTTCAGGTGGTAGCTTCCCTGTCTGGAGTAATGGACGACTCGGTATGGTCCTTCCCGTGTGGGGCTGAGTTTTCCTTGAGTAGGATTTCTGGTCGCCGGGGTTACTTTGCGCAGGACGAGGTCGCCTATGTTGAGTCGCCTGAGTTTCACCCTTTTGTTATAATAGTCCGTCATTTTTTTCTAGTAGTCCGTCATTCTGCTGCAGGCTTTGTCTCTTACTTCATCTAGACAGTCCAGGTTGAATCGTAGACGATCATTATTAGCTTCCTCGCTGAACATTTCTCATCTGGTGCTGGTTACTCCTACCTCGATCAGGATCACTGCTTCAGTCCTGTAGGTGAGTCTGAAGGGGGTCTCTCCTGTCGAGGTTCTCGCTGTGGTTCTGTAAGCCCACAAGACATTTGGCAATTCTTCTGGCCAAGCCCTCTTTGCATCGTCCAGCTTGGTTTTTATGATCTTGAGTAGCGTACGATTCGTCACCTCCGTCTGTCCATTCGCCTGTGGATGTCCTGGTGATGAGAACTGGTTCTTGATGCCCAAGCCCGAACAGAAGTCTTTGAAGCATTGGCTGTCAAACTGTCGTCCGTTATCTGATATGATCGTCCTCAGAATCCTGAACCTGCAAACTATATTCTTCCACACGAAGCTCCGGATCCTCACTTCAGTAATGGTCGCCAGTGGCTCTGCTTCAACCCATTTCGTAAAGTAGTCAATAGCAACTAGTAAGAATTTTACCTGACCCTTACCTAGGGGCAGTGGGCCGACGATGTCGATTCCCCATTGTGCAAATGGCCACGGGGAAGTTATCGTCGTTAGTTTCTCTGCTGGAAGTCGTTGGACACTCCCGAATCGTTGACACTTGTCACATTTCTTGATGAACTCTGATGTGTCCACCTGTATAGTAGGCCAAAAATAACCCGTTCGGACAATCTTGCTCACTAGGGATCTAGGGCCAGCCTGGTCCCCACAAACTCCCTCATGAATCTCCTCCAAGATGTACTTAGCCTCTTCTTCGCTGACACACTTCAAGTAAGGCATGGAGAAGCCTCTCTTGTATAGGGTGTCATTAAGGATCATGAATCTGACTGCCCTCTTCCTGATCTTCCTGGCCTCATCTGCATTCGGAGGGAGGCGTCCATCCTTGAGGAAGGATATGATGGGCGTCATCCAGCTCTCTGTGCTCTGGATCGCAAATGTTGGGACTTCTTCAATGCTAGGGTTTTTCTGGATTTCCATCATCAAGCCCACGCTCGTCTTCCCTTCTTCTGACGATGCTATCTTTGAGACTTCGTCTGCCACCATATTCTGGCTTCTGGGTATCTGTACAAATTCCACTTCATCGAACTCCCGAGTTAGATGTTTTGTCAGCCTGAGGTACTTCTGCATTCTCTCTTCCTTTGCTTCGTACTCTCCCTTGATTTGCCCAATTACCAGTTTTGAATCATTTTGGACTAATAGGTTTTTAGCCCCCAACACCTTTCCGAGTCTCAAACCCGTTAGGATTCCTTCGTACTCGGCCTCATTGTTGGTGGCCAGAAATTTCAGCTGAACTCCGTACTTTAGCACTTCTCCATCTGGGGTGATTATGACGACCCCTACTCCTCTCCTTTTTTGGGCTGACGAACCGTCTATCTGTATCGTCCATTTTTCGGCCTCGTTGGTGAGATCATCCTCGTCCGAGGAAGTGAACTCTGCGATGAAGTCTGCCAAGGCTTGTGCCTTAATGGCTGTCCTAGGATGGTACTCGATGTCAAACTGGCTGAGTTCAATTGCCCACTGGACCACTCTTCCAGCTGCTTCAGGTTTGCACATGGACTTTTTGATAGGTTGGTCCGTCATTACCAGGATTGGGTTTGCTTGAAAGTACTGTCTCAGTTTTCGTGAGGCAACTATTAACGCAAATGCAATCTTCTCAATCTTTAGGTACTTGGACTCAGCCCCCTGGAAAGCTTGGCTGATGTAGTAAACTGGGAGCTGTTTCTTGTCTTCTTCTCGAATCAGAGCTGCACTTACGGCGGTACTCGATACCGCCAAGTATAGATATAGGTTTTCCCCTTCTTTGGAAGGACTCAAGAGAGGTGGGTTGCTCAGGTAACGCTTGAGTTCCTGAAACGCTACTTCACACTCGTCTGTCCAGACGAATGCCTTTTTCAAGGTCTTGAAGAGAGGGAGGCATTTGTCTGTTGCTCTAGAGACGAACCTATTAAGAGCTGCAATTCTTCCTGTGACCTTTTGGACTTCCTTGACGGTCCTAGGTGATGCCATGTTGATTATGGCTTGCACCTTCTCCAGGTTTGCTTCTATTCCTCTTTGGGACACCATGAATCCTAAGAATTTGCCTGAAGCTACACCGAAGACACACTTACTAGGATTCAACTTCATCTGGTATTGTTTGAGGGTGGCGAACGTCTCCTTCAAGTCGTCTAGATGTGCGAGTTCCTCCTTGCTCTTGACGAGCATATCATCCACGTATACTTCCATATTCCTGCCGATTTGTTTGCTGAACATTAGATTCACTAACCTCTGGTAAGTGGCTCCTGCATTCTTTAATCCAAAAGGCATTACCTTATAACAATAGAGTCCCTGGCTTGTGATGAAGGCAGTCTTTTCTTGATCTTCCTCAACCATCTTTATCTGGTTGTATCCCGAAAAAGCATCCATGAATGTCAGCAACTTATGTCCGGCAGTGGAATCTACAAGCTGGTCTATTCTCGGTAGAGGAAAACTGTCCTTCGGGCATGCTTTGTTTAGGTCCGTGAAGTCCACACACATTCTCCACTTCTCATTCGCTTTCTTCACTAGGACGACGTTTGCAAGCCAATCAGGATAGTACATTTCTTGAATGAATTCTGCCTTCAACAGTTTATTTACCTCGTCTGTGACAGCCTAGGCTCGTTCTGGAGCAAAGACCCTTCTTTTCTTCTTGACAGACTTCTTCTCTGGGTCCACGTCCAGCTTGTGATGGATGACTTCCGGGGATATACCAGGCATGTCCTCATGGCTCCAGGCGAAGATATCTTGGTTCTCTTTTAGGAACTGGATTAGCCTTGATTTCATCTTAGGGCTTAGCGTCGTCCCTATCCTCATCGTCTTGGTGGCCTCTTCTTCGTCCAGTTTCACTGTTTCCAAGGCTTCCATTTTGTCTTCTTTCTCTTCAATCATCCAAGTGTGATTCTCTTTTGCAGCCAAGACGGCCTGGTAGCATTCCCTGGCCAAGACCTGATCGCCTTTCACTTCTCCGACCCCGCTGTCCGTTGGGAACTTCACCTTCAGGCAATAGGTGGACGTGGCTGCCCTCCATTTGTTGAGTATGGGTCTTCCAATAATCACATTGTAAGACGAGGGAAAATCTACCACCAAAAAGTCTATCTGACGAGTTAACTGCTTCGGGTAAGTCCCCACTATTACTGTCAACGCCACCATGTCCTTGGGATATACTCTGTCTCCGCTGAAACTGACGAGAGGGGAGTCAAATGGGCGCAGTCTCTTTGGATCTAACTTAAGCTGCTGAAATGCTGGGAGGTAGACGATATCTGCTGAACTATCGTTGTCTACGAGGATTCTTTTGGTGTTGAACCCTTCTATAGTCAACATTATGACCAATGGATCATTGTGAGGCTGCTTCACTCCTCTGGCATCTGCTTCATTGAAAGACATATCATGATACGTCCGTCGTTGCTTGGACGGAGGTATCATGTAGACGCTGTTCACTTGCCTTTGATAGGCTTTCCTGAGGGATTTGAATGACCCACCCAGGGACGGCCCTCCTGTTATTGTATTAATTTCACCAATAATATCCTGGGAGGGTTGGGAGGTGTTACCTTCATCTCTGGATGAGGATTCCCTTTGATTTTTGTTTCCGTCCCTGAATTTGCTAGACTCTCCTTTCTTCACATACCTTTGTAACTTTCCTTTCCGTATCAACTCTTCTATTTGCTCCTTAAGGTCCCGACAGTCTTCGGTGTAGTGACCATGATCCTTATGGAACCAGAAGTACTTGTTCTTGTCACGGACGTTTGGAGATGAATGCAATGGCCTTGGCCATTTGAGGAAATGTTCATCCTTAATCTGTGTTAAAATTTTATCAACAGGCATTATCAGAGGAGTAAATTTTACTGGTCGAGAGCTTTTATCGTCCTTCCTTCTGTTACCGTCATTGGTCCGACGATCTGGGCGCTCCCTTTTCTGTCCCGTACGTTCGTCCTCCTTCCTTCCTCTGTCTCCTGGCTTCTCTGTATCTTTTATGGCTGCTAGTGCGTCTTCAGCATTCATGTACTTCTGTGCTTTTAGGAGCATTTCTGCCATCGTTTTAGGAGGATTCTTCGCGAGCGAAGCCACAAGATCTCTAAACTTTAATCCTGCTTTGAAAGTCGTCAGCTGTACCTTATCATCAGCTTCGTCCACCTCTAGGGTCTCCCGAGTGAAGCGCTTAACGTACGACCTCAGGGTTTCTTTTTCTCCCTGCCTGATGGTAAGCAAGTAATCTGCTGGCCTCTTGGGACGCTGCCCCCCAATGAAGTGACGTAAGAAGGCGTTGCTCAACTGGTCAAAGTTGTCAATGGATGACATCGGCAGCTTGGTGAACCATTCCCTTGCAGCTCCTTTAAAGGTGGTAGGAAAGGAACAGCACAATATCTCGTCAGGGGGCTACTGAAGCCCTAGAGTCGTTTTGAAGGTGTTGAGGTGATCTTGTGGATCCTTGAGCCCATCAAATGGCTCCAGTTGTGGCAGCTGAAAGTTCGACGATACTGGGCATCCTAAGACCGCTGCTGTGAAAGGCGAGTCTGTTGCCCTTACCAATCTACCCACGCTCTGGTCTGTCTTCTCCCTGATGGCATTTTTCAACTCGTCCATCTCGTTCCTCATCTCTTGAAGAAGATCTGAATTTTGTTCTACTGGAGTAGTAGGCGCTTGATGGTCACTCCTTCTGTGGCTATTTCCCTTGTCCTCCACATTGTTTTTGGATCGATTCTCCTCCTGTTGAAGCCATAGTTTCATTTCCTGATTTTGCCTGGTGAGTTCTTCGACAGTAGCTGCGAGAGCCTGAACTTGCTAAGCTAAGGCTGCAGAATCTAGATTGGACTCCATCTGAAAGTAACAGTTGATCGGAAACTACTTTTTCGAGTCTGAACACGAAAATGCCGCCCCCACAGACGACGTCAAACTGATGAAGTGTAAGTTCATCAGTCAAGGTGGTCAGATGGAAACAACCTTCAACCAGTATGAACGTGCTCTCAAAGGTGGTCACCGGTGTGGTACCTGCCACAAGGTCTCCGATGACAAAGTCAATATAAGAAATTCTTTGAGCAAAGTGCAGTACATCAGAATAAAAGAAATTGCTATGTGTTTGTATCTATGTACCTTCTACTTGGCATTGAGGGAGCTTTATATATGCTTTCATAGCTTCTAGCCGTTGGAGTAGTTATGGAGGTCTTAATGCTCCTCTTGGTAACGTTTTGTGTCTTATAATGTGGTTTCAATATCCCCCAACGGATCATATAGTTGGTTTTGTAACCGTTCCATGTTTAATTGGCTGCATTGAATGGTCTGGTTGTCTTCGTCAGTAGCATGGATAATTACTTCGTCTGGCCTGAGGGTGTCTTCATCTATATCGATGGGATCGTCCATGTGAGACGGGCTCGTCAGTCCCGTCAAAAGCCACTCACCCAAGTTGGTCTCCTGCAGCAATCAAATCCGCACTCATTACCACAGGTGAAGAGAAGGACTGCCAATTTAGCCAGCCCAAATGCTGCTTAGTTTGCATCTCACCTGACAACAATAAGACTTCATACTTTAATCAACTTTCAACAAATAATTAGATAAGCTTTCAATAAAATGCTGTATTCAAATGCACCTACTACTCTTTTACTTAACATAATGTTTTTTAAATGCAGCATATGTCATGGACCCAACAAAGCATGAAGATGTAAGAGAATTTGCTTATGGATCTGGCCTCCTCAACCCAACGAAGGCTGTAGATCCTGGGCTGGTCTTTGACACATCTGTCTCATATTACCTTGATTTTCTATGCAAGCAAGGCTACAACACGTCAACATTAAGACTAGTCACTGGTGAACAGAGTGTTTGTAAAAGCACCAAAGCTGGCAGGGGATGGGATCTTAATTATCCCTCCTTGTCCCTAGCCATAGAAGATGGCCAAAAGATCAGTGGCATTTTCACTAGGACAGTTACAAATGCTGGCTCACCAAACTCAACCTACCATGCTAAAATAGATAAACCTGATTCTCTCAACATCACAGTGGAACCATCTGTTCTTTCATTCTCTGCTGTTGGAGACAAGAAAACATTCATTGTGAATTTTAAAGGAAAACACATAACTCAGGTGCCAATTGTATCAGGTTCAATTAGTTGGATCGATGGTGTGCACATGGTAAGAACCCCGCTTGTAGTTTACACAGTTCTACCATCAGCATTTGCTAACAATCCCTCCCATCAAATAACGAATTCAGCGCCAAAAAAAATTTCTGTGAATTCCAATGTGGTTTAGAGGGAGATTGAGGCTATATTTCCTAGATGTGGAATTGGTATAATAATGCTACTAGTGTTAACCCGCGCTATGTGCGGGATATCCTATAACAAGACATTCAATTGCTATGATTCTACATGAGACATTCATTATGCTATATTTTCAGTGACATTGTTATTGTATTTCACTTCAATATATTTATCATGTTTTAATAAATTTATAGAAATATTGTTTTGCCAATAACACTTGATGCATGCACAGAATATGTCAAATAATGCATGTGACAAAATATAAATTAGGTTCTCTAAGTACATATTGCTATCTGTTTATAAGTCATTGAAAGGCTTTAAGAAAAATATCACTAAACTGATTTTATACCTTTCAACCAACTCTTCTAAGCTAAAACAATTTTGAATACATGTCAAACATAACATGTACCAAACAAAATCATCAGTCATAGCATATCAAATATGCCATTGCATGCAATGCAATCCTAAATCTAATATTGATCCTAAAAAATTTCTAATTCACTTTCAGTCCAATCCGTTCAGTGTATATTTCATACCTTTCATATAATTTAGTCAAATCCATAACTAAACCCAAAATTATGAAACTAAGGTTTGCTTGTTGTTGTTATCGTTGTTGTATATTTAATCAAATCCGTTCAATGTCTATGGTAACTTTATCTCCAAAGAGAAACTTGAAAATCCTCAATCTTATGAGCCACTTCAAACACCCAACACTCAAGTAAATGATAAAATCAGTGTGCCAAATTCAACTCAATCACTTCCTTCTTTTTCGT
This sequence comes from Quercus aquifolioides, assembly GCA_019022515.1. Classification (NCBI taxonomy): domain Eukaryota; kingdom Viridiplantae; phylum Streptophyta; class Magnoliopsida; order Fagales; family Fagaceae; genus Quercus; species Quercus aquifolioides. The sequence continues at coordinate 31,675,230 of CM032335.1, read as the reverse complement.
TTTTCCAATATTTTGATCAGTTTATATATTTTCAGCATAAAAATATGGCAATCCATTGATTGGAGATCTTTTATTTATAAAGAAAAGCACAAACTAACAGAATAGTTATTTTCTTTTAGACAGAGCAAATAAAATTCTCATACCAAAAGAATATAAATTTAGGAATTCTATCAAACAACTTATTAGCAATAGTAGCAAATTCGGATGCAAGACTTTCAATTCATCATTTAGATATAGCTCAATCCTAGATCAATAATCAAATCAAATTATGGGAACCAATACCAATCATAGCATCATGGGGGCTGGGAATTCTGAAGGTTTAGAAAGTGATCTATGTAATGTTAGGCAGAAGAATGTAGCAGTGAGTCAGTGAGGGTGCTCATTTGGTTCTTAGCAACGTAAACAAAAGTGTGACGTTGGTGGGAAAGTTAAGAATATTGGGAATATTATAAAATTGATTCGCAACCCACCACTTCGTAAAAAAAAAATAACAAAAAAAAAAAAAAACAACAACAACACAACAACAACAATATGGGTGAGAGCTGGTTTGGGGTGAAAGGGTTTTCCCAACTCAATTGAACCTATTCAGGTTTGAGAAATTTTCTACTGAACCTAACTCATCATATGTACAAAAATCAACATGTACAAAAATCAACTCCAACACATGAGTGAGTCGAGTTGAGTTGGTAGATTGTACTTACATATTTCATACTGATAAAAAATTGGGGCTTTTCATCATTTATTTAATTATTTTTTTATAACAAATTATTATAATTGTCGTAATATACCTAAATTATTTGCAAAATTTCAAATTTATCTAAACTATTTCTCAAAATACCAAAATAAATCAAACTAAATAATTAAAATAAAGTAATAAAATAAATGTTATATGTATATGGTGGTTAGTATTGGTTTAAAAAAGCAACCAAAAAGAAAAAAAAAAAAAAAAAAAAAAAAAAAAACTTTCACCCCAAGCCCAACCCAACATGAGGCTCAAAATAAAATTCCGACCCACTAACTCATGAAAAATCAACTTAAGGCATCAATGGGAATCATAAAAGAGTTGTCAACGGGAAAATAATAATAATAATAAGTCTATTAATACAACTTTTTACAACATTTTTAATAAGAGAAAACATATGGTCAGGAGGTGGCGTAAAAGTGTTGATTTACGCCACCAATCAGTGTTTGCCACGTCACACATTTAAAGAAAAACCAATACAGTCTATCACACACAATTTTAACTTACTTAGACCGATACTCCGCACACACATATCAGAGAGCAAACCTGGAGAAACAGCACCAACGCCTAACCCATTCCACCTCCTGCTCTCATCTGACCACCGGAGCTCCACCCCGCCGCGGCGTCGAGAATGTCCAAATGCGGTTCAAGCAAAGCCAAAATGCCAGATCTGACTGCGACACTAAGCAGCAATAACACCCAAGTCGACGAAACGAGATTAAAACAACAACTTATACTTGGAAGAAAATCAACACGGATGCGCAACGCGTATTGATGACAAGGTATGAACTGTAAGAACCAATAACCAAACCCCAAACGCTTAAATAAAAAAAAGGAAAACCCAAATTCCCTTTTGAGAGACAGAGAGACAGAGACAATAAAAAAGGCATTGAAATCTTTGAGGTCAGCTTCAAAACAATTTCCTCCACCAAACACTCAAATAAACAAACTAAAAAGATTAAATTTTCCACTGGGAAAAAGAAATGCCAGTAAAATTCGGTACCGACTACTACTAAACTATAACTTTTTATTCAGGCAAAGGAAGCAAGCAAGCCAAGAAAGTGACTTTGCTGACTCTAAAGCAATATGTCATCAAACCCACATTCATGAAGCTCGGTTTTCTCCCAAAGAAAAAGCTACAAACTTTTTTTATATTAGGATTTTTAGTTGAGTGTACATTTTGTTTTAGAGTCAGCTCTAGAACGACGCCGCGGCGGGGTGGAGCTCCGGTGGTCAGATGAGAGCAGGAGGTGGAATGGGTTAGGCGTTGGTGCTGTTTCTCCAGGTTTGCTCTCTGATACATGTGTGCGGAGTATACGTCTAAGTAAGTTAAAATTGTGTGTGATAGAATGTATTGGTTTTTCTTTAAATGTGAGACGTGGCAAACACTGATTGGTGGCGTAAATCAACACTTTTACGCCACCTCCTGACCATATGTTTTCTCTTTTAATAATTGTTGATATGATATGTTGTGTACTTGTGTTGGTACATAATAAAAGTTTAATCAATTGCGCGTGTGATGAGGCTTTTTTTTTTTTTTAGTGGTCCTATTTTGTAGAAAAAAAAAACTTTTATTTTATTTTTTATATATATATAATTTTTATTTTGAAAATCTAATTTATAAGTGGATAAAACAATTTGAAAATTAACAAGATAGTGGTCCTATTTTTTAGGCAATGTTTTAGTGGGAGTTAGAGTTGCATTTTTACTGAATTGTCCTTTAGTTTTGTCTCTATTTAAACATAGAGGTATAAGAGCATTTTTGAACTAAAAAATGAGGAATCCAAACAGGAGAAGCCCCTTAAATAGTAGTATAGATAGATGAATCAACATAAAAGTAATATCGCACAAACACAACTTATCATCTTAGCAAGTTGTAAAAATAAAAAATAAATAAATAAAAAACTTAGCATTACTCATCAAATTAAATCTTACAAAGAAGAAAGAGAGAAGTAAAAAATTAATCCAATATAGCACTAGGGCCTAGGGGTGTCCACGGTCGATTAGAGTTGCTTTTGGGTTCAACTTGGCAACCGACCCGACGAGTCTTAAAAAATCCAACCTACTGCCAACTGCGGAAATATGGGTCAACCACCGATACCATGATTTGAGAGTTACAATGGTCGTCACTCGAAATCAAAATTGCTTTAAATTTGGTGGTGTCAGCATGTCACGGTAAAGATCTCAATATCTCTACCATATTTGGTGGAGTCTCGCCATATATGGCCAAGATATGATCAAAATATGGATTTCCTGAATGGATAGTGATCAATTTCATTTAACTCTAAAAATAATAATTTAACATCAAATCAAAGATTTCATTTTCAGTGTATCCTTTAATACAATCTCTCAACAAAATAACCCAAAAAAATTATATCAAAATCATTTATAAATGAATCACATAGCTTTAGCCACACAAAAAATTGTGGGTTCTAGTTAGCTCGACTAGTAAAATCTCTGATGGTTATATAAGAGATCTAAGGTTCAATCCCCGCCTACAGCAAAACTGATTGATGTCTTGATCTGATAATAAAGAGTTATTATCAAGAGCAGACGCCATAAGTTGAAACTCTCTCTTAAAAAAAAAAAGTAACAAAAAAAATTATATCAAAAATCATTTGTAAATGAATCACAGAGCTTTAGTAACATATGGAAAGGATAAAATGTTAGTAACTCTAAAAGATTTATGGTAGGTTAGCATTAGTTATAAAGAGTGTATTAACAAAACAAAATGAACATATAACTTACCCCACCCTTCCTTAAAAGTTACCATGGCTTTTAAGTGAAGTTATGGTGTGTCTTTGTGTTAGAACTCATTTCCCTCTCCCTTGTGTGTGTGTGTGTTTATTTCTCAAAAAAAAAAACAAAACAAAATGAACAATTATTTCTTCTAAAAAAAATGAACAATTATTACAAACATTTTGGAGTTTGGACATATTTGACCGATTGTAATAAACACGGTAACATAATAGTAATTCCAAAGGAATAATTATTTTATTTTTTGGTTGTACTTTTATTTTATAGCAGTGTAATCTTTATTCTTTAGCATATAATACACTTATATATATATATATATCCTAAAATCCCCTTACATATATATATATATATATATCCTAAAATCCCCTTACCTGTAAAAAAGAGGTATAACTTTCTCATTTTATTATAGTTTCTTCTTCATTATTTTTTTTTCCCTATAAAATCTTAGTCTTGTCATATACTATTTGTTTGTTTAGACCCCTAAAAACAGATTGTTTAACCTAATATATTAACCAAGTGATTACTTAGATTAATTATTTAGATTTATATCATATCATGCATAAAAGCGGAAAAATAAATAACACTACGATATGAAGACCCAGGAAAATTGATGAAATGAACCGTTTCAAGGTAAAAACTTGGAGATGATTTGACCTAACTATCCTCAAGGTAAAGTAAATTCACTATAAGATAATTGAAATTTTTACAATCAAATTTAACCATAAATCTATTGTTACCTCTTGTAATAACTTACTGACACGACCACGTGCAAGCTCCGAATCCACGGACTCCTTCTCTCCTTGGATTTACTACAACACAAGCACCCACGCTTGTGACTTTGAGATCCCACTCAAAGGTTTAGCAACAAAAACTCTCTAGTTTGTGACTCCAAGACCACCCTTGAAGGTTTAGATCATCAGCAGTTGTTAATCTTATTGCAGCCATTTCCGATCTACCAGATCTAATGATATGAGAATAATTTCCAGTAGTGACTTTGAAAGAGGAAGGGACAATACCTTTTAGATTTCACAAAAGCACCTCTAAAGTCTCTTCAAAACGTGTCTTAGGGTTTCCTTTATATACTACGTGAAATAGATCCGAAACCCTAATCACATAATGGGCCAATGGGCTGTTGGGTTTAATTAAAATTCTGCAGAATCTAATTTTCTGTGATTTTCAATCAGTTGGATCTAATTTTCGATCAGTCGGATTTCACAGAATTTGAATTCTTCTTTTTGCAGTTTGTATGTTCTTGTGTTCTAACTTATAACACATTGAGCATTGTCTAATCAAACCTATAGATCTAGGAATCTATATCTAGACAAGTTTGTGTTTACAATTTGCCAATTGTTCTAAACTTTTAGAACCTAACATATACTATAAGCCCGTTTGGATAGGCGTTTTCTTGGACAAAAATGCACGGTTTGATACAAAACGCAATATACACACTCATTTGGATTAGCTGTTTCAGCTAAATCACATTTACAAATCGCACAAATCCGCAGTTTCAAAGAAGCAGTATCTAATTGCATTTTCAATATCGAGCAAATAGAACGTTTTCACACCGCTATTTTTTTCATTCAAAAAACCAAAAATATCCCCAAATAGTTGGCTATATTATCCCTTTTTCTCTTTCTTTTCTCTTTCAATAGTCACTCTTCACCAATTTCCCTCAGTAACCTCTACTTCATTGAATTTCGGCCGATATATCAATTCCGAGCGGTACTAAAAAGAACATACCTTTTTTACGTTTTAAACGATTTTTGCTGAATGAAATGATCCTGTGGCAGCAGTCACCAACACGTCGTTGATTTCCTGAAGGAACCCACCTCCTCACAGCTAGTAGCTTCTCCTTTTTTTTTGCTTTTTCTTCTGCGTTTTTGTGTTCTCTACTTCTTCTCTTCTTCTTTTTCAGTCCTTTGCGTGTAGTCTGCCTTCATTGATTTGTATTGATTTATTGTTTAATAGTTAATACTTTAATTTGTTTTAGTTTTGTGAGCCCTTCACACGTGAGTCACTTGGGAAAGCTAAAAGTTTCAACCTTTAGTCATTTGTGTTGACTTCTAAGACACCCACTCCACGTGGCTAACCTATGTCTCGCCATTTTTAATTTTTTTTTCCTCTTTTAATTTTACTTTTACATTACTCTTGTTATAATCTAAAAAATAATTATTAATTTATTATTGTTATTATTAATTATTATTATTATTGAGTGATATCTGGGATTTGGGCTTAATAAGTTTGACATATTAGTTGAAATATGAACTTATAATTATAAAATTCTTAAAAATTTATATGGATTTTGATGAATAACCTACAATATATAAAAAATAGCTATAACCCGAAATGGCATACCGAAATAGACCGGTACCGAAATATTCCGTTCCAATTGACAAACCGAAATGGGTTTCGAAACAGTATTCAGAACATTGCAGGTAACCATATTCTTCTTTCATTATTCTTGAATTTTTACTATAGATTTGAGCTTTTGCATGGTGGGTTTAACAATTTACTTCAATAGAAATTTTGGGTTTGGTTTTTAGTTCTTGGCAATGGGTATCTTTGGGAAGGAACTTTTCTTTGTTCGGATAATGAGCTTATGTGATTAAGTTTTCACTTGTTTCTAGTTTCTAGTGTTTGTGAATTCCAAATGGCTTGATGTGCAATGGTGTATAACATCTGGATCCAAAGGAATAATAGGGTACATAATGGGGTAGTTTAAACAAAGGAGCAGTTGGTAAGAGATATTTGCAGATATGTAAAAGCTAGGATGGCTACAAAGAGACCTGTTTGTAATTCAATTCTTAATAGAATGTTGTGTAATAATTGGGGGTTATCTTGGTCCTAGAGGAGACGCAAAATGTTTTTTGTTGTCCTGTTATAATTTCTAGAAACTAGTTTGTAATTTGAGTTTGGTCTTTAGCGAAAGGACTTATTCTGATTACAGAAAAATTAAGATAGCCTTAACAATATAGTTAAGTCATTTTTTGGAATTTACACTCAAAACAACTATTTTTAAAACAGCTTATCCAAACGCTTAATTTGGCTTTAAAAATAGAAAACACGTATTTTCACATTTTTACCAAACGTTTATCTGTGGTTTTTAAAATGGAGTTTTCAAAACGCACATTTTAAAAACACTAGTTTTTGAAACGCACATTTTGAAATAGCTTATCCAAACAGGTGTTGACACCCCATTTTGCAACTTGCATTTAACCTCACATGGAGGGTAAAAGGGTAATTTTGCCTTGGGAATATGCATCTTGATTCTGGACATTAGATCCTTAATCTCATTTCACCAAAATGATCTTGATGTTGTAACGATCAAATCAACTGGTCATAAGCCCTAATCGAACCACCAAATTGAAAGTTATCATCAAATCAAATTTTAATATCTGAGATGCACTATCACAAATTGAGTCTGACTATATGTGATTATGAACAATTTATTTCAATTGGTTATAAGTGTAATCGATTTGAGATCAATGATGTGTCATAATTTGATTGGTTAAGACTACATTTTACGGTGAGGTTGCATACACCTAATTAATTAGATAGTTAAACATTAATTATTCAATGAGTAATTTGTGCAATTATCTTTTAATTAGAGTAAATTTGGAACCAATTAAGTCTGAAATGGGAGTGATTGGAGCCATTTAATGTTAATTGGAAGCTAATTTGGGACCTATTAATATTAATTGTGCTGAAACTATTTTCTAACAAATGACCTCTGCTCACCATTTCATCGATATCTCTCAGAATATTTTGAATCTGTGAATGAGGTTAATTTTCCCAGAAACTAGACATTCGGGATTAAGTCTGAAATGGGAGTGATTGGAGCCATTTAATGTTAATTGGAAGCTAATTTGGGACCTATTAATATTAATTGTGCTGAAACTATTTTCTAACAAATGACTTCTGCTCACCATTTCATCGATATCTCTCAGAATATTTTGAATCTGTGAATGAGGTTAATTTTCCCAGAAACTAGACATCCGGGGCTTCAATTTGAGCACAAGAACGAGACAATTCCGATTAGAATTGAGTCAGATATGATTTTTTAAAGTTGACTCTACAGGCTGTTACAGCAGTTACGGGAAAACCGAATTTTGGCTTGCTCCCCACTCCCACCAATCTCTTCATTTAATGTACCAGATTTTCCCCAAGACTAAAATGAGGTCTAGGTTCATGATTCTTTGTCAACCCTCATTAAATGGCCTTCCATTCATATTTCCTCCACTACTACTATATAAACTCTCTCTCTCCTTCATTCCAAAGCACACAAAAAACTCCCCCTCTCTTCTCCTCTTTTAAGTTCTAGTGAAGTAGAGTAGTCTTGTCATATCTTGATCTTCCTAAAACTCAAGATATTGAGTGAGACTAACTCTCCATCTCCTAGTTCTTCTTTTTTCCTCCACCCTTAGGACCTCCACCAACAGTCTCCTCCTCCACTATATGGATCTTGCATGAAAGTAGAATCTCTTTCCTTAACTAGTTTTTTATGTTGCTATGATGAGAATTTAAGATTAAAGCATGATAATAATTATTTAAATTCTCTTGAATATGTTTGAATGCTCTTAATTGTTCTTATATGTTCTTCACATGTTCTTGGTTGTTCATCACATGTTCATGCATAACACTAGTTTTAATCTTAAATCCACATCAAAAACATGAAAAAAGATGTTTGTTTAATAATTCTTTTAATCTAGGATATCACCATCCACACACATTCACTAGAATTTATTTTTCAATCCAAATGCAATGCTTAATAAATTGAATTAGGGTTTATCATATGCACGCACATTAAATTCAACATGCAAATTGATTGACATATTGGATGATATGATATGAATGTTGATCACCATAGTCTAGAAAACCGGTTTCACTGAGCAATGTGGGTGTCAACACCTTCCCACCTTGTAACATAGCCTCCGAACTTAGATCAAGGGTTAGTAGATCAAATGTTTATCCTTGTAATTTTCAATTTTTAGATTGTAACTAAGAAACAAAGCTATGTACTTTATTTTAGATTGTATCTAGGACCAAAGCCATGTAACTTTCCTATGATCAATGTAAATTCAATTGAAAATAAATAAAATGAGGAATTTTTTAATTTTGGTTTTCTTATTTATTCCAATAATTAAATAAGTGGCGACTCCATTGTAAAACCCTTAATCTAAAGGGGAAAATATAACTAGTCGAACCTCCATTTTGAGAGGCAATACACGACTCCACCCATTCACGTGGGTTTGGCCCAACATCATAAAAACGGGCCGAGAGCGCGGTCTCTCACAACAAGCCCTATATAATTAAAAAAAAAAATACTATATAATAGAAGTTATATAGAAGTTAGGTCCTAGAAGTCATAATTATATCAAGTGACTATTTTCTCTTTAATACAAGTGGCTACGTTATCATTAATTATTTTAAAGTTTAATTCAAATGAAACTCTATTATCAAACTATCAAGTGACTTATTAATTATTACGAAATTTAGTTTAGATAAAAATCTATTAACTAATTCAAAGAAATTTTTAAATTCTATTTCAAATAAAATTCTATTACCATAAAATAAAAATTTTAATTTTAATCATTTATCATAATTTTCTATTTTTAATACAATAAACTTAAGCACATTGTAAAATTAATTTGTTTTTGTCGTGTAACTTATTAATTATTAAGATAGTTAATTGATTATAGGTAATACTCTACTAAAAGTTCAAAAGATTTACTAATTATTAAGATAATTTTGTTAAAATTAGTAAATTATTTTCTTTCTTTTACTTAAAAAGTTGAATTATATAATCTTGCATGAAAATACTACTAGTATAAGACAGGGATTAGGGCGGAAAAAACATAACCTATTTCATAGGTAATGATAAGGGGAATTTTTAATTGAAAAAATAAAAGTTGATCTCCAAAGACCCGTCAGCTCTATTATGCATACTGAAGACAGTAAGCTGAAGGTAGTAAGCTGAAGGTAGTAAGCTGAAGATAGTAAGCTGAAGGTAGTAAGCTGAAGATAGTAAGCTGAAGGTAGTAAGCTGAAGGGGTAAGCTGAAGGCAGTAAGCTGAAGATAGTAAGCTGAAGGTAGTAAGCTGAAGGGTAAGCTGAAGGCAGTAAGCTGAAGGTAGTAAGCTGAAGATAGTAAGCTGAAGATAGTAAGCTGAAGGTAGTAAGCTGAAGGGGTAAGCTGAAGGCAGTAAGCTGAATATAGTAAGCGGAAGGTAGTAAGCTGAAGATAGTAAGCTGAAGGTAGTAAGCTGAAGGGTAAGCTGAAGATAGTAAACTGAAGGGTAAGCTGAAGGCAGTAAGCAAAGCTGACGACCCTAACGAGGTCGTAGGCGAAGCTGACAACCCTGACGAGGTCGTAGGCAAAGCTGACGACCCTAAAGCTGACGACCCTAACGAGGTCGTAGGCAAAGCTGACAACCCTAAAGCTGACGACCTTAACGAGGTCGTAGACAAAGCTGACGACCCTGACGAGGGAGTAGGCAAAGCTGACGACCCTAAAGCTGACGACCCTAACGAGGTAGTAGGCAAAGCTGACGGCTCTAAAGCTGACGACCCTAAAGCTGACGACCCTAACGAGGTCGTAGGCAAAGCTGACGACTCTGACGAGGCAGTAGGCGAAGCTGACGACCCTAACGAGGGAGTAGGCAAAGCTGACGGCTCTAAAGCTGACGGCTCCAATGTATTCTTGACTTGATCACCACGCATGAATGATAAAAAGATGACTTGCTTTCCACTTCAATATTAGAGTCCTATAAGGAAATGATTCCGCAATCTACGCTCATAAGGATTCCTATAAGGAAAAGACTTCTACTCCAAGGAAGAGAGGTCCACCCTCTACTACTATAAAAACCCCAATACCCTCACAAGCCAAGGTACGCATAATTGACCCTGCTCTAGCGCTTTAGAGTTGTGAGAAGTTCTAACTTGACCTTCGGAGGGTATTTGGCCGGTACCACACCGGTACTCCTCTTAAGGTCTTCAGCTTTGGTGTTGTGCAGGTGCTGTTTCGAGTGTGCGAGAACCGTGTGGCTCACTGGTGATTTTTTTCGGCATCATCAGGTAATAGTGATGATTTTCTGAATGAGGGTTACAATAAAGTATAAACTGGTCCTATGATATCAGTTTTTTTTTTTTCATTGTGAATTTTTATGGAAGTTTAAAAACCCAACATCACCAATCCACCATGGAACCGTGTACTACCAGCTCAAATCCTTTAAGAAACTCACCCACTTTGCATTTCTTATTTAATACTTCTGTATTTCTTCTTTTATTTTAGGCGAAAAGCACTTTTCAGTCCCTACATTTTCAGGCGATTTCCATTTTAGTCCCTACATTTTATTTTTACCGCTTTTAGTCCCTATCCTGAAAAACGCTTCTCGTTTTGGTCCCTGTCATTACATTAGAAACGAAGAAAGCTGACGTGACAAACGGCATGAATAAATAATACTAAATTAATATCCACGTGACCTAAATTAATAATAAAAAATGTTTTTTGGCATTAAAAAATGTCACGTCAGCATCTAAATTAAAAAAAATTAATTTATTAATTTTAACTAAATAAAAAAATTAAAAACAGAATTAAAAACTAAAAATCATATTAATTGAGATCTAAGTGTGTTTTGAACAAGAGCAACAAGAACACAAACTCAAATCTAAGAACACAAACCCAGAAATTTAAAAAAGAAAAAAAGAAAAAAAAGGGTATTTTTCACTATTTATCCACCTGACACTTCTTCTATTAACTAAAACTAGAACCGGATAATAAAAAAACTCTCCTTCCCCAAAAACTCATCTCCCAAAAACGTTAGTCCCCAAAAACCATCTCCCCTAACACTCTTGGAAAAACACTCATTAGCGTAAAAGAAAAACCCAAACTGAAAAACCCTTTTGAACCCATAGCTAACGCATCAATTTCTGGGTTTGGATCGTCAAATCTGTAGATCTCAGTCTCTCTATCCTTCCTCATTCTCAGATCGGAGCTTAGATTTTTTTTTTTTTTTTTTGGAGAACCAAACGGTCCTCACTCTCAGATCGGCATGGAGCTTAGATCAGTGTGGATTGTGAGATATCTCCATTGAGTGAAACAGAAAACAAATCAGTAAGTTGTGGTTTGGGTAAGTGATTGTTCTAATTTGGTATTTGTTGGGTGGTGGGTTTCTCGGTGGGTTTCTGGGTTGATCTGAGCGTGACCAGAGCTGGGTGTATGTTGTGATGTGTGCGTGGGTTTGGATAGGTGGAGATTGGTGGGTTTCTCGGTGGGTTTCTAGGTTGATCTGGGCGTGACTGAAGCTGGGTATGTGCTGTGATGTGTGCGTGGGATTGGATCGGCGGAGATCGGAGTGGGTTTGAACTAATGCTTTGATGGGTTCTTTTTTCTTTTTTTTTTTTAATTTATGGGTTTGTGTTCTTGGATTTGAGTTTGTGTTCTTGTTGTTCTTGTTCAAAACACACTTAGATCTCAGTTCATATGATTTTTAGTTTTTAATTTAGTTTTTAATTTTTTTTATTTAGGTAAAATTAATAAATTAATTTTTTTAATTTAGATGCTGACGTGGCATTTTTTAATGCCAAAAAATATTTTTTTACTATTAATTTAGGCCACGTAGATATTAATTTAGTATTATTTATTCCTGCCGTTTGTCACGTCAGCTTTCTCCGTTTCTAATGTAACGACAGGGACCAAGAAGAGAAGCGTTTTTCAGGATAGGGACTAAAAGAGGTAAAAATAAAATGTAGAGACTCAAATGAGAATCTCCTGAAACTGTAGGGATTAAAAGGTGTTTTTCGCCTTTATTTTATTTTATGTTATCTCCTACTCCAAAGGTGTGAGTATATAAAAAATAAAAATAAATTCTATATTTTTTTTCTTTTATTTATTTAATATTTCTGTCATTATCACTTTTAGCGTTCTTCCAAATCGGAATGCTTGACTAGTCTTTTTTTTCTTTTTTGAGAAGACTTGACTATTCTTTTTTTTTTCTTTTTTCTTTTTTTTTTTTCGAAAAACCACTTGACTAGTCTTTTTTTTGAAAGGGACTAGTCTTTGGTTACATATAATTTCTCAATTTTTTATGGTAAAATGTTGTAGCTATATTATATAGTATGATTTATAGTGCTGTTGTTTGAAACCTTTCCCTCCCCCATTATTTTTTTATAATATATAAGACAAAATTTTGATACAAATTTAGTTAAGTTTAAAACTATTACTCCCATTAGAGAAACTAATATAACTATATATTTTGAAATTCTAACCATTAAGTTATATATTCTTTATGTTCTTAATATACATATCAAATTTCGTACTAATCGACTCATAAACTTATTTTTATACAAAATTTTAGATTATAATAATTTGAAATTTAAACATTTGATTAATAACATAGTTATTGATTTTAGATCTTTTGGAAATTTTGCAAACATGAAGAATACAAGAAAAAAAATGTAATCCAACGACACCTTTATCAAAATTCACATATAAATATAAAATATATATATATATATATATTGTAGCTATTTTATACTAAAAATAATAGTAAAAAAATCTTATAGTTCAACTATCACACTCCACGTTCAGGTATTTCCAATAAAGCCCAAAGTTATATATTATTAAAAAAAAAATTACCCATAACTACTAAATACTTTTTGGGAGATAGTGATATAATATTGTGAAACAAGTATCCAAAAAGTTTTGTAGTTCAACGTATCACGTTCTTGTTTCCAACCAAGACAATCCATGTTCAAATTATCTCCCTAACTACAGGTTTCATTTAGGAGTTCGTAAGAGAATAGAATGGAATTAAGTAAATTTATTTGGATGTTTTAAAATAAAGGAATTGAAGGGAATAAAAATGAATAGAATATTAGTACCTTTGTTTGGAAGTAACATAGAAAGAATGGAATGAAATTATTTTATGACGATATTACTATTGGACCTTTATTTTAAAATAAATAATTGAATATATAAGGGTATTTTGGAAGTTTTTGTAAAAATATATATATATATATATATTAACTCTAATTTTATTCCCTCAAATTCTTCTCAATTTCAGGAAAATGAAAATTTGAAATTTTAAGGGAATAGAGAGGAATGGATGTTTTCTCCTACCCATTCAATTCTTTCTATTAAAACTCTCAAATAAGAGAATGAAAGAATATTCTAAAATTATTCATTTCAATTCATTTTATTTCCTCCTTGCAAATGAAGTTTTTAAAATAATTCTAATTTAAAATGAAATAAAATAATAAAATTTATTTATAAAAAAAAAAAAAAAAAAAAAACCAAACCCACCGATACTGGGGCAATGATATAATATAACAGATTTTTTTTTTTTTTTTTTTTTATTTGATAAGAGAGGGAACAAATTATTCCTAACTGAGTTTGGAAGTTGGACCACCATCAGTGTTAAGAAAAAGCAGAACGACTAATAAATATCTGTACATATAATATTAACGAGTAGTTGGTTGTCTTTTGAAGTCACTGAAGGCAGTCTAGTACTGTATAGTTTCTTTGTCTCTACCACCTTTTGTCTTCACAAACTCAACATATTCGGTCGGTCGGTTGTTCTCTCAGCCAGTCAGTCAGACATCAGGTACTCTTTCAGCTCTAAAATATGTAGCTATCTGTTTGTGCACAACTTCATGATTCTCTCTTATGTTAAATTTCATATGCTTTTCTTGATTAATTGCCTTTTAATTTCATTCATTTTTCTTTCTTTCTTTCTTTCTTTTTTTGAAAATGAATTCCAGTGATTTATTTTGTCCGTGTTTGGTTCATCAAACTACTTAAAATTGGAGCTGTCTTTTTTTTTCTTTTCTTTTTTCAAGAAATGAGCTGACCCTTTTGGGGTTCAATCTGATATCCGGTGTGTGGTTTTGATTCTTGATTGAATTTGATTTTCTGGGGTTGTCTATTTATGGGTTTTAGATAGTTGGTTTTTCTCATCGATGATATATGAAATTCGATATTGGTTTTCCTTTTTTGCTTTCGTTCTTTTGAATTATTATCTTCATTAACAAAAGGTACTATGAAATTCCTGAATTGGGTATCTGTGTCTTTGTTCAAATTCATAAACACCAGAAATTGATTTAATTCAAAATTTTGACAATATTTCTCATGATTTTAAGTTCGATTTCCCCGCAGATATGCTGAAATGGTCTTTATTACATTGAAATTTCCTGAGCTTTTTTGTATTGTTTGACTGAAACCTTGTATCAACTGATGATTATATAAAAGGAAAATGTTAGAGCTACACAATTTTTACAAATTGTTAATGCGATGAGCGATTGTTGGTATGTAAAAAAGTGATGTCAATAGTAGGCCCAAATGAAAACCAGAATAATTGGCCACAGCAACAGTTTGTAAAAATGTTGCAAATAGTTTGGCGTTTGTCCTTTATTTTTTTTCTTTTTTCTTTTTTGGCAAAGGCATATGAATTGTTAGTGATATTTTATTCTCCTGCATTTTAAGTTCAGTTTAAGGTACCTCAATTTGCTCAGTTTGAGATGACTTTTAGATGCATTTCTATAAATTTTGAATGAGATTATAACTGATCCGTCATTTAGGTTTTGGTTCATAGGATCTTGAGTGCAAAACGTCTTTCACTAGTCTGTGCTAACTTTAGAATTATTATGTTTTTTGTACTCATAAAAGAGGTTATGTAATTGCATTCCTTGAGGAGGAAAGAAAAAGATTATTTTAGCTGTTACCACATAGCAACCTTCATCATAAGATTGTGTTAAGCTCAATGTTAGATGAATTATTTGTAGCAGAGTTTAGAATGAATTATGCATATGATAAAAGAAATGATGAAATTATTTCTGATCCAACAGGTATAATTCTAATATTAGTCATGTTTGAAGAAGTAATCTAGCTTTTCAAGAAAACTAAAGAAAAGTATTGGTACGGCAGAAAATTGATCTTAAAAACAGTTGGGACTTTTGAGTTAGCGGCAAGGTAATCTTTAATATGTTGTTGAAAGCCAATCCTCATTCTTGTTCTTACACTTTTTTTTTTTTTATAAATTAGTTTTCCTCTCTTCTTGCCTTTTTGATTTTCAGCATGCGATTTAAGTACACAGTTGGCAAGGTTGATTGGGCTAATCTTCCAAAGGAACTTTTGACCACCATAGCTAAACATTTGACTTTCTTGGAAGATGTCATTAGCTTTAGTGTTGTCTGTAAGTCATGGCAATTGGCTGTTGCTTTAGAGAAGCCCTCTTTGCCTCCCAAGTTTCCAGTACTGATGCTTATACAAATAAAAGATAAACAAGGTGGAGGCAATGAAGACAAGGAGAATATGCAAATCCAGAAATCCTTCACACTTATTTCACGAGGACTTTTTGTTTCACTAGAGAAGGAAAAGAGAACAAGCACAAGTGAGAGTTGCACGCTGCGTTTTGAGTCCCATGTTTGCAGGCTTAATTTCATAAAAACTGCTTACAAAAGATGCTTAGGATCAAAATTTGGATGGTTACTAACTTTAAGTGTGGATTCACAAATTAGCCTCTGGCATCCCTTCTCAAGACATCAACTTCAGCTTCCTCCTAATCCTAACTTTGATGATCTGGTTGATCCTCATCACCCTGCATTTAGTGAGCTCTTTGATCCTCACATGACTCGCAATCCTGAAGATTTCAGTGACACCTTCATACGGAAAGCTGTTCTATCATCAAATCCCTGGAAGAACTCAACTTGCAACGACTATGAAGTAAGTGACTTTGTAATAATGGCAATCTTCTCAGAAGCTTGTATATTGGCAATTGCAAGACCAGGAGACAGGGTTTGGACCAAAGTGCAAGTACCCTCTCATTATTATTATGACACCATATACCATAAGGACAAATTTTATGCTGTTGATTGCAAAGGCGCATTGGTTGTTTTTGAATTTGTTGGTGACCAGAGTCCAAGAGGTACTGTTATTGCACCAGGTCCTCAAGGAATGATTGATACTTTCATAAAGTATCTTGTTGAATCTTCAGGTGACCTTTTACTTGTTTCAAGGGCTCGCACAAAATGTGTTCGTAGGACTAAATATGATGTTAGAATTGAGGAGCCTCCCTATTGGACGTATAGGTTCAAAATTTTTAAGCTGGAAGAATGTACTCAGGTGGGAAGTGAATACAAGTACAACTGGATTGAATTGAACAACTTGGGCAGCAAGGCACTGTTTGTAGGTACTTCATCTGTGTCTTTAAATGCATCAGACAGTAGGGGAAGCTGCCAAGCCAACTGCATATACTTCACAGATGACTTTCAATACGGACATGGACATGACATGGGTGTCTTTAATGTGGAAAATGGCACTGTTGAACACCATTTTCTCAACAAACCCTCTACTTATTCTTCTGTTCCTTTTTGGTATCTATAATCTTTTTTAGAGAGAATATGTTTATTGGCATTTGTGAATTCGTTCTCCCTTTATTAGAAATATAACAGCTACTAAAACTGATGAGTCAATTATACCAAGAATATTGCATAAATTCGATAGTAGGTGTATATTATGTCAAATAAGGAATTTTTTTTTTTTTTTTAATATAAATTTGATAGTTGGGGGGATTTAACGTAGATGTCTTATTTGGAAATATCAAGACATGTCTTATTTGGAAATATCAAGAGGTGCCTGTATGTTATGGCAAATGAGGATTTTTTTTTTTTTTTTTAATAAATTCAATAGTTGGGGGATTTAAAGCCCTAGATGACTTCTTTGGAAATATTAAGAAATGTTAAATAATTAAATCCCAACTACAAGGCTCTTGGAAACTAAGGATGTTGTTAGAATAGTAGTAAAACAATTAAAATTCAAAATTTCCAAACAGTTTTAAGGATAAGTGATAGTTTATTGTTGAATAAGGGCAAGGGATCCGTTTCTAGGGTAATATCATATGTACCACTAGGGCCTTGAAGAGCAAGTGATCTTAAGTTCTAATCATCAAGTCTCTACTCTATCTCACATTTAATATTAATTACGTTTGTTTAGACAAAAATTAATTTTTGAAAAATATTTTCTGCATTTCTGGGTGTTGGGTGAGTGAAATTGCTAGCCAACTTGAAAATAGTTTACAGTTAACTTTTTTTTTTTTTTTTTTAATATACAATTTCTGGTTAACTCTAAAATAGAGGAGCCTTGGGCATAAAATATATAACGCTTTTATTTGCGACTCTGACATTTTACGCCTCACTCAAAACTCATGATGCACCCACCACCCCTAACTGTTAGCCGCCTAAGCACCACTCTTTACTGAAGTCGCTAGTCTCTAATTTTTTGTCGGTGCTACGAGCCACTAATTACCGCTGTTGCCTGTTACAATTTTTTTTTTTAATCTAAACTTCACTTTTTTATTATGTGTTTGGGGATGAAAAAACATGAGAAAATAATAGAAAACATATTTTCAAGAATGCAACAAAATTAAATATTTTCCAAAATATTTTTAGGACTGCAACCAAACACTTTTAAAAAAATTCCGTAAAATATTTTCTGTTGAAACAAAAGTAGCCAAAATTTCTCTACTACCTCCCATTTAATACTAACAAATTAGTGGCCAAAGATAGAAAACTGACTTCAATTTTCAGCCTTTTATTAGTTCCTCTTCTACAAGTCTATCAATTAAAGATGTTAGATTAATGTTGTTGGGGAAAGCCTCGAGAAGTTGGGCGTCACTCACGAGGAAAAAGCTAGTTTTTTTTTTTTTTTTGAGAGAGAGAGAGAGAAAGAGAAGCAGACATTTTCTTCATCAGGAACTTTAAACAATTACTTTGAAACGCTGCATCAGATAAAGCCATCATTACAGAGTTAAAAGTCACCAACAATTGTTCATCCAAAAAAGAAAAGAAAAGAAAAGTCACCAACAATTGAATCGATGGCCCCCTACATGCTCAATCACTAGGTGAGAAGATTACATGAAATAATGAAGAAAAACAATACCTTTCAGCTAGGGCTTTACAACTGTTATTTAATATAAATGTATAGGATCTTCTGTAGATTTCTTTTTTTTAATCCAATCATTCAATGTATTCTCACTTAACGCCCCTTTGAATTCTTCTCAGTCTCTAACGAGGTAAACGTGAAGTTCCCGGAAAACATAGCTTCTTTGTCTGCAAATCCAAATTCTACAACTTTGTCAAAGCTGAAATACTAGGAAGCATAATGGTAAAGAACCTAATGTATTATACCTAAATTGTACCATGGTGAAAACATCTAACACGTTTGTGCAGTACAAATAGAGTCAAATATCAAACATTTCAAGTGCCTAATACGAAACAGATTTACATATATTAACATAGACATGACAAAATTTGTGTGTTTGTGTTGTGTTAGTGAGTGCTTGCACTTGAGTATGCTTTGTCACCAAAATTGCTCCAAATGGGACATTCTTAAATCCTGGTGTTGTGTGTTAGTGAGTGCTTTGTATGCTTTGTCACCAAAATTGCTCCAAACAGGACATTTTTAAAACCTGGACCCAGGTCAAGTTGGTTGCTCAACAAGTTAAGCCATCCTATCTAGAGAACAATTCAGCAAGCTGTATTCTTCTGGTATCCAAACTGTCCCCCAACTACTCTTATTTTCCCTTTATAAGAATGGGATTCTTCCTTGTTTGCATTGCAAGTGCAATGCATCTACTACTTGAGCCAACTCAAGAATTTGCATATATTCCTGTACTTTTGATTTGATATACCAACAAATATTTATCCCCAAGAGCTTAAAACGGTACACATTAAGAAGATTAAAAAAAGGGTACACTACCAGTTAAGGACAGGCAGCTAACTTCCCGGCGAGCATACCTTGCCATTGCCTGCAGATACATTAAAATATTTAGTGGTGTTAAGCAATCAATATAGGAGAGAAAAAGGCTGGAGGATTTTAAAATTTTCTCAAACACCTCCTTTCATTGAGAAACATGTATACAATGCAAGACAAAATACACAACCAACATGAAAGGCATAACAGCTCCGCCTACCAACTTCTCTCCATGTTTTTTTCTTTGTAATCAGTGACCGCTACAGTTTTCCAATGTGGCACAGAAATACTGATTTCGTTACTGTTCATGTTCCCAAAAAATCAAAAAGGACACTTCTAACCATCTTAAACTTCAAGAATAACAAATTTCATTTGGTGCATCTCTCAATAAATACAATAAACCAAGATTTCACATCTTGCATATGTAAAGAAGCATAGAAATGAAAAATTCCTTGCCATGTCCGTTTAGGACAGCAATATACCGGGGACATGCCTGCATATATTTATGTAGTGTTTCGAGAAGAAAAGAAAAACAAAATTTAATTTCAGATATGTGGGAGACAGTCCCTACACAACAACCAGGAAGGAATATATATATATTCCAATTTTCCTGGTCACTATCACAGATTCACAGTAATAAAAGTAAAAGAGAACATGCCTGGACTGTCTGTGATGCGGCATCATTTGGTGGCAATGAACCATCATCAGAAAAGATATTCCTGCACACAATCAACACAAGTGGCAAGTGTTAAGAAGAGCAAATTTAGCATCTAAGATCAGAAATGGTGTCTCTTCAGCAGCCCATTGGCTTTCAATAGCTACTGCACAGTTAAGCAATAGTATTAATTTACAATCAACAGATTCAACATTGTAATAATAAATAGATAAATAAGCGATGGCAGAACCAAGTGCTAATGAGTCTAACCTCCATATCACATTTGATAGCTCATTCTGTTTAGCCTCTGGAAGAATTGCAGAATCATAGGCAACAATGTTTCCATAGAATATTTTCTCCAGATCCTTCATCCATCTATGCAACAGTAAGTTAACCTGCAGTTTAAAACATATATATCAATATGCACATATCACAAATGCAATGCCTTTTCAACAATTACGTGCATTTATATTGTTATGTACAAGACATAATAAAGGCTCAGTTATGATCCCCATAAATATTCTGCCTCCAGAGCTTTCTACCAATGCAAGCATAAAAACTATTAGCCCCGAGACTAACAACCGAACTGCAACAGCACTCTCACAAAGGAAAATAGATGTTAATATCATGCCCTGTTTTGATCTGTCAAATCTTAGATGCCAAGAGCTAACGAGATTCTTTCTAAACAACTCCTTATGGTTTTTGAAAGCATACAAATGTTAAACATGGATAGTTATGACAATCTTTTTTCTTTTTCTTTTTTTTGAGAAGAATAGTTATGGCAATCTGATCATTGTCTTTATTTTCAATTTTGAAAAGATCTACTTTACATGAAGAATAATTCAATTACAATAAAAATATAATCAACAAAAGCAATAAAGTGCGAAAAATATTAAATTCCAAAGAACATTAAAGATGAAAATTTTATAACACACCCCAGCCTTTGAAACTCTCATCTCCACATCGTGATTGTAAATCTCATACAAGTACTGCCCAAGTTCAACACCTTCCTTTCCCTCTTGTTTCAAGCGGCGTAAGCAAAGCCACATATGAAGTACAAGCAAAGAGAATGTTGTTTTGAATGTTTTCTCCAAGTTAAATACTGCATGAGAAAGAGAAGAGTTTAAATTAGACACTACAAAATTGTAACATAGTTATCAGGAATTAAATGTGGATTCTGGATGAAATATGATAACAACATTCTCCATAAATTCAAATTTAGCATAACAAGGGCTTTGAGTTTTTGTTCTAGTTCTTTTTTTTCAACTCTGCCTATGTTGTTCACAGCTGGTCCGAAGCCCAGAAAAGGAGGGAGGTTGTGGTAGGTTGAGGGCCAGCGTAAAGACTCTATTATGAATGAATTCACCATAGCCAACTCCAAAAAAATGTGGGACTAAGGCTTTGTTATTGTTATATTGTTTTTTTTTTTTTTTTTTTTCAGATTTGCACGGCAGAGCATGCATAAATCAAAATATCTCGTTAGTATATAATAGCAAATTCATAGTTAAGAAGAATCAAGTCCTTTATGAGCAAAGATCTTATTTTCACAGTTCTAATCCCTTTCTTTCCTATGCAGGGCTATATGCGAAAGTGACTTGCAGTACAATTTCCTAAATCCCTCTTTTACTCGCAGCAGAATGACAAAGTCTACAACCATAAACCGAGTTTACAAAATAGATTGGCTGTTCACAAATGTGTAGGGGCGTATGTGTGTGTTTGCTATGTATGTATGTATGTATAAATGTGCTTTTGAGAGTCAGGGCATAGGCATGTGCTATAAGCAGACGACAACCCCCAAAAAGAAAAAAGAAGAAACAAAGACTGAAAATATTGATTGGGCCATTGCCAAGCAGACATATTGCTGTTGTCTGGAGCTGTGAATCTATGATGACTTAAAACTGTAAAAATCCATGCCTTAATTTAACATGGGACGCTGTGGAAGGAAGAAAACAATTGTATATCACTGGGCCTTGGCAAGGGTAGAAAAAGGGGTGGTAGGGGTAGACTAGACCTTAAATTCAAATCATACCAATCAAAGTGAAAAATAAATAAATAAGGATAGAGAGAGGGGAAAAAGATACATGGATGTGTTCTTTAAAGGAGACCATTTGTAACAAAAGTAAAGTGAGACTATATTTGCCCAATGTACTGGTGAACATTAGGCTAACATCTGTGAACAAGGGAAATTACAAACACAACATATACACATGCATTTGGCTAACACCTGCTAAAGTGAGTAGAGCAAGCTGTCTAAGGTAACTGTATCAAGGGGACCATCCTAGTCCTTCAAAGAAAGCCATTTTTTGATAGCTACAAGGGACCATCAATCAAGAAGGACTTCGGACACTGCAAATGATTTTACTTGCTGGCATGTAAAACAAGACTGGAACCAAGGCCAAAGACTGGAACTCTAGCAACAGGACCAGAGGGAACCTTTTTGTAGAATAGTATTGGCAGGTCTGGTAAACCAACATTTGCCTACCATTTGCCCAAAATGTACAGTAGAAGATACAAAATTCAACCACGAAACTATTCTGTGCAACAACATAATTTGTTTTCATTTCCTTATAAACCAATGATATTGATTTGTTTAGCAAAAGGAGTTTATTTATTATGGCAAATGCAGCCAATTACAAGATACTAGTCCATTCTTCAAAGTGCCTTGAACAGGGCAGGGAGCAACCAAAAAAACCAAAGAGAAAGAATAGGAAAGATAAAAATAAAAAATAAAAGAAAAAATCTAATGATATTCTTATCATAAGCAATAACATGAGGGAGGATTCACCTTCATAAATGAGAGGTTTCTCAACTTGTGAAATGATTCTCTTGTATACCACATTTGCCCCTCGAATAGACTGGCTTTGTTTACTATAAAACAGCAACAGCTTGAAGATAGTATGCTTAATGCCCTCATACTTTGGTTCTTCAACTCTCAGAGGAGAGTCCGCGGCCAAAGCCAATGAACAGGGCTTAGACCAAAACATTTTTTGTAAATTAATCTGTTGGATATAGTTACTCTAACCTTCAGTAACAAGCTAAGCAAGAAGAATGACATTAAAAGCATGAATTGATATGCGTAGCAGCAATACATGTTAGCATATGATATTTGAAATAAAATGACATTTTTAGGGAAGAAACTTCAAGTTTTCTGCATAGACACATCAGATATTACGATTTTCCAGATTCTCATAGATAATAAATCCAAAAGGAAAGAGGGAAAGAGGAAAAGATATATGGGTTATGTAAAACAAATGGCAACAACAGTAACTTGCTGAAAAACATATAAAAATATAATCTATCATTGGGATTACAGCAATTCCAGTGGTATGAAAGGCTCAAGGTGCATTTAATCACTGAATCTCAAAGAGCCTGAGCACAACAGACTTTAAGAACATTGTAAACCTCATGAAACAACAAAAAAATTTTGATAAGATCTTGAAAGAACAAACTAGAGGCTACAAAAATTAATCACATGCAAAGAGGCTATTGTGAATGTTCAGCACAATACGGTTCGGTAGCCACCAGCATAAATGAGACACACAAGAGCCACACAAAGGCACAAGATAGATTTATAGCCAGAGACCTAGTCCATATGAACTAGCTAACCAATGAGTCTAATGAGATGAGCTACACATTGATAGAGCTTAAACCCGAAACAGGAAAAATTTACAGCTTCAAAAAGTAGTACGCTATAGACACTTTGCATTCTACATTCCCAACAAAACCATGATCATAAAAATGCACGCGCACATGCAATCACAAGAGAACAGAAAAAATTCACAAGTAAAATCCTTAAAAAAAAAACACATTCAAATGACAACAGCAAATTACTTTAAATTCCAATACATAGCAGAGATATATATATATGTATATTATTGACAAAAAAAAAAACACTTCAGGTTCTTAAATCATATACCGAAGGTTGATTCGGGAAAACTTTTTGAACCGAATCAGCGGCAGCAACCTTGGCATAGCTTCGGTGCAAAACAACATTGGAGCAGTCATTTCCGTACTTCAAGTTGCTTTGCAACCCAGCTCTCGAAAGATTAGCAATGGCTCGGCTCCACCTTGGCAACATCATGAATTCCCTACAACAAAGATTCGAACAAACATTGCTTCAAACACATCTAATACATCAACAACAAATGTGAAGAATCTCATTTCTGAACAGAAAAAAAAAAAAGTGTTTTTTGGAAGCAGATATTTTCACTTCTGAATCAAAAATTGAAAATTTAAAAAAAAAAAAAAAGTATAAGACGATTTACCTAGTGTGGATTGTGGTTGAAAATGATTTTCGGAAGTGTTTGCGAAATAGAATGATTTGGTTATAATAATCTTAAACGGTTAAACCCTACTACTTCTTCTACTACTAGGCTGAGAGTGAAGGAGTTAATGATTCTAACGTAAAAGTGAAGTGACGGATCGGGATCCACGTAATCGAATTTTCAGCCACTTCCGTTCCGTCTATTTTTTTTAGCTTTCGTTTTAATATTTCTTCCTACACCAGGAGAAAAAATTATTCGGTGCGGACAATATCAGCCATGTCCGATGGTCCTCCACCATGTGTTTTAATTTTAATTTTATCACTCAGCTTAGGTTATACCCCTGGGCACAGTCCCACTTAACTTCTCTTCTGCGGTCACGTTGGGCTCCTAGTCAAATTAAAACCACATTGCTTTCTTTTTCTTTTTTTGAAATGGAGAGTCCTAGAATTATTTAAGTTCTAAACTCAAATTTTACATATACATTAATACATATATGTAAGAGTTGACAATAATCTTCAAGCTTGAAAAATTATTGGGAAAACATATGTAACAAATTGTATCATTGCTCCAAATGACTACAACATGCAAACGAAATAATTTAAAACACAACTTTTGCATCACAATTCTAAAAATGGACAGATTGTGAGTGGTTAACAAAAAGTGATAAATCCATATCAAAATAATTTTCCACCACTCACAATCATCCTAAACGTACTATTTACAAATTCTATTAAAATTTTAGATGGACTCAATTATCCTTTTTTATTATTGGTAATTTGATTCAAGAAATTCAAAAAGTGTGCTTCTTGCATTGAACTGACAATTGGAATTCGTTAATGAATCCTTAGGTTTTGTAAAGACGTTTTGTAAGCTACATGACCCTCAGCTTTGGCAAAATTGAGTTTGATAGGGATAGCACCAAAATCAGAGACACCGAGATCAAAATCAGTTTTAACAGAATATTGATTAATATAAGCTGTATTGCTACTACTGTAACAACGGGAGAGGGATTCCTTAAAACTGCGTATATTAATATAGATATGGTAGTAAGAACAAAAATGTGACAATTCCTTGCACACTGTAATTTCATTACAAGGGCTTATAGCCATGATTTCTCAGCAAACCCTCACCTTACACTTAATTATCTTGAGCTTCTTGGTTGTAAGCAGCCTTCTATAATTCAAAATTCTACAATTTACAGCTTTCCTAGAAAACCCTACCAAAATTGAAGCCCCAAGCCCATATCTGCTATACCAAATATGTCAGCCCTTGGGAAAAAAGAGAATCATTCTCAGCTAGTGTACAACATCAAAGATACTCCTGGAGGCTTTCGCCACTCAAGAACTCCATGTCCTTGAGAATCTCCTGTGCTAGAGATTTAACAGATAGCTCTACATCCTCAAGTAATTCGCCGAGGAAGGGGATGGTTTCAGCCAATAACACCAGATATTCTTCTTTCAGATTCTCCAGAAGATATTTAACAATTCTCAGGCCCAAAATTCGAGTCCGCACCATGTCAGAACGAGTTTGCAACAAAACCTGCAATAACATTTTTTAAAGGCAAAAAGATATGAGAGTTTGCAAACTATTGTTCCAAATAACATTCCTAACTAGTTAAAAGACATAGCAATTATATATTACCGGTAATTGAAAATATAAGATGACGAGCACATTTGAGCACATCTTTCTCCAATTGTGCAATTAATACATAAGATGTCTTGCATTTAATTTTTAGCGTTTAAACTCAATTATTTAAAGCCCAGGAAGCTAGACTCAAGACGCTGAGCTTTCTTATGAAAGCCAACGAGAGATTGCAGCAGAAAAGTGTAATAGCTTGTAAACTCACCTCATGGTTCAAGGGTTTCCACAAAAGGTCAGTTCCTGCAGTCACAGCCATCTGGCCTATGCAAACAACCAATAAGTCATCAACTTCCTTTGTGGATGGTACATTTCGATTCTCTTCAAGAGAAGAGGGTGGTTCTATGGCAAGCTGTGAAACAATGGGCTTCAATAGAACCTGTGAAAAGGCATTTAAAGAATAAATCAGTAAAAAGACAACCAAGAAATGAGATGTCAATAGAATTAGGACATGTTAAAAATAAAAACTCCAATAATTTTTTATTGCTTCCATTTTTGGTCCAAAATTTCAGAGGATTGGATCGGAATCAGGTAATTCATATCTCAAACTAACTATTATGCTTTAATGTATAATGATCTATGAAAAAATAGATCAGCCCAGTATAACAACCATTATAATGCAAAACATACAACACTCATTCAAGGTTAAAATGCATGGAAATTACTTTATCCAGGCAGTAAAAGCATTTGTGTATTTGATGAATAGACCAACAAATGATTTATCCAGGCCCCACTAGTACAAATACCACAAAGGTTGCAACAATTACTTGGAAACATGAGGAACTATCACTACCCAACATGTGCGCATGCACTTTTTTCTTTCGATTTCTTAAACTTGTGAAATTGAAAATTTTATTATGTGTGACCAATAAACAAGAGAAGAACTCAAGTGATAAGACATTCCAGAAGCTCAATCATGAACTACAGTGGCTTCAGTGTCAATAGAGGAAAAATCCCAACATATAGGAAATTAAAAGCAATGCTGCAACAACTGCTGTTAGTGTCCACAATATGCAACTCAAAAATTCCCAAACAAATATCTAAATTTGGAAAGTACTGGAAGCAGCTGCTTTTTGTTTGTTAAAAATGTATTCCAGTCTTGAAAATTGTCAGAGAATAAAGTAGAAATTGACTAGCCTGAAAATTTGAAGAGTCGAGAAACTTCTTGCTCCCAGTATCATAGAGAAAGCACTTATGTAACGATGACAAGACCAATGCCCTAAGATGCCAATTTCTTAGTGATAACACACTGTTTTCCTCGTTCATATTGCCTGCTTCCATAATCTTGGCCTTCTTTTTCTTACGCGTCAAACCAGAAGTTTTTGCATCTCCAGCATTAGTAAGATGCCGTATGCAACCGTCCAGCAAATATTTAAAGTAAGGAACAAATAAAGACCTGCATCATAGAGAAGTACAATTGAGATGACTGGTTATAGTGTAAGAATTGATAGATAGATACAAGTTAATTAAATCAAAATTACAAGTCTCTGTGCCTCAGACTCTCAGAAATTGAAAATCTTTTTTTTTTTTGATAGGTAATAAAACTTTTATTGAGAAAAAATTGATCATGTTCACGATGGTGAACACTTTGAAGAAGAAAACAAATACAAAAAGATCAAGAGCTAAAGGAAATGGAAACTAAAAAATCAGATACGGTTGTACAGTTCGTACACCCCCAAACACGAGCCCAAAGAAACAGAGTACGAAAAAGGAGACATTTTAGATGTTCTAATGTTCTCGCCTTGTCTTCAAAACCAGACTAACCACATTAAACATACCGGGACCATATTCTAAATGGTTGAAAGATGCTTTCCAAACCAGTTTCTCCAAATAAAGAAAAAAGAGCTGACTGACCTTGGCATTACCCACTGGATCCCAAACACTGCAAAAACTTCACACCATAAGGCGTGAGAGAACTTACAATGAAGAAGAAGGTGGTCCACTGATTCCCCATTGCAGCTCTCAGAAATTGAAAATCAAAAACAACTCTGACATAAAAAAAAAATTACTTACAAACAACTACAGATATTTTATTTGATGAGTGGCCCCAAGAGGTCAAAGGGGGGGGAGAGTTAAACCAATAACCTCCAATTTATGAAGCCTGGTCCCTAACCATTGTGCTAGCCCTTAGACTTATTAACAACCACAAATTTACTTACAGAGTAACCATGGGACAAGAGATGTAAATGATAATTGCAGCCTTGCAGGGGAAAAAAAGGAAAAAGAGGGAGAGAGGTTGGGAGAGGAGGGAGCGGTAACTCAGAATAGATTATGATTTTTGACAAGCCCATACATGCAGCTATCTTATGTTTTGAAGATAAAACCAAGGGTAGTACAAAACTTGTACCATTTACATACACACTCATCAATGAAGCATTGTTACTTATCAAAAATGAAAACCCATTTAGATACACACACACACACAATCTAATCCTTTCAGAGCCTAGAGAGGGAAGAAGAAGAAGGAAA
Organism: Quercus aquifolioides; assembly: GCA_019022515.1. Classification (NCBI taxonomy): domain Eukaryota; kingdom Viridiplantae; phylum Streptophyta; class Magnoliopsida; order Fagales; family Fagaceae; genus Quercus; species Quercus aquifolioides. Next base: position 31,646,956 of record CM032335.1, on the reverse strand, counting down.
AAAAACCAACATGGAGAATGTTTGCAAAGAAACTCGATAGATGTTTGATGATACAATTGGCAGATGAAAGATCAACTTAAAACTACTAGAATTCAAGAGAGATAAAAGGATAAAATAGAAAAGAAAAGATGCAAAGTGAATACTACAAGCTAAAGTAACTAACTGTTCATCTCTAACTAATTTTATATTTCACCTAACTATATGTGCAATTACATACACAATAAGGGACAAATTATTAAATCCAGTGCTTGGAAAGGCATCATAATTTTGATCCCATTGAATTCAAATCCAGGACAAACAGTTTCAACCAACAACGCATAGATTGGGTGTTAAAAGACCAGGTAACCAGCAAGAAAGCAAAACATGAAAAAAAGAAAATTAGATCATTAAAAAACAAAACACTGGAAACCATAAATAGAGCAACACCAAGAGCATATACAAGATGTTTACTCACCGATGGCTCTCTGCAAGTTTGTTCATCAGGCTATAAAAACTTATAGCCCTATCAATATTTGAACTTCCCATACTTTCAGTTTCATCCACATCTGAGTCTGCCCACTCAATACTCCTAACAAAAAGAGGCTTGAACATGGTCTCAGTAAGTCGCATGGTCAGAACAATAATTGCATTGATGACATTGTTTTCGACAACATCAATATTTTGAACTGAAGGTGGGTGTTGACGGCGTAGATCAAGAGCGAGCAAGCAAAGGTCAAAAATATTTGCATGGTAACCACTAACAGATGATTTATCCATTGAACCAATAAAGTTAGCAAGCATTTCAAAAGCAATTGCCAAGCTTGAATCTCCAGATTGAACAGCATTGGAGTATATTTTTAGCAAAGGCGGAAGTGCAAGCCGTACCTGGACAAGAAAAACAAGGTTTGATGCAGAAAAATAAACAAAAGCCATCTCAACATAATGGGTTTTCAGAACATGGTCATATATCAGACTATGATAAAAGGCTTACTGGGATTTTCTCAGTGAGCAGTTTTCGGACTGCATCAGCTTTCAGTTTCAACTTTAGGTCTGCCTCTGATAAATATTCAGGATGAAGCACCAAAATTTTCATGATATCTCCAAGATATGGGTTCAAAAAACTACCAAGCTTGTCTACAACTGCCTCCAATGTGATAAGAATAGACAAAATAAGAGAATCTTTGGAAGTTGATACTGCAACAGGGGTGTTGTCATCATCACATTTTGTTTTCAGACCTGAGCATGAAGACACTTTGCCAGAAATCTTTATCAAATTCTCCATTATCCGAGGAAGCTCAGCTAGTGACCTTGACCCAAGCACATTGATCAAAGCACCAGCTGTGCGAAGGCAGCTAGAAGATACGGCCAAGTTGTGCGAAGTAATACCTTTTGTGACAGAACCAAGGGACATGCTATAGATGGAATAATTAGAAGGAAACCTGTTGGCCAAAACTTCTAGTGCAGAAACTGCTGCCAGTTTCAAGGAAGCATTTGAATCGTCAGTAGACTCATCAACTATCAGAATAATTTCTGAAGACATCTTCTCAAATGTTTCAACTGAACTCTCGTCCATATGAAGCCAAGTACTACTTGAATTTGGGTTGAGACGTCTTCTGCCCTTATGCTTTAATTTAACTGTGTCATGGTCCCTAACTGTTTCACATAGAAGTCCAAGAACCTGCATGAAAGTATTATTTATTATGTAAAGAGATTTTACTATTATTGTGCATATGCTGTAATAGACAAATATAAGTTTTTTTTTTTTTTAAATGATAAGTTCTACATGTACCCAGTGGTCTTAAACCCATGACCTCACCTTCCATCCAATTATTATGTGATGAGAAAGTGCCAGTTGAGATATCACTCATTGGTGACAAATATAAGGTAGAGCAGAACCACTTTTAGACCGTAATTATCCAAATAAAATAGCAGTATAGGTGTGATATATGGTGCCCAGTTAACATATTTTACTTCTGTCACTTCTGGGTCCTCTTACGATCTTTCCTTTTTCCATTTCATTTTCACAAAGACTAGTACAATTTACAAACAACTCAAATTGTTTTCATATTGGTATTCCACTTTTACCAGATATCAGAAGAGGGATCAGTAACGCATATTAATAAAGAAAGATGCACTTGATTTTGAATTCCAGTCCACGATAATCTATAACACTCAAATATTTCCAAAATTGCAACAAAAGTAACAACAACAAAAAATATATATATATAGGCATACAACTGATTTACAGTGAAGCATAGTAAGTATTCTATAAGAATCCTATATGTCAACAATCTCTGGTCCACTAGAGACAAGAAAAGATGCACTCCAGTCACAGTTCCAAATTTACGTCTTTCTCAATTATCTTATATACAAAAGGCATCATGGGAAATACCTTCTTTTTAACATTTCCATCTGCATGGCCAAGCAATTTGATGATGCCTTGAAGTATGCTGAAGGGATCATACGCATGGTAATAGTCCTCAAGACAACGCGCATACACTCCTTTAATTCTTTCCTGATAGCAACAGGAATACTTATTTGCTTCCTACTTTCATCCACAAGTTGCAAGAGAGGAGCAACCTGTTCCATGAGATCTTCAAGTTTCCTCTGAAATTAAAGCACCAATCACCATCATTGAAATTATAAGTGCTCACTATCATACATACCCACAAAAAAAGGGGTGCAATAAAGATAGCAACAGATATAGTGGACTTCAATGTCACAGTATCCTCCCCTGATCATACTTATAAATAAATAAATAATCCTCCCCTACTCATTCAAACATACTCTGACATATATAAAAGATGTTTTTTTAAAGGTAAGTAATGCAATTTTATTGATAAAGAAAAAAAAAATTATGTACACGATGATGAACACAAAGGATAAAAAAAATGTCGATTGCTTTGATCACTAAACATGTAAAACGATGACCACAAATAATTTATGTATAAAAGAGTGGTCACTAAACATGTCGATTGTAAAAAAGAATTAAATTTATGTAGACTACAAAAAATTAAAGATACGGTCACTCTCATGTTAGCTCAAACGTAAACACAAAGGATATGGGAAACTGAAGTAGTGAAGATAACATTCTTAAATAATTAATCGCAATTTTTTTTTTTTTGGATAATTCAATAATTACAACAAAGAATGGGAGATTTGAACCCTGGATACCTCCATTGATAACACCAGCTATAACGCTCTTGGCATAATTAATTGCAATTTATTATTAAAAAGACACCAACAGACTTGAAGTCTGATTGGCACCTACCATCACCACCCCACCCCCCCCCCCCAAAGTTCCCAGTCACTGTGTGGCAGATTTGACCCACTCCTTCCTCTCCCCAATAGAGCAACAAAAACAAATAATAATAATAATAATTAGATATAGTTGTCGTATGTGGGAAGTATAGAGAAGATTCACAAAATCAATCCATACAATTACAATGATCTAAAAAATCCAACAAAGAGAAAGAAGAGAATCCCCCAAGTGACTTCATTCCGTCTATAAAGATCTCGAGAAAACAAATCAGAGATCAATCTAAATATTGATAACTCTAGACCATCAAAAGTTCTAGCATTCATCACCCTCCAAATAAACAAAGAGAAAGCAGCATAGTAAGGCACGCATTATGAGCCTATATTAGTGTCATCGGTCAGATCAAAAGTGGACAATTTCATTAAATTCAGAAAACAAAATTGAGAGATGAATTAAATCTCACATCTGTTTAAAAAATAAAAAAATAAAAAAACTCACATCTAGTGACATGCATATAAATAAGGATCAACCAATCAAGAATATAATTGCAAAAAAAACAGCCATTTCCAATCCCTTCTCCAAGAACTTTATTTATTCAGACTTATTTTAAAGTACGTAAAGTTATAATCCACTAGATGATTCCCTTTGCACTACATTTCTATCAGAATGGCAATACAACATCTGTTGTGACAATTTGAGAGGAATCCTGCAGTTTTATCATTTAACAGGATAGCAGGGTACAATAATGTAAGGATGCAGATAACAGGACATAATCTAGCCAACAAGTTCTTGGAAAACAACCCAAGGCCTTCAAAAATAAAAACATTTAATAATTAACAAAGCTAGAGGAAAGAGCGTAAAAGACACATACCTGAATGTCATCAGAACATTCCCCTGATTCAAGCTTGAATGCAAATTCTGGATCTTGCATTTTGTGCAAAGTGAACTGCATGGCAAACAACAATTCCATAAACAGTTCTTGGCACAGATTACCTTTCCCTACTTGTTGAAGCAGCATAACAAGAGCAGGAAGCCATATCTGGCATGAATATTGCTCACAAATTTGCACTGCAAAGACGTACTCCCACTCTCTATGCATCAATGACGTGAAACTATCTGGATTTTGCAAAGTTTTAACACAAGGTAATCCTTTCCTTGAAACCAATGAACGGAATAGAAGGACAAGCAATGAAGGCAGGCTACTACATTCTCCCAGAGTCCTGTGGATAAGAACATTAACGTAAGCAAGAGATGAAGAACCAACAAGAGAAGTACAGTTAAAAAAATAAATAAATAAATAACAACTTGACAGCACCTTAATAAGTAGACAACAATTGACAGCCTCGGTGCTCAGCAACTTCAGGCAACACATTCATAAAAACCTAAAAGACAAACTCAACCAAATTAGAAAACTAGCTTACATACAATTACGACCAATGGTGTAGAAGAGATGCTAATGCTAAACACCAAGGTGAAAAGTTTACCTCAAGTAATTTTTCCACGTTGTGCGTCTTAGATAGCCAAAATGGAACAACAGCAGATATAAGATCCTCAAATACACGCCGCGAATGACTGTCAATCTATAGAAAGATTGAAGGGATTAGTACAAATCTAAGGCAAAGAATTGTCATCCCAAGAATGGAATTGAATTTTAGACAATAGTCATTGGACTAAACGGAATCTCCTACCCCCATAAATAAGGGGTAAAGGTTGAGGTCATGGGTCAACCCCATATGGGTGCATAAGTTTTGTTTACCAATTTACCCAATGGGGGGGACAAGGGGACATTTAACATCAGGCAACTGACACTCTATGGTGCAGACACCACATTTTATGGGATTAATTCATCTTATATATATATATATATATATATATTTTTGATAGGTAAGAAAAAATATATTCAAAAACTGCTAGATGCAAAATAGCACCAGCAAAACAGAAGTACAAAAAAGAAGTAAAAGCAAAGACATAAAAAACTTTAATTACAAAGAAAGAGAGCTAAGGAAAAGAGGAAGCGAGTCACTAGATGTGAGTCCCCAAGCCCTAGCCCAATCAAACAGAGAACCAGAAAAGAAAACATGCATTTGGTCCTCAGATCTATCCAAATCCTCAAATGTCCGCCGATTGCGTTCTTTCCAAATACACCACATCAAACACAACGGAACTAAGTTCCAAATGTAAGATGAATGCTTCCCCAACCAATTCTACCAACTAAATAGAAAATCTGACACCGTATATGTGGAAACCCATGAAATCCCAAAAATCCTAAAGACAAAGCACCACAGCCGATAAGTAGGGATTAATTCATGTTATGTGATTGGATTATTTTATACTTCATTTTATTTTGAATTCAAATAGGTATTAGGTTTCATATCTTTCAAGATAGGAATAAGTTTTTAGATTATCTTTAGTTGAGAGCTTAACGGGACATGATCCTTTATTCCTGGAAACTCTACAAAAGGCTCCAGGTGGTGCTTTTTAAATATGATTCCAAGCAAACCATCAGTGGTGAGGCCTAAGGTTTTCAGGCTGCCCTAGGTGGTGAAACCTAGACTGCCCTGCATCACTCTTAAGTCTTAACCCATAATTGAAGTACAAGGGAAAGGATCCCCTCCATTTACTCCCCATTTTCAGCCAGATGGATGTGACATTTATTGGATTTTTAAATGCCAAATGTCTTACAAATAAAAATTGGAGGGTTCAGTGGGAGGGAATCTTATCCCGAAGAAGGGATACTTGTGTAAAATATCTACTAAGCTGCTCATAGTCTCTAGGATAAATTTTAAATTGTTTTCACCTCTAGTTGAACACCAGCACATTGATCAAACAGGAAACACCACTGTTATGTACACACAAAAATGTGAGACATTAAACCTATTCAAGGAAAGAAAATATATCAACAAACCTGTGAGACAGCAGATTCTCCAATGACAGTAAGAATATCCAGTATATGCTCCAAAACTTTTTCAGGGACAACCTTTGCAACAGAGGAAATTAATGAAAATATAAGGTTGAGGGTGACTCCATCCTTCGCAGAATGGGCACACTCAACCAACAATTTAATGTTGATTTCATTTAAGATGTCATCCTGCCATGAAAATGAACCACGTGTAATTAGAATAAACAGGAATTAACACTGAAATGGCAGACCAACAGAAGCCGTAATCATCCTAAATTTCCAAATCCAGAAATATGGGTGGCATACCTTAATTGGAACAGCATTGATGAGCGAAGCACAAATATCTTCCAAGATTATTAACAGTGTCTGTTGAATGTAGCATATTGTACTGGACATGGACTGAGAAATGCTGGGCGATACTTGGACCAACTTATCATCCCGAGTAAGAGTACCACCTATCCACTCATCTGAAAAAACTTTTCCAAGAAGCTTGAATAAGGGTCCTATAAGAGAATCCCTGAAACGAATAACATGAAACCAGTTAGTATGAGAATGTACAAGGTCATGGCATTAGAAGTGGCAAGTAATATGCCAACCCCAACAGCATGACTTAAAAAATCCAGAATTAGACACATTCATAAAAGCATATACCTATCTGCTATGTCTTTCTTCAGTAGCAAAAAATCAAGAAGAGAGCTAAGAAAAGAGAGTGCATCTTCTCCTTTACATATCACATCCGGAGACAGATTGGACCAACTATGCACATTTGATTTCTTTTTCTTGCCATTCACTGAACTAACTGCAAGACTTTCCTGCTTGAATACAAAATCAAGCATCTTCCCAACAGTAGAACAAGAAATCTGCAAAATCTAAAGCATCAGTTATGTTTACATTACTCAAACAAACAAAAAAGCAAAGACTTTGAGAGAATTTTTCTTTTTTTGATAAGTAAATAATTCCTTAATTAAAAAAATTGACCCCACCCTCTAGAACTAGTTAACAAGTAATCCAGGGGATTTTCACCCCTGACGGGCTAAGCAGTTTACCCTCATGCCCAAGAGGCAACTAGACTCACTATTTCTTGCAATACAATACAAGTTGGGATAACTCTCCTTAAGCAGAGCCTCCCACTGCCACTAATCATGCCAAAACCGAACTTTAGAGCCACCTGCCAATATCATATCTGATGAACTACAGGAGGTTGTCCCAACCGCCTAGAATATACTTTCTCCACAATGCCAGTACTTTGTGCGTATAACACCACAGCAATTTTCCCAACAAGGCTTTATTTAAGCCCAAGAGTCTCTTGATACCCAACCCCATTTGGCTAATTAGAGCACAAGAAGTATCCCAATTAACTAGATGAACTTAAAGGCACTGCCCATTCAGCCCCACAGAAAATACATTTGAAGATTTTCCATCCTATTAACTAGATGATACAAGACAAAAAGTTGAGCGAGTTTTGCTAGAGCAACCAATTTTTTTACCAAAAAATCACCCTCACACACACACCCTACTTGGGCCCCACCCAACACATAAAAAAGGCATGGTGTGATGTTTTTGGTGGAACAGTCTGTCACTCTAGAAACAAAGAAACATCTAGCGTGATTCACATTGTAAAAAGCTTTCAAGAAGATTAAATTGCAATTATGGATACAAAACAAAAGTCTAGATTGGCAGGCCACTCGAAAAAATTTGACATCGAAACAACAATTTTGTTTGGGATATGCTTTTGTTTGTATATATCTGATCCCTCAAGCTCAAAAAACCGTGAACTAAATAGTCACCATCTTAAAATTTTAAATATAAATATCCTTCAAAACTCTCAGCAAAGTGACAACTATCAAGCTTCATACTATAATGTTTTTTTTTAACCATGAATAACAACGTACGCACGATGAACATAGAAAAAAGAGGGCTGCTCAGTAGGATTTTTTTTTATCTGCTATATTTTATTCTTAGAAGGAAAAACCATATGCAGCTTATAAAGGAAGTAGATAACCCTCTGAGAATCTTTTATCTGCATAATTCCCCATGTGAAGGCTTCCATTTGCATTTTAATTTTTAAAAGCTTAAGAAACAATTCTTCTAAGAGCCATATTAATCTTTTGCACAGCAGGACAGAAGCCCAATTCAGCTCCTTCATGCACAAACCAACCTCACAACAAACAATTAGTGTTTGTGACCATCACAATGTAATTCCTCTTCTCCCTCAGATTATCAAATAACAGTCTCCAATTTATCACACACACCCAGTGGGTCCTAAACCCACGCCCTCACCCTCCTCCCAAATAAAGGGCAACTGAGCAGCTCACCGGCAACTAGCAGTCTCCAAAATTGAAGTAAATACGAGGCATGAAATAAAAAAAACATTCAACCAACAGAATTCATATGCTCAAAAAGCTATAGCATAACAAAATATGCTGAAAGTACTACAACAAAGAAAAGACACTGAAAAAATTAAAGAGTAAGAGACAAACATTTAGGCGCAGCAGGGCCTCTCTGGTTGCATTTTGTACATCACCATTAGCATTCCGAAATAAAAATACAAGCCGATAAAACAGAAGATCCTGCTCAGACCAAAAAAGAAGAGAGAAATTTTTAGCCCTTAACAGGAGTAATTAGAAATATTCAGTGTTTCAAAGAAATGATTACTCCCATGTAATTAAAAACTCATGCCTACAGGTCATTCTTGACAATTTTTTTGTCCAGAAATTGCAATTATATCTTAAAAAATAATGCTAAAAAAAAAAATTCTGGCAGATTCCAAATACTTTAATGAACAAACTTAAAATAAAGATTGGGGGTAAAAAGGGCAGGGGAAAAAGTTATGCAGTTAATGCATTTTAAACACATAAAGTCTACAAACTCAGTCTTTTTAATTTAAAAAAGAAATCACTTTTTAACCTCTTTTTTTTTATGACTTATGTACAAGTATTCAACAATTACATGCAAACTTGATACAAAAATAGAACAATGCAAGCAGGGTACATATTTCCTTTTTAACATTACCAAACATCAATCTGATATAAATATAAATATATATATATATATATATATGTCATAACAAAAAAGACAAATTATAAAAGATGGTATCAGAAAAGACAACAATCACTTACCTCAAGCATTTATAAATCAAAAATGTCTTTTTCTATCATTACAATCGCTTGTATATTGCATAGTGACAATTTTATGTTACTCTAATTATAGATGTAAGTGGCATGCATTATTTTAAAGCCTATCATGGGTACATGAACCATGTCGTTAACTGTTGGCCTAAAGTAATATTATTTTCTTTTATTAAATAATGGCACCCTGAAAGTTTTTTTTATAACTATTTTCTCTCCTTTTTCCCAGAATTTCATATGTATCTATACATATCCAGACTCCAGAAGGACCAGAACAATCATCCTAATTAAAAAAGCTCACCTGCATATCTTTCTTCAACTCAGTGTATAGATCACCATTGAGCTTCTTTAAAACAGTGATACAGGGCTGTATAATAGCAGGGTCTTCTGAGCCCATACTGTCCAACTGAAGAGACCAAAATAAAATGTCAATACAAGCAAGGTAACATCAAAGTCCAGAAAATTAGAATAATATCTGTACGAGTTGCAAGTGACTTCTTACTCGCAAAGCCTGAAATAAATGGTCTTCGAGAGCATATCCACCAGATAGAGAGGGCACAGCACAGATCTAATACAGCACATTATGAAGTGAAATTAAACACAATTACCAGACAAACGAAACAATCATTCAAAAACATCCATTGACTTACCTCCAGCAGAAGGCATAGCATTTCAATTTCAGATTTTGACAATTTCTGGCATGACTTATCCAAGTCAAAGTAACATCGACTGCGTCTTTCCAAAAGTAAACTTAAAACTGAATAAACATCCTTATAAACCATAATGGTACTGCCAATTCCTTTGAGTAAAGATAGAATCATTAGCTGCAAAAGACATCAACTCTAGTTAACCTTGTTTTCCTGCCAAACTTATATAGGAAAGTTCTAGTGTGTGGACAAACAAATATGTGAAAATAGATAAGAGTGCAAACCTTTCCATAATTAGACATGCTTAGAGCAGAACGCAAAAGAAAGGCAAGAATCTTTTCTTTTGTAGATTGATCAAACCTGAAAGGGTTAAGAAAAATTCATATACTCAATAATAGACGTAAGCATAACATCAAACACTTCAACAAGTTTCACAATTGACCTACTAAGATGATGATGGTAATTTATCAAACAGAAAAACTGCATGAGGAACTTGAAGGTTTCCTAGATATGAGAAACCATAAAACATGGAAAATGCAAAAAAAATTCATTTCCAGGCAAAAAACCATTAAGAAGCTAAAAGGCAATAGATGGAGAGAGAGAGAGAGTGCGCGCTTGTGTGTGTCAATTATAAGGCTCTGTAGCTCAGAGGGCATTATGATGAAGCCAGAAACACAAGGCAAGAAACATTAATGAAGACGTACATAAGTTATTACAGTGTGATTTTAAAATTGAAGTCTTTTTCTTTGTTATTTACTGACATTTGTCAGTAGTGTTCAGGAATCAGGCTCTACAAACAGATTATATCAACTAAGCTACCAACATGACAAAGGTATGATTCAATCAAATATAATCATCTATAATAAATTGAGCAAATTCTTCAGGGAGAGGGTTCTACTAAAATTTTATAAATCCATGAGGTAATTATTTATTTCTACTAAACTTTTATAAATCCATGAGGTAATTATTTATTAAATCATTAAAATTTGGATATTAAGGGTCCGTTTGGATAGAGCTGAAAACTGAAAACTGAAACACTGTAGCAAAATAATTTTTAAATGTGTAAATAGTACCGTGGGACCCATTTTTAATAAAAAAAATTGCTGAAAAGTGAAAATTGTGGGTCCATGAACAGTAATTTTGGGTTGAAAAGTCAAGTTTCGCGGCTACTGTTCAATGAACAGTAGCCGCTACAGTAACGCTACAGTACCGTTCCGCTGGAAACGCTTGAAAAAAAAAAAAAAAAAAAAAAAAAAAAAGGGGGAAAACGTGAAACGTGAAACGCAATCTCCCAATCCAAACGGAGGCTAAGTATCCATAGTACCCACTTAAACCATCCCTACTATTGACCAATTTGCACACACAATACTTATCATTGACAGCTTAGAAATATCCATACTGTACATGAAGTATGGTCAGAGATGTACAATGTACACTTGGAGAAAAGTGAAAAGAAACCCCCATATAAAGACCTGTTCCAACTTCCAACAGCCAAGTGAAAAGGCAGCAAAACAAAGAAATAAAACTAATATAACATAAGCAGGAGAAGGATCAATTCGTTTATAGCATATCATAAATCTTCCAAGTGATGAGACGGATGAATTGAGATGACAAAGATGGTGATACAAAGCATTGAAAACAACATTATTATAAATACCTCTGCTGAATATTTTGTGGCACTAGAAGACTACTGCAAGATGAGCTGATCAAAGATTCCAACAATGATGGGAGAAATTGTTTGTCTGATAATATAAGCCTTTTTTGTTGAACCATTAAGCCCAAAAGCTCATCAAGAAAATGGCTCCAAATTGCACTGCTCCCTGTTGATTAACAGATTACGAATATAGCCATACAAGAGCAAAAAATATATATAACCAAGGAGGGGAACATATAACACACGTAATTATGACAGCAGGAATACCATTTTTCTTGCTAGAAAAGTCAACACGAGCCCACTGTGCTTGTAATCCTTCAATGCAGTTCATTGCAGCAATCTTTATATCCTGAAAGTAAAGACAAACATCAAAAATCTGTATACTTACAATGCAACAACTGCAGGAGGAAAATAAACAACCACCTCACTTCATAAGAGAACATTTAGGAAACACCTTTTCTAAAACCCAATACTTCGAAGAGGCCACAAAAGCCATTACAGTAAGAAAAAGTAATAATAATTTGCATTGGTACCTGATTATCACTAGCCAATGGAACAAGAACTGAAGGAAAAAATTGAATTGACAAGTTATCTTGTAGATGAGAACAAAGAAATGAAAAACAGCGGAGACTCTCAAGTTTGACAGCAACGGGACCACCTACAAGAAGTAATAGACAGCATCATATCATGTGAATGTAAACTGATACTGAACAACAATAAAATAATAATAATAATAATAAATTTTTTTGTTATTAACAAGTTTCTGAAATATAAAATATACCTCAAAAGTGAAATTTTCCAGGAAACAAAATAAATTTTATGTTCATCATTCAGATGATTGAAAAACAATGATTAAAAAACAGTACCCAATAAACCTGTTACACAACACTGAAAAATGCATCGGTGGACAACACACCCATTTTCAGAGTTTGACACATATCATTCAGCTGTTTTATGATCCAACACTTGCACGTCAATGAAAAAATAACACTCAATTCTTAAATATTAAATAAAACACAAAAAAGAGTCAACCCTCAATTTTATCTCTACACACATTATGCGACCAACCAGCCACCAGCAAGATCTTTACTTGAGCAAAACATGTCTCTCCCTAAGCCCATTACCAGTCATTGCAAAGGTGCTCAATACAGAAAAAAATGCCCCATCATTATGGAATTTGATGCAAATTGACAAATTGTCCAGAAATAAAATTTTATTTTGTACAAATTTAAGATAATTCTTTCATGACATTGCCCAAAAATCAATGTGCTGATTCAGCACATGATGATTGTCATGCTTAGCAGTGTGAATCATGGCCAAGCGCCACCCTAGGGGTGTTTCTATCTGAGCCTGGAATCTTAAGCATGTACAACAAAGTTTTATTGTTCTTCAAGATAGATTGAAGAATGAAAAGGCAGTTGCAAAGAAGGAAGCCAAGGTAAGCACTTCTAGAAAAACCAAAAACAACCTAGTATGTTTTTTAGGTAAATAAAAGAATAAGAAAGCAAGTAGTGAAGGGGAAAACCAGGTAAGTACCTTCTTCCGTAAAAAATCTGGACAGAAAACAGGCAGGAGCGATAACCTTGCAGCTTTTGACAAGGTAATGAAGGTGTTCCTTGAAAACATGCTTATACTGAGAGGTAGAGAAGAAAATGAACAAATCTTCAAGAATGCTAACCCATTTGTCATTATCATCCTGCAATAATGAAAAGTTATACATTCAGCTGAGACCACATTAAAAAGTCATGCCACAATGTCAATGACCAGTCACCAAAGCAGTCTTAGAAGATATGATAGATAGACCCAAAAAATTCACTAACCACTAAAACATCTCCAGGTATTTCTGATAATGCCTCCAGTAGCTTCCAAAATATGAAAATCAAGATATTTGTATTCAATGCTCTAAGTTTAGTATCAGATAGCTGTTCTAAGAATCTTTTGCCATCCCAATTTTGAATTTCAGATTTGAACTGTCAATCAAACACCAAAGACAAACATTAGACATTGAAAAAATAATTAGAACTCAGCTTTGTTGAGATGAACAGAGAAAACAATGCCCATCTGCTGCTAATATCCCTTTGTACAATTGTACCTCTTCCACAGAAACATCACCCGCAGATTCAAATGCTTCCCACTCTCTCTTCAGAAATGGAAAGACAGCTTCAAAGAGTATTGAAAACTGGCCTCTTTCTAACATGCAAGAAAATACAAAACTTAGTATCCTACTATCATAATTCAAAGAATCAGAGCAGTATAAGTATAAGAGGCAAGGATCAAGGTAATAATAAAAGCAGAGTCTCACAAAAGTGAATAAAAGAGTTCAACCACTTGACATACCATGCTATGCAACACCCCAGCAACAGGGAAACAGGCAACAGTTAAGTAAAACCAAAAAAGCAACAATAGTAACTCAGTAGAATAATCTTTTAGATTGTCTTAATCAAGAAAAGGAATTATTGTGCATCTTTTGGCATGTTGGATGCAATTTAGTAGGCACCAGAGTAATATGACTCAAAACATGGTCCCATTATGCTTCATGCAATGCATTTGAAGTACATGCTCCCAGTATTGTTTGCACACACACCACATATTCACTATAAACATTCCCCATTTGATAAGGTTTGTCTACTGTGAAAACTCCCCAATGCTGCTGAACACAAAATTTTTTTTTTTTTTTTTTGCTATTTGTAATTCAGAACATCCCCATCAAGAACCCCAGATTCCCCTTGTGAGTTGAGCGGGGAGTGGAAACCAGAGTTTTCCACTGAGCCAAGAGGCTCACGCAACAAAAGAAAGTTACTTTCATAAGGACTTTCAATCTTCAATTGCCTTCCAAGTGTCCTCCCGCCCCATAATAAAATCCTTAACATCTCCGTTGAAACAGATCCATCTTAATCTCCTGCAAGCAAATTACATCTCCTCTCCACTCTAATAAATTTTAGTAGAAGGTAGAAGAATAACTCAAGCAGACAACAGGTATACACTGACTCTAGAAACCAATATCTAAAGTTGTGTTATCGCCACAATCCATTGTGCAGCAGCCACCCATATTTCATAGCTCACATTACAGCCAAACAGACCCTTTACCACAAGTAATTGCCTCTGCAAATGTCCTATGCATCACCCAACATACTCCAAAAGAGTTGGTGCTAAGAACTATAAATTTCTCACCACCCTACAATGAAGTGAAAAATAGTCTACCAACTCACACTCCCCTTACACTCTATTTTTAAGTAATGAAGTTATACTGAAAGGGGAAAAAAAGGTACTTCATCTACACGGCAATGAGCACAAAGAATCTTAAAAAATTACAACAAATACAGAAAGAGAATGAATTTTGGAACTCAAAAATAAAGTTAAAATGAGTAAAACCCCACACACGAGACTATTCAAACAAAGTACGGATTAACAAGGATTTCAGCTGATCCAGAGGTCTCTCCCTATCCTCAAAGTGCGACTATAACATTCTTTCCACAATAGCCACATCAAACAAAGCAAAGTAACATTCCAAATGTCCAAAGAATGCTTCCCAATTTAACCACCTTGGGCTCGTCTGCAATCTCAAAGTGTTGGACCCTCTCACCACAGACCCCAGTCCTTCCACATCTCAAATCAACATCACACCTCCAAAGATGACTTTGCTCACCCCCAAAACACCAAAACTACTCCCCCACCAAACATTGATTAAAGGTTGTCACTTTTTAACGCCATATTCCAATCCATATTACAACATATCCCTTTGTGGTGTTTCCTATAGATTATCCAACGAACAAAAATTGTAAACATAGACATAAATGAGTAGGTAAACTAGAAAGCATAGTATTAATCAGAGTGACTCTTCCACCTTTAGATAAAATACCATTTCTTCACAATAGGCTAGCACAATGTGCTTTTTTTAATAAGTTTACCACTTGCAAAAGTAAAAACAGCAAAATTAAGTTTAATATTATAAAGAAAAACTTGGATTACTATTCTAAATCACATAAGAAACCCCACATCCCACCACGATTAAATGTGCTAGACCCAAATTACTTTTCACAAGAGGGAAAGAACATAAGAATGTCCCAAATACAAACTTATAAATATGGTTAATGATTTTGCTATTTAACTGGCTCTAACACAATTTTCAAGAGAAGAGCTAAATTACAGACTTGGGGTTTTATAGGAGCAAGGAGAATGAGACATATAGAGAAAGTGAGCGTATAAAATATTTAATATACCATTACTTATCAAAAATCTATATATATTTAATATACCATGCTTTCAACAAAAAAATTAATAATAAAATACCTTCTAAAATACCGTGTGTGCTAAACATGTGTACAAAGTTCAAAAAGAGAGAGGATCACAACCATTAAAACAGAAAAAATAGATAAATCAATTCTCGATTAAAGTGAAAAAAGAGAACACACCATTTTTCATCATAATAAATGACTGCATCAGCATAAAGAGTAAGTGTGTCTTTAACAACTTAAAATCATCGTTAATCTTGTTAAGCCAAGCCATATGTTCTTCAGGGTGCATCAAAAAAGCCTCAGCCAAACTAGTAACCGTCTTCATATTAATTGAAGAAAGGGTTCCAGATTGCAATGTCTGCATTTCAAATGCAACTTCATAATTCACAGGAGAATAAATAAATAAGGAGATAAATAAATAAACCACCATAAAAACATATCCGACAGACATAGACCATAAAATAAAAATATCAGACAAAGTAGAATAACAACTGAATGCTAAACTATCCACCGACATGACCCTAAAATCACGTTGTATGGGTCGAGCCAGCCATCTCATCGAGGTTCATGGTAACACACACTCAAATCAAAGTAGCTGGCCCTAATGCATATAAGCAATGGCAATTTTTTATCCACACCAACAATTTGAATGCCAATGTCTTAAGTGGATTTCCACATAACATTTAATATTTCTTTAGATTGATTTTAAATGAACATTTTCCAACTACATTGCTGCTCCTTGATCTCATCCACCAATCACGTAGTCCTTTTCCAGAAATATATAAATCATTCATAGCATGATATTTGGCAGTGCTACTAGTCACTCATGAATTGAAAACTCCAAACCTAAGTTTATATTGTAGGGGCACATGAACATACAGGAACCCCATTTTGACTATGGCCAATACACACACATAGAAAGTTATTAATATTTTCCTTTTCTATGGAAATCCAAGAATGATCAGAAGATCAAGATAATCTATCAAACATTACACACAGGAGTTCTTGTGAAAATATAGACCAACTCAATATAGTGGGCTAAACAGAATCTCACAAGTCAAAATAATTTACCATTTCTGCACTGGGGGCAACAGCAAGATTCTGGTAAAGCGGCCACTTTACTTCCTTGGCTAACTGCAAAGCCTTCAAATTTAGCCTGTGTGTCTGTACATAGTAAGACAGAAAAAATAAAAGAATCAACAACCAAACAAAATGAAAATATTTATAAAAAAAAATTATAAGATGCATGATTGATGCCACAATGGAAATATTAGAAAATCAAACAGAAGGTCAAAGATAAAGAACAAAAAACCTTTGGTAGAATTAAGAGTAAAGGAAACAGCATGGCAGCAAAAGTCTTCAGATAATCATCATCATGACAATACTTTGAGTTGGCATTCTCCAGGCATAAAATAGCTACATCAGTAGCTAGACTATTTTTATCTGATGAACCTGCAAACAGAAACAGAACAACAAATGAGACATGTTTTACAACGGACTAGACAACAAAGAAAGAAATTTAATTTAGCAATTTTTTTTTTTTATTCCCTAGTCTGCTAGAATATTTCTAATGTGTTTTACTTATTTAGGTAGAGAATTCAATAAAATCTAAGATTGATAAATACTTCAAGAATTTCCATGAGAATCTTCTCTGACTGGACATCTAGTTTATAATTTCCTAATGCCAATTATTTAATAAGCCCATTCTGCCTCTTTTTTTCTTCCTTGCATTAGTAAGTTACACATGCACCAAGTAGGTCTTGAGCCCACGACCTCACCATCCAATCCATTATTATGGGAGGAGGAAGCCAGTTGAGCTATGGCTCAACAGACCTATTCTGCATAGCATTTATGTATATCTTCAATTCATAATTGCTCAGACATTTTGCTTGATGGCATGCACACCAGAGACTCAAATTCCATAATTTGATGTATAATATGAACAAAAAATAAACAAAAGCATGGGTTCACTAAGTCCCCAAACATGTCCTAATAGGGGACAAATTTCTTGGGATGTATAATATGAACAAAAAATAAACAAAAGCATGGGTTCGTTAAGTCCCCAAACATGTCCTAATAGGGGACAAATTTCTTGGCCACAAAAGCTACACTGCAATTTCCTTCTAAGCAGAATAAAACTATAAAACAATTTGATTCCCTATGCCTTTCTTATAGGCAGACCACTCATTACAAGTTCCTTTACCCCTTTGATTCTTCTATGCTTCCTGAATCAACCTTCTTCTTCCAACAGGAAGAAAAATAGATAAATAAAGTTTTAAAGGAACATCAACTGTCATAACAACAAAAAGTCCCTTAGGCTCTATTTGGTTGGAAAGATGGAAAGTAAGAAGATGGAAAATGTTGGGAGAATAAAAAAGATTTCAGTTTTTTTTTATGTAATTCAATAGTTAGTGGAGGGGGGACTTGAACCTTAGATGTCTCCATTTGGAAAAACTAAGAGGTGCTAACCAATTCAGCTACAAGGTTCTTGGCTAGAAAAGATTCTAGTTTTCCACCATGTTTTTTTGGTAGGAGATAAGGAAAAGTGAAAGGATAGAAATTATATTATTAGTATGCCCTTATTTTAGTTTGAAATAATGAGGTAATAGGGGTAATAATGCCTTTTGAATTTCACATTTTCATTGCCATTTTCCTTCAAATTTGGGAGTATAAGTTTTGGTGGGCCTGGGTGGAAGACATCCCCACCCATCATTTTCCATCCACCCAACCAAACAATGGAAAACTCCCATTTTCCTTCCACAGTTTTCATCCTCCCCTTTTTCCACCCAACCAAACGGACCATAAGTGAAACAAGAAACTACTCACTGGCTCCCTAAAACTCAAAGCTAAATTTATTGAATGGTACAATCTTGATGTTCAGACAGCCTTCTAATGCAGAATATAAGGCCATTTTTAATTCAAATATTGACCAACAGACGACATTGGGTACAAGGGGGCAATATCCAAACTTGCACAATTAGGAAAAAAAAGAGTCAGAACCACCCATTTAAACTAATGTGATTCCAGAAAACAATAGGCCATCATGGAAATTTCATGAACTATAGCACCCAAATATAAGCTGTGCCCCTTCTAACTATATTTGATATATGTAAGATGTCAATTGACTATGATGCACCAAATGTAAAATTATGATGCAAAACATCATCATATGCATCATGTGACTTTCATTTTAACATAATAAGAGTAGCATATTAGTGCAACGGCAGAAATAGTGAAGCATATAGAATAAAAAGATTCAGGGCAAAGCATTCTAATTACGGTGCAAAACAACATCATATTCATCATGTGACTTTCATTTTTAACATAATAACGGAAGCATATTAGTGCAATGGCAGAAATAGTGAAGCATATAGAATAAAAATATTTAGGGTAAAGCATTCACTATATCTTCATACTCACTTGACATTAGAATGCCAATGCATCTTTTAAGCACATATTGCAATTCTTTTAGAAGATCGGAAGAACTTATCATATCAGACAATCCATCTAGAGATAGAGCTGCCCGAACCACAGTTAGATCATCATCGTGAAGCTGTCGTAATATGGCATCTTCAATAGTTACAAGACTCTAGTACACAACAAGGGGAAAAAAAGTATGAATAAGAACCAGATCTTCAATAGTTACAAGACTAGTCCACAAGAGAAGATTTAATTTTTCTTTATAAGTTATAAAGTTAATTAGAAAATAATTGAGTCAAAAGAGAATAGAAGAAAATTATGATTGAGAACCAAAGATTTTGAATCTGGAATTTTGTTGTCTAATATATATATAACACATCATTTTCTTGATATTTTAAAACCCTATAACAGTGTAAATTAAACAAAAGGCTCACACACGTGTATTTCTGTGTGTGTATATAGCACTAGATACTACCTGTGAATCAACAGCCTTAACTTTCAGAATGCCAGAGGAGTTTAAACGGGACAATGTAGCACATCGGACCACAGCCTATGCCATATGTTGACAAGATAAAAGTGTCAAACAAAAATAAAGCAAAAGCATTAGCAAACCCAGCCCCAAAAAAGGATGTCAAACAACTTATACCTTTGGATGATGCAATGCCAACCAAAATTTTGAATCCGATACACCCAGTGACATATCCAAATTTGTATCCAACACCTTCCCCAATATCTCATATGTTGACTCCCCTTTCTTAGATTGCGCTTTAGTATCCTATTGAAAATGGCCAAAAGATTAGAGCTGGAATTAAAATCAGATTTTGGGGGGGGGGGGGGGGTTGAGAAAGAGAGAAGGTGGTCAATGGACCTCAAGGAACTTGCGAATTGCTGCACGTAGTTCAGATGGATAATGCTTATTCACAACCACCAAAATTCTCTTTGCCCAGCTTCCTAATTAAAAATTCAGAGTCGTGGTGAGAAATAAAAGCCAACTACCTAAAGATACTTGTAGCAAATGACAAATATTCAGTGAAGTAGCTCTAAAATCACTTTCTTTTTTTAAACAAAAACAAAGTGACATATCTGAGGAAGTAATCACCAAACAAACATTCAATAATATAGAAAAAATTATGACAGAAGATGAAAAGGCAATCAAATAATTGAGTCTTTACAATATACACCAGTGCTGTAAAAGAAAAACACCAAAAAAGGTGGTATGATAATAGCATACCAGATTCAGATGATCCTGGATCGCCAATTTTTTGTGACAATTTCATGCAGGACAATAGCACCTTACTGACTACATGGAAAACTAAATCTTTTACAGGAACTGTCTCTATTATTGATACCAAAGCAAGACGGCACAATTCATCAGAAGAACTGCAAACATATAATCATCATTTTCAAATACTGAGTAAAAAAAGTGACAAATATAAGGACAATTGGAAAAAAAGAATCGATTTCCCACCTGCAGTCAACCAGGGCTTCCAAAAGCATATGAAGGAATCTATCAATATTGAACTCCTTCGACAATCCCAGAAGAATCACAGCCAAATCCCTACAAATTGGAGCAGGAAAGAATTTTAGAAAGCACAAATGAAAAATCAACAAAAATATTAAGCACTTAATAAGCTCAAGCATGTTTATGGTAGTGAGGAATACCTTATATCCTTCAAAATATCCAAAGCCTTCTTTGGAAACATATCAAAAGTTTGCATCTGACAAATTTTATGCAAACTAAAGTGAGGAAAACCACGAACAAAAAATTGATATTCAGCAAATATATGACTACTTCAAAAAGCTTTTGTGTAATACTACAAAATGACTCTCAAATAGACACAACAAAATTGGCAGTTGTCTCCAATAAAAGGCACATTCAGCTCCTATGTTGAAAAATAACCCATTAGGACCATTGATAAACAACCACTTGTCCCAAAAGATAAAGATTTTAGAAAATTATGAATTTAATCATTAAAAATTACTCTAAATACTCCCCCCACACATGTGGGCACAGACTCCCCTTAAATAAGTAAAGACCAACACATAGGATTTTTAACTTTTTAGATAAGAGGTACAAGATCCGAGCTCAATAGTCATACTGCTTGGTACAGGGGTAATAAAAAAAAAAATTTAAAAGTGGTGTACTTTGCTAAACACATATCAGAATTGCGAAAAAAACCTATAAAACATTTGAAGATTATTGCAACTTAGGTAGAAAGGGATGAAGCATAAGTACAAAGAAATTGACTGATACTTCTAAGTTTTATGCAACTGGAATGTTAAATGACTATATAAAACATGAGAAGATTATCGCAACTTAATTAGAAAGGGACAGAGCATAACTACAGGAAAATTGACTGATGCTTCTAGGCTCATGCAACTGGAATGCTAATTGACTATACAAACAGTGGTACCTGAACAAGGTTAACTAAAGCCAAAAGTGACAACCGAAACCATTGCAAATCAGTTGATTCTTTTGCGTCCTCTCGAGCGAGCTCAGAAATTGACCGAATCAAACTCTTTACAAGTTTAGGGGACAATGCAACTTTATTTGCAAGTAAACCAACAATCATCAAAGCACCCGCCTACATATGAAAGAGAACTTTCAATTAAAAATTTAATAGCAATAACACATGTTTAACCCACAACCCTAGAGTTGAGGGAGCAGATCTAGGCAGAACAAAAATCAAAAGTCAAACCATGCTGACTTAGACAATATGCAGCCGAAATTCACAATTGACTAAGGAAGAGAAATATATTTGCAAAATACAGATCAAAGCAAAAACAATTTTGAAAAATATTCACAAAATAACAACAAACGCATACAATATAACAACGAAATTCCAAATCCATCACATCAAAGAAAACACAATAAGGACTTCGATTTCATGCTGGTTTGTCATTTATCCAGTTCTGAAACAGATGTAATCACAAAGGTGTTTCATAAATTGAGTGGCATCATTCAGAAAGAATTATCTTCATTGCCTCATAAACATTATGCATAATGATAACAGATACAAAAGTAAAAAGTGTCTACTCCCATTTTAAGGGCAGTATGCCTTTAAATCCCACCTTGTGATCTGACCCTCCTTTTGTGCCAGGCTGAAGTCCAGAAACTAGAAACGGAAGGATTCTCTTTACAACATCATCTTCAACAGTTGTAATGGAACCCAAAGCCTCTACAACAACTGCCGTGCAAAAGCTGATAACGAACCTTGAAGGCTGATTCTTCTTTGACGGAGTTGCCTGCAGTAGAACAGTCAAGTATATAACCACACAATAAACAAGTAATCAAACAATCAACTACATCCAAAGTAGCCCATCAGGGGTGAATGCCCCTAGCTTACTCGGGCAACTGATTAGCTCGTAGACTAGTTCAAAGGGCTCTTCTTCAAAAAAAATACATATCCAAAGAAAATACTCACATAGTCACATATAGCTTCCAGAACCCCCTTATCCCGAATACATTGCTGCACTATGACCTTTCTAGGTGGCGGTGCACCCGTGGTCTTCACACCATCAAGAAACTTCCATTTACTATTTCTAAATCACAATAAGGTGCAAACAGTCAGATTCCATTAGCTTAACTAAACCACCATTTACGAAACCACATACAACAAATTGAAAGTAACTTCCTAACCTCGTGTCGATTAACTGTACTATTCGAACAAACGCATGTGTATCATGGTATGGCAAAGTACATAAAATCAATTCCTCAAAATTGTATATATGAACGCTGCAATTCCAACCAAATTATTAATTATATATAAGCAGTAAAGTTAGAATCGTAATGAAGCAGCAATAATCGAAGAAGCAGAATATTTACTTGTATCGGCGAATCAAGTACTCAAGCGTCTTGAGGGCCGAAGGAAGTTGAAAGTAACCAGACAATAACCGCAAGTACGAACCAATTGAGGCGTTAATTCGATTGTTTTCCTCTATACCTAACAAGTCTCTGTCCAATTCTCTGCTTTTATGGCTAAATAAATCGTTCTTGTAGTTTCTGAAACGCTCATCTGTATCTATCAAAACCTCCAGACCTGAAAAAAAATAACGAGACTGAATTATGAGAATCTATTTTAACTGAAACAATAACCGAAAAACCTAACAAATTGTTGGAGGAAAGTGAGGGGGGGGGACCTTGGAGAGCAATGGAGAGAATGGTATCGACATCGATGTCGGCGGCTTCTTTGGGATCGTAGAGAATGGAAGGGCGAGTGAAAGGGCGCTTGAGAGGCTGAGAGTCTCCTGGTACGAACGATTTTATGACTTGTAACTGTGCGGCTAGAGAGGACATCGCCATTGAAGAGGGTTTTGGAGTTTGCCGGAGAAGTGAGAAAGCGGAGACAAAGAGAGAGAGAGAGAAGCGGTCTCTGGTTTTTGTATTTGTGTTGCGAGTGTGGGATGGAGCACTTAAACCCTACTTACATGAAAGAAAGGTGGAGGGTTTTGTTTGTTTTCTTGCCAGGTATTTGCCCAGTGGGTCGGGTCTAGTATGCCCGAGCTGCCGAACGGTCTTTTTCTTTTTCTTTTTTTCTTTTTTAGAAAATAGGGATAATTTTTTTTTAGAAAGAAAAAAGGGATCAATTAATGAACTATTTAAAGAAAATTTTAATATTATTTTTATGAAAAATATAAAAATTTGTCAAGAAGTCGCATAATTTTATATATTTTATATAGTATTTCATAAATCGATTCTAAAGGACATCTGTTAACTTTTCATTTAAAAATAAGATCTTCTAATATCACAACTGTGTTTGTGAGTGACTGTCTATAACTTTTTATTTATTACTTGCAATTAGCCTCATTAGAATTGTGGCAAAAGTTGTGTGCACATTGTTTCTCTTTAAAAAATGTGGCTCGATTTTGGATCATGGGGTTTTTTATATTTTTGGGAAAAAACTTGGATTTGAAAATAAATAAATACTCAAAGATGGCATGGCTTAACCAACAAGGGAAAGTCTAGGAACATATATACTATCACGACTTCCACATGTATTAAGTGATGAGTGGAGTACTTTTTACCCAGTTATTGTGATTGATCCATATGTTAATGATGTAATATGATAAGAAGTTGACATATGTGCAAGTTGTGGCAATGTGTGATTTTAAAAGACTACCAAGTAATCAATTCAGGGGCATAAAAGCAACCATTTTGATTTACCGAGTGTATAACGAATGCACAACAAGATTATGCAAAAATTACAATTCCCTACAAAATTATTGCTAAGAATTATGCCACTAGATATTTATACGTTTATGAACATTTGAAGATTTTTTTAGCCATTTGTTATCAACTATAACACTTTATCGGTGGATTTTGATGGTCTATATATTGCTTATACTTTCATTGTTCACCCTAATGAAAATTTTCAAAAATGTTAGAAGTCCTCTGAGTCTTCTCCAAAATTACTATTTATAAAACCCAATAGGCCTAGTTGTATTGAATAAGTTTGCAATAATTTGTTAGCAACTCAAATGTGGGAGTAAATATTGTTTAAGGAAAAATGATTTCATTGTGCTTCCAAGCCATTAAAGTTTGTTCATTAAATTATGTTCTTTCTTCCATTATTGCCATTTTATCTCCATTAGGATGAGCCCCCTAGCAGACAGCCTAACCTCACTTCATATTTGTCCATTATTGAAGACCCTTACTGAAATTGATGGGGTCTAAGTCAAGGACATTCACAAGTATGCTACAAATTTCATGGGGCATAGCTGAAAAATTGAAATCACCATTTGATTTTACATTCTAAGAGCTGACTACTATCACTCTTTTCAAAGCATCATCTTCTGACATTATAAATTGATGTTTTAATTATATATTGAGTCATATCTTTGCTTTTATAAATGATTAAATAAAGTTAAAGATATTTTACTTTTGGTTTATCTCATATTATTTTGCCTAAGAAATTTTTAAGGTCTCATAATTATAAATATTGTCTATTCTTATATATTTTTAATTAATTACATTTAAATTCTCTTTTAAAATCTTATCAAATAATATTTTATTTAAATAATAGAGTATAAAATTTCATATACAAACATTGACATAATAAATACCTATTAATATTTACCATAATTATTAAATTTAATAATTCTTCGCAATGCTTTTGATGTTGATATATATCTGCAATCAAGAAATGTTTTTTCTTCCAAAACAGCAATAACACGATCTGTACCTTTGCTGATGTACTTATGAAATTATTTGCTGGCCTTTGACTGATTACACCATTCAACATTTAAGTGTGACTAATACTTCACCGGCAAGTCAATATTGTATGGGACTACATATCGGTTGTCTAATTCCACACTATTTTTCAGCACAAAAAGGTCATCTTCTCGTCTTTTGTAAGTTGGAAAGCCTTGGTCATTGTGGTGGGTCTTTTGTGATTTTGGGCTGGATTGCCTCCTGCTGCACTGGGCCCAAGTGTTCTGGATAAGAGAGTCGGGACTGGTCCAATTGCAACTCACCTTGGTCCAACTTGCGTACAAACTATACCCCGTTTACCGAAACTTTGGTCACATGCCCATAGAAGGCGAAGCTGCTACAAAAGAGTTATGGCAGATAAATGCAATAAAACAATGATAAAAGAAATACGTTACTGTTAGACAAAGCAAGTAAGAGATCCTTAATTAAAATGGGGAAAAAGAATGATATGGCAACAAGAAACACATTATAGGTGAAATTGCAAAGGCAAGAGAAGAAACAATAGCAATAAGTGATAAAATCAAATAAGGAAAAGATCAGTTTGCCGTATTCAGTTGTGTTACGGGACTAAAGCCAAGGAGGGAACCATTTCCTCAACGTGGGTAACCTCAAAGGAGGATCCTACTGTAGAAATTATCCACTTTGAGGGAACGAGCCTGAATGACTTGTGCCCAAACGAGTTATTTATCCTCAACAGAGGGTAGGCTTTTAAAGGGAGAGAAGAGATTAGTCTATTGATGCATGTCTGCCATTCAACACTCTCTATTTCTCTTCTTTCTCTTTTTTTCTCCGTTTTGATTCTTTTTCCCACTCCTTTCCTTTCTTTCTTAGTGCGTACTTGTGTAGTGTTATAGTGACGGTGGTACTGTGATTCTCTCATAGTGGTTGCTACTGTTGCGATGATGTTACTATGCACGACAAGGTCCCTTTATATACTACCTACCGTGACTGATTTTTACCATATTAGTCTTTAACTACTTTTGTCTAGTTTAGGGTGTTCTTCCCAACCACTCACTGGTTTGTTAGCTGCTCAGCCACCACCAATTACCTGTACTGGCTGTGTCACTCCCCATTACCAGACAAAGAAGACTGTTTTGTTTGCTTACTCACCGTGGCATTCTTATCCACCACAATATGGGTATTCTCTCTTGCTATCCTTTGTGGCATGCACCTAGTGGTTCCAACTCATCCTTCCTTCTTTTGGGTGGTATGTCATCCTAGCAGGACACACCCCTAAAGGAATCCGAGCAAGAACCCCAAAATAAGCTTTCCCTTCTCCCCACCGCCAGACCATACCCTCTCTTACCTCTAACCCATGACCCACCACTCCTCTATTGGCTGGGTACAAGTTGGTAGTGCTTGGGCCTTATGCGTGCTCCACTTCCCATGTATGTCAAAAGTCTATCCGCTGCTCATGCGTTTGCCATAGTCTGGAGGCTCATCTGTGCATTCTGCCGCTCATACTTGATCTCTTATGACGTGAACTATTTTCTGATTTTCCATTCTTTATTTTTGCTCCTTTTAAGGGCTAGGCCTTGCTTGATTGTGGGTTTTCCCCTTTTTGGCCCATTCTTTGCTCCTTCCATAATCTTGTTGTCATTCCTGCCATATCACTCTGCTATTCCTGTCGTGGTGTTATTTGACTCGTGCTTGCTGGGCCTCTTTTAGGCCTGTTGCCTAATCTTCTCTCAATGACTCAGTATGGTCATTAGATTTATAATCATGCTACTTTGGGCTTTCTTGACCCATTACATTGCTTGTGGGCTCCTTTGTCCCATTTTTTTCTTCTTAGGCATCCTTGGCCCATTTGCTTTCCTTGAGCATCCTCGGCTCATTTTCTAATTCTGCATTCTCATGGGTTTTTACTAACTCTTTTGGGTTTCTTTGACCCAATTACCTTATCCTTTATCATTGGGGCTCATGGGTTTTTCATTAACCCCTTACTTTCTTACTTCATTACTTCGGGCTTACTGTGGCCCATTCTTACTTTTCTACATCACATAATGCCCATGGGTTTACTAATTCTCTCTCTAGGCTCATTTAGGCTCATTTGCTTTCCTAAATGCCCATTTATTTATTTTATGGGCCTATAATCCATTGTTCCTGCCATTCGGGCTTAATGATTTTTCTATCAATCTATTAACTCTTCTCTGCCCATATTGTTGGGTTTCTTTCTACTACTGGGCTTTCAAAATGAGCATCAACAGTCATCAATGATAATTTCATGAACAAAATATAAAAAAATCATTCGATATTTTTAATTAGAATTGAATATACTTAATCGAATGATAACATATGACAATTACTTAAATATCTGAATTTTGTTTATAAATTACAAACAATATATGCTAATCATAATAACCTTTTAATATGAGTAATCACGGATTCCTACTTAAATAGAACAATATACTTTGAGAATGAGAACATGGGAAACCACGGTGGTAAAAGTGCCTCCTTGTGCTTAAAATAATGTCTATCCCTATTGAAAACCAAAATAATAATAATAATAATAATAATAAAAATAAAATCTACCACTAATTTCTCAAAAGAAAAAGTTCAGTGTACCTAAACACTAACAATAACTTTATAAGAGTGTTAATGTTAAGGAATAGAAACATCAAAGATGTACGAGTACCTGCTACATGTTATCATTAACATATTCAATTTCACGATTTGATCTAACCAAACACTTCACACGTCCAAATTCATTAAAAAAACATTTTCAATATAAGAATCTAGATGGGTTTAACCATTTGACTATCAAAATTCATGTATATTCATTTAAAAAGTCTAAAAACACATTATTATCGTTTATTGTAATTTAATATAATCCTATGAATCTTAAAAATCATTTTATTATAAATAGCGAATGAAATATCAGAACACTATTTCAAACAAACAAAATTTATGAATACTTTACAAAATCTTCCTAATGACATGTTGGTGGAAATATTTTCAAAGGTGGGAAATGATTCAGCAACACTATTGGGAAATATCAAGTTAAGGTATAACAAAACAACTTTTTCAATGTATATATACTAATTTATTTCCCTCTATATAAGTTATGCAATTTATTAATTCAATTCTTTCCTTTTTCTTAATCAGTTGCAAAAGCTTCAACGAATTAACAGAAAACAGATTGGTCCTCCAAAGAATTTGACTCACTCCATATTTCAATCACCCAGTCCTACTAGATGACAAAGCAAAAAAACTGATTTTTTCATGTTATGAAGCAAAGAATCTTCATGCACTAATCATAATGGGAACATACAAATACTTCTTGAATCAAGAAGTCGTTGAAAGAAAAAGATTGATTGAAGAAGTTGATGCATGTGGCAATTTCATTGCAACGTATATTCATGGAGTCATTATGCTTTGTGAATCAAATCCTAAAGGCGTAGGTAACCTTTTGGAAGTTTTGAATGATGAACATGGGAAGCATAGGCTTCTAAAAGGTTACCTATGCCTTTAGGATTCCCATGTTCATCATTCAAAACTTCCAAAAGGTTACCTACGCCTTTAGGATTTGATTCACAAAGCATAATGACTCCATGAATATACGTTGCAATGAAATTGCCACATGCAACAACTTCTTCAATCAATCTTTTTCTTTCAACGACTTCTTGATTCAAGAAGTATTTGTATGTTCCCATTATGATTAGTGCATGGAGATTTTTTGCTTCATAACACGAAGAAAAAAAATCAGTTTTTTTTTTGCCTTGTTATTGTGGGGATAAAAGCCCAAATTTATATATTGGGCCTTGAGCCCTATTTAAAGATATTGTGCGTCCGAGGAGGAGCAATTGATTGGGGAAGGCCTCGGGTTGGAGAACCATGCAAGGAAGTGGTAGAGGAATATAGTCTGATGAGTATATCCTTCTCAGATACGAAGAATACTAGTCTAGCAAGTACCTGGGTGGCTTGGGCAATCTTCCGGGAAGTTCCAACGATAAGGATGAACTTCATGCACGTATAAAGATGATAAGAACGGAGAAATATCTAAGGGAAAAACCTGTTACCACCGCATTAAATGTACTGCAGCAACTTTTCTGGCCGCATTTATGTGGAGAAGATTCCTGAACAGTGCAGCCTCAGCTACCACCACTCATGGAGAACTAAAGAAGATACCTGATGAGACATATACTCAAGTGAATGCTTAGATGAAGAACAAGTGTACGATCAAGATGGAGAAAAAGAAAACTATATAAATGTAAAGGACCTCTCATGGGGGGGGGGGATCGAAGAATCAACAGAGGAAGAGAGAAGAAAGGTTTACTGTAGCTCTCAAAATTATATAAATAAAAGTTTATCTCCTCGGACAGCAATTTGTTCAAGTTTCAAGTTTGTTTTTGCAATTATTTGTCTGTCAAACATTTGTCAAACGTTGTTTAGTTCACTATCAGCTCAGCTATTTCACTCACTCTCTACAAATTTATTGTATTGGGCTTGTTGGGCTCATATTCCATATCTCTTGGGTTTGGGCCACAAATCCTAACCCTACAGTCATCTAGTAGGACTGGGTGATTGAAATATGGAGTGAGTCGAATTCTTTGGAGGACCAATCTGTTTTCTGTTAATTCGTTGAAGCTTTTGCAACTGATTAAGAAAAAGGAGAGAATTGAATTAATAAATTGCATAACTTATATAGAGAGAAATAAATTAGTATATATACATTGAAAAATTAGTTTTGTTATACCTTAACTTGATATTTCCCAATAGTGTTGCTGAATCATTTCGCACCTTTGAAAATATTTCCACCAACATGTCATTAGGAAGATTTTGCAAAGTATTCATAAATTTTGTTTGTTTGAAATAGTGTTCTAATATTTCATTCGCTATTTATAATAAAATGATTTTTAAAGATTCATAGGATCATATTAAATTACAATAAATGATAATAATGTGTTTTTAGACTTTTTAAATGAATATACATGAATTTTGATAGTCAAATGGTTAAAATCATCTAGATTCTTATATTGAAATTGGTTTTTAATGAATTTGGACGTGTGAAGTGTTTGGTTAGATCAAATCGTGAAATTGAATATGTTAATGATAACATGTAGCAGGTACTTGTACATCTTTGATGTTTCTATTCCTTAACATTAACACTCTAAAGTTAATGTTAGTGTTTAGGTCACTACAAAAAACTTGATTTTTAACAGCGGTTGTAACCACTACTAAAATTTTTAAAAAATGCTACTAAAAGTCATATAGGTCTATATCAGCGGTTTTCTAAACCACTGCTACAACGTGAATAACCGCTGTTAAGTTGCTGTTGCTATAGGTCACTATAGGTTATAGCAGCGGTTTTAGGAATCGCTGGTATAGAAAACATCTATAGCAGCAGTTCTATAAACTGCTGCTAGAGAATTAAAAACCGCTAGTACACACAACTTTACCTTCTGGAATTAATTATTTATACCAATGGTTATGTAACTGCTACTATAGATTTTTTAGTAGCAGTTCATAGAACCACTGCTAGAGAATTAAAAACCACTAGTACACACAACTTTACCTTTTGGAATTAATTATTTATACCAACGGTTATGTAACTGCCGTTATAGATTTTTTAGTAGCAGTTCATAGAACTGTTGCTAGAGAATTAAAAACCGCTGATACACACGGCCCTTCCTTCCGGAATTAATTATTTGTACCAACGGTTATGTGACCGCTCCTATAGATTATTTAGCAGCAATTCATAGAATTGCTGCTAGAGAATTAAAAAAATTGCTAGTACATAGAGCCCTTTTTTTTTAAAAATTAATTATTTATACCAGTGGTTATGTAATTGCTGCCATAGATTCTTTAGTAGCAGTTCTATAAACCGCTACTAAACAAAATTTAAAATGTTTGTATATGCTTCCCTTATTTCTAGCATAATTTTTTTTTAACAGCGATTTTGTGAATTGCTACTAGATATTCTTTAACAACAGTTTTATAGAACACTGCTATAAAATAATAAAATAAAAAAACTGCTAGTTCTCCCATTCGTACACTTTGTTATAAATTAGTTATTGCAGCAAAAAACAACCGCTACTGTAGGTTCCATACAGGAGCAGTTATAAAAACTGTTACCGAAGGTATAAACTTTATTGAATATTACAAAAATATTTTTTTAATTAAATTTTTCCCTGAAAATTAGTAATATAACATGTTTGGAATGTTATTAAAATCCACAATTCCAAAAATCAAAGTAATAAAATAATTGCAAATAGTTGATAATATTGATCCTAATGAAGAAATTAAACTTTACAATTCGAAGTTTGGAATCACAAATATCTTAATAAAAGTATAAACAATATTTTTTGGTACTTAAGATAAGACAAGGATAAAATAATTGTAGACAACCTACAATAAAAACTAAGACTATAAATATTCCCTTTGAAGTATGCCAAAAGTCACTCCAACATGAAACTTGGTCTCCCTTTATATTCCAATGTATTGTCTTAGTTTCCTGGAATACAATAAACCATATATTTGCATTAGTGAAAACTATATATATAGGCAAATCTACGAGAATATATCAAATAGCTATTGGAAAAAAAATGATGACAAATACATATCTTCTCATGTGCATTATTTTTATTGTATTACCTCTAAAGAGTCAACAAGCTTAGCATAATCTTGGCGATTTACTATATTTGGAGCCTCAGCCACTATTTGTGTTGCAGTTTTTGACTTATCAAAGTGCTTTGCTTTCAAAGCAAAGCTTCCAATTCCTCCATTGATCACCCAATCTCTTTAATTTATGACGCTTGATTATCTCTCTTGCAATATTTACTTTGTTAGTGTGATAATGAGCCATATGATATTGAAAGTCCACCTAATAATGCGAATGACAACCTAAATTAGGCTCGAAATGATGTGGATGGAACCATAGTCGATACACCACTTCCACTTGATGAAGAGAATTTTATGAATGATTCTGAGTCTGAAGAAGATTACTAGTCACAAGAGGGAACGTGTTTCATTGTTTTAGTGATTCTTGGTGATTAATGCTTTCAAGGGAGAATATTGTTTCATTGTAGCTTGCCTAATTAGTTTATCATTGCTTGAGTACCAGTCTATATTGTTTTTATTGTAATGTGTCTAGTGACTATTTTGGATTTGAAACAATAATCTCTCTTGCAATATTTACTTTGTTAGTGTGAGTTTTTAAATTGTGGATTTAAAACAATATTTTCTCAGCTACTAGGACTAACTTTTTTGCCAAGGTGTATGAACCATTTTATTTTCAAAATTTTTATTAGAGTACTGCATAAATAGCATTATACTTGGTCTAATAGCTTGGAATTTATGCTCTTCTCATTTCTTTAGTGCAAGCTGAGTTCCCGCATGATGGGCGGGGAAATTTATTATTAGTTTTTTCCAATATTTCAATAATTTTAGCCAAGAATCTTGTAACTTAACTGGTTGCCACATTTCTAACAGAGACGTCCAAAGTTCAAATCCCCCACCCCACCAATCGATGTATAAAAAAAATTATTTCAATAATTTTTCCAGTAAAAAAATTGTAATATTTGGTTATTTTATATACAAAATTGAAAGACAGTAAGAACATTGTAGTGATTTGATTATACTATATATATATATGTGTGTGTGTGTTTTCAAAATTGAAAATTGCATGATATAGTAGCTAATATAGACAAGCATGTTTCATGCCTACTAAAGAAAATGCAAATATCATTTTTTTTTTTTTTTTTTTTTTTTACATTCTTGATTGTGAGTAACTAAATTTATTTTTTTCCTTTTTGTTGGACATTGTTTTAGTTGTTGCAAAACCAACTTAATTTGAGCAAGAATACCATATTTCAAACCAATTGTTTCTCACATATAAAAAAATTCAATTGTTTCTAGTATAAATCTTAGAAAAATGATATTAAAATTTCATTATGCTTAAAATAAATAATATAACAAAATAAACATATATATCCTATTAGTAATCTTTCTAATCACATAGAATAAATACTAAAATGTTAGTCCCCCGCCCCCCCCCCCCCCCCCCCACACACACACACACACACACACACATATATATTACATGTCACTAAAATGAGTTAGGAAATTATGGTCTTCTCAATAGGTGTTTGACACCACACTAAGATTGCTGAGGATAAACATCTTCACAATTTAAACCAGTAGATAACAGTAGTACAATGGTTTGGGGGGTATTTTTATCATTTAGGGATTTTTTTTTTGTTCGTTGTAATAATTCCTAATGTATTTTGTAAATTTGGAGGTCTAGGGGTATATTGTTCATTTTGAAAATTTCAAAAATAGTTCTCTAGTTATATGGACATTCTAGAGATATTTTGGTCATTTTATAATTCTAGGGGCATTTGTGTCATTCTGAGTATTTTAGGTGTATGATGATCTCATTAGGGTATATTAGTTTTCTACATTGGAGTATAAAAAAAAAAAAGACTAAACTTTGTAGTTTTGTACTTAGAAAACACCTATAGAAGCACAAAAAATAAAGTATATTGTAGCAATTGGGAAACCATTGCAAAAAAATAAAAAATAAAATTGTAGTTTTGTATTTAGAAATCACCTATAGAAGCACAAAAAATAAAGTATATTGTAGCTGTGGGGGAGAAAAGCCCAACCCAACTTATTGGGCCCAAGGCCCTATCCGAGGACCACTGTTAGTCCGAGGAGACCAGGACACGGGCCCACGTGAAAGGATGCCCGCAGGCGAACACGTGCACTGTCCGAGGAGTTGTTCATGTGTCCGAGGAGACCGATACCCTCAGATCCGACGAGGTTTTTGTCCGGCACGTGTCAAGCGATCTGTCTGACAAGTGTCAAGGGAGAAAAGGGGCCTCGGACACACAAAAAGGTGATTGGAACAGAGAAATATCAAGGAGACAGACTTCAACCACCGCATTTAATGCACTGCACCTACCCTTCTGGCCGCATTTATGTGGAGAAGACCCCTGAACAGTGCATCCTCAGCTACCGCCACTCAGACAGGGCTAAAGGGGGAGTGTGATGGGACATGCACTCAAGTGGGCGCCTAGATGATGAACAAGTGGACGGTGGAGATGTAGAAGGGCAGTACTATATAAGAGAGGGGAATATCTGATAGTGGGGATCGAAAATTAAGAGAGAAAAGAGCACATTGTTTTACTGTAGCTCCAACATTTGTAACCTAAGTCCATCAATGAAAACCTCCTCCTCGGACGAGACATTCACCTCTGTCCGAGCACGTATTAGTTCAAGTTTTTCTATCATCAGTGCCGTTTAATACTGTTATTTTCCATTATTAGCCTAGCTCTTTCACCCACTCTCTACAAATTTATTGTTTTGGGTTCAGTGGGCTCCAAATCCACACCTCCTTGGGCTTGGGCTGCAGAATCTGACCCTACAATTGGCGCCGTCTGTGGGAAGAGCTTGTGCAAGAGTGGAATAAACAGTTGACAATGGCAGAACAAGGTGAACAACAAGCAGAATCCAGGGCATCCCAACACGTGGACCGCTTTGGCAACTTAGAGAGGAGACAAAACCGTGAGGGCAGTGTACACACTGTGCGCCTTAGCCAGAGCCAATCACAGAGCGGGAGTCACATGTCCCATGCAGAGAAGAACCGTGACTTACAACTGGAAGTGGAAAAACTAAAGAGAGAGTTGCGACACGCAAAGAGGAAGCGGGCTTCCTCGTACTCTGAAGATGATCTTGATGACGAGCAGGACGTCTCTTACCAACACAAGTCCAAGACACCAGCTAGCGAGTCCTACACCTATGTAGAGGAGTCCCATCGTAAAAGGGAGCGTAGGAGCCCATCACGCGAGGACATGGAGAATGATGCCATGAACAGGGCTCTAAATCAGATATCTAGATCACCCTTCACACGCAGGATAGAGGAGGCCAGACTCCCTCGGCGCTTTAACCAGCCAACATTCACCGTCTACAATGGTAAAACTGACCCCGTGGAGCATGTGAGTCATTTTAACCAGAGGATGGCTGTCTACTCCAGAGATGAAGCTCTGATGTGCAAAGTTTTCCCTTCCAGTCTTGGGCCCGTTGCTATGAGATGGTTTGATGGCTTGAAAGCGGGCTCCATCAACTCCTTCAAAGAGCTCACTCAGGCATTCGGCTCCCGTTTTGTCACGTGCCGAAGAGTGGCCAGACCTCTCTCTTCCCTGTTATCCTTGTCCATGTAGGAAGGCGAGTCCTTGAAGGCATATTCAGACAGATATTGGGAGATGTTCAATGAGGTGGAGGGCAACAACGATGCAATGGCCCTCAGCACGTTCAAGCTCGGCCTCCCTACTGACCACGGTTTGAGGGGATCCCTATCTGGCAAACCAGTCACAAACGTGCGTCAACTGATGGACCGCATAGAGAAGTATAAGAGGGTTGAAGAAGATCAGCAGCAGGGCAAGGGAAAGGATAAGATTATCCCTCAGGAGAGGAGAGATTCGCGGTCGGACCGGTACAATTACAATAAACCGCGGAGGGATTTCGCCGGACAATCAGGATCAATGAATCCTCAATCGGTCAACACCGTGTTCAAAGAACCAGTGCATCAGGTCTTGGAAAAGATTAAGAATGAATCATTCTTCAGGTGGCCGAACAAGATGGTAGGAAACCCCGAGAGACGCAACCACAATCTCTACTGTCAGTACCACCAAGACCATGGGCATACAACGGAAGATTGTAGGAGTCTGTGGGATCACCTGGACCAGTTAGTCCGCGATGGTAAACTGAAACATCTTCTGCACCACTCCAGCGGCCGAGGGCAGACAGGCTCGGGGCCACGGAGGGATGACCCCCCAAAGCCGCCGCTTGGGACTATAAACGTCGTCTTCGCTGCGCCTGGGAGAACAGGGTCCTGGCCTGTGAAAGTTATGTCAGTAGGCCGACCACCCGCAGGGGAGTCGAGCCGAGGACCGAAGAGAGCTAGGTCTGGTGCCCCGCTGGTTATGGGATTCTCGGACGAGGACATGATCGGCACCATCCAACCCCATGATGATGCACTAGTCATCACCCTCAGAATAGGAGGGTACGATGTAAAGAGGGTGATGGTAGACCAGGGCAGTGCCGTGGAGATAATGTACCCGGACCTCTACAAGGGGCTAGGCCTAAAACCCCAGGACCTGACGCCGTATGATTCCCCCCTTTTCACCTTTGAAGGAAGGCCTGTCATTCCGAAAGGCCGGATACGCTTACCTGTGCAGTCCGGCTCCGAGGTGGTAGAGCTGGATTTCATCGTCGTGGACGCATATTCGCCCTACACGGCACTCGTAGGCAGACCTTGGATTCACGCACTTGGGGCTGTCCCCTCTACTTTGCACCAGAAGGTGAAATATCCATCAGGAGGACAGATACATGAAATCCGAGGAGATCAGTCTGTTGCTAGGCAGTGCCTGATAGCCGCCATTCAGCATGAGGCCCCAGCCGAGTCCTCGGACGTAGCTGGGAGGAATTTATAGCAACTACAGTCCCGGGGATTGCCCTTCGAAGAATTGGATGAAGGCACTCGATGCGAGGATCTAACGAAAGTGATCATTGGGGATGATCCTGACAGGTTCTTCCAAGTCGGATCTCAGCTGCCTCTTCAAGAGAAGGAGGAGCTGGTAGAATTCCTCAAGCAAAATCTCGACGTGTTTGCCTGGAGTGCTTACGAGG